>OZ024908.1:59178020-59778020 GCA_964017125.1 Flabesymbios commensalis
TTTTCTTGGCATCGCTATCGATTGGTGAGCATCATCTTCGTGGGGGGGGGGGGCAGATATTATGTGTCATGATTACAGACGTAACAGCAGAAACAAGACGTTGAGTCAATGTTAGTTGAACGTTGGTACAGCGTCGTAGACGGTGGACCAACGTTAAATCGACATTGATTCAACGTCTTGTGTCCGCTGGGTTAAGTACATATGGAATCACGCCAGATAAAAAAGAATTGATCGTATATCCTTTGCTTATGTGATTCGATAATGTTAACCGTTGTTTTTAAATAACATTCCTAATCAAATCAAACTTTAACCTTTTAAAACCAAACCTTCACGATGAATCATTTTGCATCTCTGAAGATAGGCTTAATTTCTTAAAACCTAGGGTATTAGAAATACCATTGTCATGGAGCTGTTGAAATAATATCAATATATTTTTTTTCTTTGACATCCACTTCAAGTCACTTTCATTCACTACAAGTTGAGAATTGCGACAGCAAGTCGCGGATTGTAGTGGATGAAGATGACAGTGGTAAATTCAGGTTTCAAAGGGTAAATTAAAATAGAGTGGGAATTTGAGCATGTAAATGACCCATGTCCCTGAAATGGTGGGTGAGTCAGATACTACATCTACCACTACCGTCATGAAACAATTACATAGATCTGAAGGGTATTGTAAGGCTTAATTTAATAAGCAACTTTTAAAATAATATAGCGTTGAGCTTCATCCCTCAGTCCACAGATAGATACATTCAAATTCAATGTTTTTCGTGTATTGTAAAGTATATATAAAAATAGCCATCAATTGATGGCAGGACCCTTCAGCCGTACGCTCTGTCCGTCAATATCAAGAAATAATGAGAACAAAATGACCCCCACTACCACCATGTCATTTTTTTTTCAAATGGCTGCAGCAGCCATTTTGTTTTTAATGGATTCATCCCAAAAGTGTATCAGATCGTCAGAAATACCTAGAGAACAACCATACCAAATTTGAATGCAATCCAACCAACGGTTCATATGTTATCGTGCCCACAATTTTTTTAGGCGGCCATCTTAAAAAATGGCCGCTTATGGCTTGGTGCCAAAAAAATTTATGGGATGAATTACCCAGGTACATAGGTCATGTCTGTAAAAAAAATTAAAAAAACAAAATTAATCAATTAACTTTTTAGTAAGAGCTGAATTTCTGATTGGTCGAGACGGCCATCTCGACCAATCAAGAGCCTACGACATATCGTAACTTGTACGAGAATACGGGAACTAAAATAAACCTCACCATGCTTCTGACAGAGCGAACTTTTCCCTTGCTCATGCCTGTTTTTAGGACCTCTATTTCTGTTCCTATCTGTAAAACCACAAAAGTTATTATCATAATTCAGAGTGATAGAAAATGTTAGCTACTCTACTATTATTCCTCATAGTTTTGAATAACTCTTTGGGTGTGACTTGTCCAAAATTAAAATTTGAATTTAATCGTAGACGTTCATTGATCTTCAAAATCTTTCGATGCTCATCAGCATAGGTTGAATTCCACCAGTTATAAGATGAATCTGTAATTTCTGATACGTTTACTTGGATGATGAACAACTCCATGCAGCAGAAAGTGTTTCCAAATTGTCTAAAACTAGCTGATGTTACACCCGTGTTTACAAAAGCGGATATTTACGTAAAAATGCACTTCTGGCTCTTATTGAAAAAATAAATAAAGCTATTCATTAGAGAGCACCAGTAAGGCCTTTGACGGCATATCCCACGATCTCATACTTGCAAAATTTAAAACATATCTGACAACAGCACAGCAGTTCTTGCCTCGTACCTCAAAGGACGACATCAGATATTTTTAACATTTTCATAAATGACCCTCTTCACTTTATTAATCGGTGTCAAGCTTAGCCATAAATAAATTATTGATTTAGATCCAACCAAATTCTAATTATCCACAGAAGTTCCAGGCAATGCTCATAAACTGTAGGGGAAGTTGCCTAAAGTTTGCTCACCCAAAATTTTTCAGCAGAAAACGCTTGATTGGAGACATATGACGTTATCCCTCTTGTTATGCAAAGCAACACAGTGATGAAGATGAGACAGCAATTATCTCAAGAGCAAAGATATAAAATAGTGAGCACTGTTTCTTTTTCAACATTTTCGAAGCCAGACATGGGCAACAACTCTCAAAGGTCGTACAATGAGACTTCGTCACGATGTCAAGATATTTTTTCTGTCTATTGTGGATTAGCCTCATGAAATTTGAATATTTTTTCACAAATATAGGGACTACCGACGATTTCAAATAAAGATGACTTTACTTGAATCAGTCCAACGGAACATGGGCTTACATTCAGATACCACAAGCATGCTTGTGGCGTACCAGGTATACTTGACAGTGGTAACTGCTGGTATTAGTGAAGATGATCCAACTGTGACATAAATTATAAAACTTTCCAATTTTTTTAAATTTACATTTTATCCTATCTAAGCTGCATTTTATATGTTATGCCACTGGTCATTAACTCTTGCATTTCAAAGTAAAAAAAAAGTTTGTCTCCAAGGTTAATACGAAAATATTTTAGCATTTTTAGTGTTATATTTGGTTATGATACTCACACGCATATCAAGTGCACGAAGGCGAGAGATGTACTTGTTGTAATCGTCCTCTGATGTGAACTTCATCCACGAAACAAGCTGTTCAAAGTCAGTGTGAGCTGCCTCCATGTAACTACACGGGAACAGGTACCTGTGCGAACCCCTCAATATTATTGGCGTATGGGCTTTCATGATCAACTGCATTTCAAGACTGCGTCGTCACTATACAAGACTTAACATAAGCGGACGCCAGTTCAACTAACGTTTTGCATATGCCAAGTCTAATCTGCAATAGGCTTTACCCCTTACACTCATTGGACGTTCATCTAATCCGTGAAAACACCCCGAAGACACACTACAGTGTCCCACATTGGGATGAAGCTGCTAGTCGTAATGTATGTCTAGTGCGTGGGCAAACGTTCAAGTTAGTTCACTACATTGATCAAGATAAATTGGATGATTCATTCACGTGACGAGATGGTTGTTATGGAGGTTGTTTAGCAATACGCCTTGTTGTGAACAGAACTGTGCATATTATAAAATTGTTTACAGAAGACAAACAAGAACCGGTTTTGTAGACATAAATATATGCATAATGCTTAAAATAAATCGGCAAACAAATTGATGTGTACTATATCTTTATTTCACTGACAAGTAGATGTCATGACTGTGTCCGACCGCTTGTAATTATTGTGTGTAACAGACAATGGGAAAATCGGCTAATGTTATGAGAACTTATCTATTAAGATGGATCTGAATGTGATTCATCACGCGTGTACGTGAAATCAAAAGCAGTCGTACGTATATGCAAGTGTCATAAGTTAATAATCGAAGAAAAAACATGTGCGTGTAAATAAGTTTCCAAGGTACATAATTGTCAGGAAAGAACATCAGGCATCCAAATTAAAGTAATGATTTATGCCGTTTTTATGTCATTGCAAATAAATACTACCAGATTTAATTTTTAAAATATTTTCATCAACAGAAATATATTCATGTGTGAGCGTTCCATAGTAAATTCGTAAAAAAAGCTCTCCTGCAAAACTACTCTTACTTCTTTCTTATAAGCGGCGCTTTATTCATTAACCACGGTTAAAAAATGTTGCGTTTCAGCTTATCCCCGTTTCACCATACCGGGGGTACGTTGAAACTAGTTCAGTGTGAACCCCGGTACGCTGAAACTAGTTGAAAGTAGAAATAGCCCAGTTTCAAATTACACGCTCTATTATCACATTCGCCAATGTTACACCGGCGGAAAAGTGAAATATTTTTTTGAAAATGAAACCTACCCTTCATGCTTAAGTCCATCGAGGAACAGGTTCAGTTCGTACTGCAATAGTTTCACGCTGAGTTGATCTTCAGGAGTCAGACATTCAGTGTCAAGGTCATCGCTTTCCTTCAGGAAACCTTTGATTGGTTCCTGTGTGATGGGATAATAATTACTCATCTGATCATGGAGAAATAATCATGATGAGGTGAGTGAGTGAGTGCAAACGAACGAATGAGCGAACGACGAGCGAACGAAATAACAAACGAACGAACGAACGAACGAACGAACGAACGAACGAACGAACGAACGAACGAACGAACGAACGAACAAACGAACGAACGAACGAACGAACGAACGAACGAACGAACGAACGAACGAACGAACGAACGAACGAACGAACGAACGAACGAACGAACGAACGAACGAACGAACGAACGAACGAACGAACGAACGAACGAACGAACGAACGAACGAACGTTCGAATGAATGAATGAATGAATGAATGAATGAATGAATGAATGAAATTGAATAAATAAATAAATAAATAAATGAATGAATGAATGAATGAATGAATGAATGAATGAATGAATGAATGAATGAATGTTGTTTTAATCTACCTCCATTGCCATGAACGCCTCCACTGATTTGTCGTTGAGACGATCGTCATATTGATGAAAGCCACAGAATGTAGCAAATTCTGGAAAATTTGCCAATCTCCAATCAAAGTAGTTTTCACAAAGTTCGTAAGCGTCACTGAAAACAGATATCACTTGAATAAAATGATTAAAAATAAAAACGTATCAATCTATTTGTTTGATTTGTCCATCCAATAGTAACAAAATAATAACCTATTATGATGATGCATCCACAGAAAATTTAGAAGTAGGTGTACATGGTATTCTAAGTATGGAGAACCGCTGTGCGTTAGATCCAATGGTGGACAGCTGATACATCCATGTAAGGTCCATGTCGGGATCCCAATGCCACTACTGCCTTATCATGCTTATGGGACCTCAATTTATTATAAGACAACAATACACAAATGTATGACGTACGTTTTTTTACTAAACATATATGTTTCTGTCATCTGTATGTATTTCTTCATAAAATTAATCACATACCCGGTAATTAAATAATTTAAGAAAATTGTACTATTGAATAGCAAATTGTAGTCCTGGGGCTGATTCTGAGAACTAGTGTATATATTTCATTCATTCCTAGTCGTTCTTTTCCTATTTCTTGATAATAATTTTTGATCAACAACAATCATTTTATGCCTATCAGTTATATTTTATGCGATATGACGCTCACTCACTCCCTTTAATTTATATTACTGACTATGTAAAACATTTAACCATTAACCCTTGCAGCGCGGGGATCAACTTTAGTCATCAGAATATGACGTCTGTAGACGTCAGATTCTGACGACTAAAGTTGATCCGTGCACTGTACGAGCAAAAAAACTTTCTAATGGCCGTAGCCCATAACATAGGTATTCAAATGAATCAGGAAGAACTGACTAAGACGATTATGATGATTTCAAATCGAAAAAAAACCTTTGGCCTCCAAGGTTTTCATAAAGAAATTCAGCGCTTTAAGGGTTGAAGCACGGAAGTTAAAAAAATACCTCATCCAGACGTTGTGTCTCGCTACGGAGATACACTTCGAATTTTTAAAACAGTCATATTGTTTATTTTTTGTCATATAAACTTTGTCATTTCTGTTGATCAACAAATATTTCATCTCCAAAACTTGTTACTAGAAGTGGAACAATATTAAACTATTTACAGTAGTGATTAGCGGTCAGTGGAATAAAGCACGTGATTTTATAGCCTACCTATATCTATGACATGAAAATTGAGGAAACCTATATAGGCCCCTAATAATTTTATTCATACGATGCACTGTATGTGTGTGACTCTCATGGAAATATGTTGAAAATGTGAATTGAATCTGCATATTTTAGCCAAACATTTCGGAGTATCAGGACATATTGTGCCCCGGGTAGCATTAAACCAGCATTGGATGCATGTACTAGTATAGGCTAGCTATCTTGTTTGCAGAGTCCGTATTATCGTACCAGTAACGATATATCGTAGGCGTCGGATTTGTCGAGTTGGTCATCTCAATAAATCCGAGGCCTACGATATATCGCAACTTTTACGAGAATAGGCCTACGGGTCCTCGGTTATACAATTTGCATGTATATTGCTTAAGCATATTGTGTAATTACTATTAGCCATTTCAATACACCTGTGACGTCAATCTAGTATTATTCAAACAGTAGCCTAGAATCGGATCTACGAATGCTGATCGTGACATTATGCTATTTATCAAATCTTGGTGAGCATTTCGTCCGACATGTGTTAATTGTGTGCATTCTAAATTAAAAAAATATAACTTAATCACGATAGATGCGTAGATATGAATATACTCGGCTCTAATTGCGCCTCGTATAGTAATATCTACGAATCGGATCTATCGAATTTCGTTCTTTCTAATGTCGGCTTATGTGTATGGCCTACATCGGAAATGCACAAGGCAAATTGTATTATGCATTTCTACCTACATGTAGTATGAATAGCTTAGAGGTAAAGTGTTCCAAGTCCGCATTTTCTCATTTTCCTTTAGACGGTTTTAAAGTTGAAATCAATTAACAAAATTAAATATTTCATTTTTAATTCAACTTTGTTACGCTAATAATTAGAAGCATATGGAAAGTATTGGTGTTTATTATTCATTCCTATCGGCAGATGTCGTAAAAACCTATTTCTGGCAATTTTTATTTTATTCTGTAAAAAACTTTTGAAATTTAAAAATATAAATTTATTTTTAAAAGTCACAAACTAGCAAAAAACTGTTTAGTATCATCTTGATCTAGTCAAAACTTGTTAATGATATGCATAGCATAGAATGATCCATCTAAGGGGTGTTTTATAACATCTCGACATTTTCCGTGCGTCTCAGAACTAAACTAATCAAACAGTCCTGTATGAACAGATAGACATGGATCACTTTACCATTAAAGAAAAGTAGGCTATCAATTTTGATAGTGAATAAATATATGTTGATTAATATCTTTTGAAATTTTTAACGAATGGCTTAGATATTTTAGTATAATAATTTCCTATATATTAAATTTTCCAAAAATGACATAAACAGAAAAAATCTTATTCTGGACTTGGACCACTTTAAACACAACAGTCAAAGTGACGGTGTGTAGTGGTCACTCGGTGGCTCTTGCATGATTAGCTATCAGTCACTAGGTGGCATATATAGGTGACTCACGTAGGTTGCAGGACGCCTGGTCCAGAGGCCAGGGACACAGGAAAAGCCCTCAACAGCACGTCCCGATAGGAGCAGAAGTGGATCCATGATTACCGAAAGGGGTCTGGGCGGCTTTGGGAGGTCAGGGGGTCCACCTCCAGCGATTTTCGTCAAAATGTAACAAGTCAAAAACAAGTACAGTGATACTAATAGAGCATGCGACAGAGCTCACTAGAATGAAACCTGTACAGTGTGGATTTAAAATATATTTATTATTCCATACAACACAATCGCAAGGTGGTGAGATGACGTGCCAATACTATTCTTAAGTTATAATAAACATTACCTCATAGCTGCGGTGTCCTGTAGAAGAATGTGATTGAAGTATAGGGTAATTTCTTTATCATATGTGTATGTTGATGTTATGTTTATCACTACTGATAACATACAAATATAGGCCTATCTCGACTAGCTGGACACAGCAACATCTGTCACACTCACAGCCATTAACAACTAACATAATATTGCATCAGACAAATTACTGGTAGACATACATTGCCACAGATAGTATAGGCATAGTTAACTCAGGCTATGTAGGCATGTGCACTTGGCACGTTTTAAGCCTACCATTTGAGCATTTCTAGCACTTCCGACGCATTTGAAGATCGCTTTGCTGAGGTTGATTTGAATACTGTAGATCTGGAAATATTCGCGAGGTTTTAATTTTCGCGAATTTTGCGAAGAGGACAAATTCGCGAATTCAAGAATCTTGCGAAAATTATTTTCATAATAGCGCTACTAAAAAAAAATGAAAATTCGCGAATTCTAAACTTCGTGAAAAGTCCCAAAATCAGAAAATCGCGAAAATTTAAACACGCGAGAATTACCTGATCTACAGTATATCAGTGACACGTTGCTGAAACCTTTTGTGTCACGCGGCCAACACATACTAGTAGGCTTAATTTTAATTATTAAAATAGGGCCTACCACAGAAAACTTTATTTCCTAAGTAATAAGTGATTGGTTTATTGTGCCTGTAACGATAGGCCTACATAGGAGACATTCCTTTTCACTGGCACACGTGGCACGGTTTAACCCTTTAACCGCCGGTGCCGCATATATTCTGGTTTTCATTTTCTATTAGCACATTAAGTACCACATTTTAAATATATTAAAGATAAAATGTGACATCAACCAGCAAGAGTTGAGAAGAGTTGACCTCCATTTTGCATGTTTTCTCAAATAATCAAGTAAATTTCACTCACTTGAAGTTGTGGAGCGCGTCAGCGAGACACAACTTCAAGTGGGTAAAAATTCATATTAAACAATTTGGCGGTTAAAGGGTCAAGCAAATCAGTAACCTCTGCGGTGGTTCAAGCTGAACAAAAAGAAATTCCCAACAAGAAAAACAACAGCTTTCCAAAAAACAGTTTTTAAATTTTACTACAATTCAATCTCACTGCAATCATCGCTGCAGCTACACCATTGTTATTGAATTTTACACCGGGTCTCTTTTCGTCAAAGCTATAAATGCTATACCTTTAATCACAGCAGAAAAATGGGCGCTGCAAGAATGCCTTTATGCAGACGACTAATCATACATATCGTATTTAACACTCGATTATGTGTCATCTAACATGTTAGTATTTACATACGGGGTAATCAAAATTACGCCTATTGGAGGAAAGTTGGTGGAGAAAAAGAGTTCTAGGAGAAGGGTGCCTCCTTCTCGGAGCAAAATTCACGTTTGGAGCACATACCACAGTACACATCTGTATAACATTATTTTGTTCAACGTCGGCCGACGTCTTAGACGTTGGTTCAACACGGTGCCAATGTTATACAAATGTTTTGTGTTTACCGGGACAGCTCACAAAACTTGTCAAAAATAACATAACTTTTAGGTATTTCACATAATGATCGCAACCACGGAATACTACATTGTATAAGGACACCGCCTGTACATATTATACGGACTGTAATGCATAGTTAGAAAAGATCCAAACGAATGGGAACAGCTCAAACCCATTTATTCTGGTAACCTAGCAAACACAACACATTTGTATGACATTTGTACAATGCTGGACCAACGTCGAAGATGTTGGGTCGACGTTGTATCAATGCAAATGCTACAACATGACCGAATGAACCAATTGGAACCAACTGCCGTTTCCCAACTTATGTCTTTGTTAATATTTGACATAAAGTCTTTGTTCGGTTGAACGCATATTGGAGCAATAGTGACATAGAATAAATTTAATACAGCAAATTATATAAGAATAGGAAGCTTATATTGCTAATAAACGACAGAAAATAACCTATAACTGGGATATGTGTCAATTTCTGTAGTGGGGTGCCAAACTGTTTTAACTAGTGTGTGACATTTATTCAACTTTGACATGTAAATTCAACATAGAGCCTAGATAAAATAAAGTATTGTTCCGAGCCCAATTCTACTGGAGATAAATATAACATATTAACCTATTTTCCATCGATATTCTGAC
This sequence comes from Flabesymbios commensalis, assembly GCA_964017125.1. Taxonomy (NCBI): domain Eukaryota; kingdom Metazoa; phylum Annelida; class Polychaeta; order Terebellida; family Flabelligeridae; genus Flabesymbios; species Flabesymbios commensalis. The sequence continues at coordinate 59,187,645 of OZ024908.1, forward strand.
TTTTTTCGGCAAAAGGTGATATTTTTGCTCCAAGAAGCGCTACACCTCGCCAATACGCGTGTTTTTGACTACCCTGTGTGGTTTATGAGTTGTTATACGTTTTCTTGGAGGCCACTATAGAAAGTTTTTTATTGTCTGACCATGATCGGACAAGAGTTATTGAGCATGTCCAACATGATACATACCAAATTTATACTTAAACTAGACAAATAATACTCTCTTGTATGTGTTGATTTAAAAAAAATAACATTGGTAAGATATAAGCGAAAACAACACAATATGAAAGATATAAACGTGTTATGTCATTATCTATTATCTATTCGCTGAATAATATTTGGCTGGAAAGCAGTATTTGAGGTATAAAAAGTTATCAAAAAAGTCCGATGGTCCAGTATCTTAAAAATAAATTTGAATCATTCATTCCTCGTATAAATCAAAAATGATTTCCTTCATTTTCATAAAATTGATTATTTCCTTTGGTAATGGCAAATTATCTATAGCCTTGGTTAATGGTCGTTTACCTCCCGAAAGCAACTTTGTCCTGGTAACAGCACGACATATGTGTTTTAGTGATAATGGACACATCATCCTCATGAGCCAGTCTTTCGCGCTTGTACACGGGGACAAATCAGTCTCTGCATCTCGTGACGCGACAGCCAATCTCGCTTTGGTAATTTCCACATGAACACCACATGACAATATGTAGACGTTCAAAAACATACACAGATTGGCAGTGGTTTTAAGTTTATACCAACTGATTTCATATGAGTTAAAACATGGAGCTGGGAGCCATGGCTTACACCCAACGCACAGAAGATAAGCACCCACAGCCAGGCGACGGTTATCCCATGCCAACCGTAGTAACCTGCAGCCATTCTCCAATGAATCGTCACTGGAATCAACTTGTACTTTAGTCTGAGATAAAATCCTTAGTAAGAGAGCGTCAGGCTTTTTATCAGTCTTTGGTGCTTGTAACCCATGGTCTAATATAGAGCGACCTTCGAGATACTGCAGGGGAAGGTTCACTTCAACTCTTTTGTTCAACACGTAATCAACAATGGACACCAGCACTTCACACGTTGGTGGCCATTTGATCTGCACAGTTGATAATCTACATCGGGGAAATATTATATCCACCATAATTTTGTTATAATCAAGTGGTAGAAGAAGCAGTCCGGACCATTCCAGTAAATGCCAAAGGAGTTTCCAGTCAGCTTTGAATGCATATTGGGAAACTACAATATTGATCATTTTCGTACATTTCCCTAAAAACGTGGTGTCTTCATCAGTTTGTTCATCAAGTGTGTGGGTAGCCAGCATCCGCTCCTCAGTCAACGTCTACAGAATAATCCCATATGATATTTTAGATAATGCATCATTTTAGGCAAAATGCCACAAAAACATTTACCATATATTGTAGTAGATTCTTAGTTAATTAAATAATTCAATTTGGGAGATTTTTATTTTTCTATAAATAATTTCATTTTTCATTTATTTGAAGCTGGAAATTGCGTTAAAAATCCCGGCTTTAAATTAATGAAAAATACCCACTAATAATTCTGCAATAACATTACAGGGGTAATTTCAGCCTAAGATTGCACCGACTAAAAAATTCTCATTCATTGAATTTACATACTTAGCAATTATGATACCATAGTATCATAATTGCTATGGTAACAGACCGCTAATTGGATGGCATCATGGACAAGTGGGCTAACCCACATTAAAAAAACAATGAAAATAAATATGTCATTGATAGCAACAACTTGATCAATATACGAGTTTCACATTGAGGGTTAGACCATTTGATCACTGATTTTGTTACTTTTTTGTGGTAATTTGTATTTATTCGTTTTATCCTGTACTTCATGTTGCTGCGCGATTTTTTCTCAAAATCGTCAAAATGTGGGTTAGCCCACTTGTGCATGATGCCATCCAATTTATTTTGAAACAAAATGTTCCTTAGCTTAAAACGATCAAAAACAGGTAACCGAAATAAACATTGTCATGATAAAAGTGTTTTAAAATCGAATTTTAAAAATGCTAGTTATATCAAGTACTACAAGAACCTTTAGAATCTCTTCTAGAATTGTAATAGCTTGTGATCCTCGTGATGATGATCTTAGACCTGAGATAGGGTATAATCTTGTATGACCATGGTACAGAAATGGATCAGCACCATGACTTAGCAAAGTGTGTACACCTTCTAGCCAGCCACTGTCCCTACATGCATCATGAAGTGGAGTTGAGTGCATCAAGAGGTTCACATTGGCACCACTCTCTAGTAACAGTTTCACCATAGGCAGGTCGCGATTCTAAATGAAAAATAGATGTAGTTAGATAAGATTATGTGATGGTAGTAAATTAGTTATAGCTTTTACGTCACTGTTCGGCACTAATGGTCATTAAAGTGACATTGTAATACGATAAAAACAGTGCAGGCCTTTGATAAGATAATGATGTACGGATGATGACGTGGGGTAGGGGTGATGGGGCATGGTGGGTTGTTGAGTGTTTTCCTTCACTTCCTCATAGGGGGTTTTGGGCAGATCTAGGGGATTTACCACCAAGCATGCCCTGAATCCAGAGACTCGGTTTTTTGTTTAAAACACGGTTCCGCTATCTTCGGGTAGGATAGCCCCCAGAGTAAAAATAGCTGAGGGTAACTACATTCTTCCCACGTGAGAGACCTAACTGTCGAGCGGAGGAGCCAGGATACGCCGCTGGCAATCCGCTCGAAGATTTTGAGCAGATACGTAGAGACTGCAGCTTCCCTTGGGTAATTGTTGTAGACGATTGTACAACATGCAGTACACATGCAACATACGGAACAGATCCCTACTGACCCCCCCCCCCCCCCCATGCGGTACTACTACTAGCAACCATCCCAGTAGGCCTACCCCAGATAAAATTATCAATAGTCAATACTCATCATGAATACCTGTTGTATAACCGTATCGCAAGATTTATCCACCCTTCTTGTATGTTTATGTGACGTGAAAATATATATTATCTGCACTAATGATTATCAGCAAATTAAATCACTGAGAACATGTTATGTGATAACCAGATGAAATTGATTTTGCAATTCAAATGAAAACAATGATTAATAATATTAAAAATCTTTCATAACTATACTGAAGTTGAAGAGACACTAAGGAGCCACTACGTGTATGCACAATGATGGTAAATCCTGCCTTTATTGCTCTGGTTAATGGTGTCAGTAAGGTGTCAGCATCATAGTGGTTGACTGTCGCACCAGCATTCACCAACTGTGTAACAATGTCTTTATCACCATAGCCAACTGCACACTGCACACATTCCCAGTTAGCTAAGGCGCCTGCATCAGCACCACCAGCTAGTAATGTCTCTACCATGTCCCTATCCTGGAGACATAAAAGAAAACATCAACTCAGTTCTACATCAGTTTTTAGTAAAAAATATACATATTATAAACTCAATAATATGATCTGATGATGAGACCCTGGCCTCTACTGTTGAGGATTCTACAATGTATTATTCCACTCTTCCTCGTGCATTTAAAGGTGATCTATCACCCCTTATATGGTATGAATAATTATGTCCTTATATGGGGTGATTGGCTATCATGTGACCCTCTCAGAGGGTCACATGATAGTCAATCACCCCATATAAGGAAACACTTGTGCCCCATCTTGTGGCAACTTTGATTTATTTGTCACAAATTTATTCATACTATACACAGCGAGTGGCAACACGCAACAGGTTAAGTTATAATGACGTTTCATTATTAATTACAGTTGATTCAATAGTATTTATGTCCTACATGTGTCTGCACAAAAAAGTTGCATAGCGCAATTTTCATAAAATATAGTATAATAATGTAAAAGAGAACAAATTGACTGTTTATGAGGCAATATATAAATATAATGTAAAAGTGAACAAAACTCTTTATGAGGTTCAAACGGACAGTGCTTATCTTTCTTCAAGCCAAAGTTATAATACATATATATTACTTTAAAAATAGTCAATAAAATAAACCACCCAAAGGTTTGATTTTGTAAAAAAAATATATATTCTCACATACCTGCATACAGATAATAATAACTAAATTATTTATCAATAAAAAAAACTGTGTATAATTCTTCTTATATAATTTTTGCATGAACACATCAACATAGAGAAAATGCGCGATGCGACTTTTCACCCACTTGAACATGTTGAAGATTTGTCCCGCTACCGCGACCCACAACTTGTGTGAACATTACGCATTACGTACATATCGTTGACATTTGTTTCTAATACGTCACCTGCCAGTGACGTATATATATGCGTCACAGAGCACTGTTTCAATGAAAGGTTTTTGACATAAAATGGATATAACCCATCGAGAATACGGCTCTTTTGAGTTTTGGTTCACATGTATTTGTATACAATGAATCGAGTAAATAAATGAAATGAATCGGACTTTATGCCACCTTTGTGCACATATAGGCTGAACTGGGCCAGGAGAACCTACTGAGGATGGTGAGATGATTGAGATGACACTGTCCTCCAGACACAGGATTCAAAATTCGAACCCTGGCGGTCTGAGGCCGAGCACGCTACCTCTCGGTCACGGAGGCTCCCCGCAATACTGACTTTCACACGTGGATGGGGAAGAAACATTTTTTGTTTCTTTCAAACCGCCGAGACCTGGAACCGAACCCCGAACTCTTGCGTGAAAGGCAGCGGTGCTAACCACTACCCTAGGGCCCACGCCCAATGAATCGAGTAGTTTTCATTCACGGTGATATGGGAATTGGGGCAGCTATTATCGGGTAGTTATAAAAGGTCAATCTTCTACGATTAGCTTGCAATCACCTAAAATAGAGTGAAAATTATTCAGATTTGACAAAATGGACTACCCTGATTACATCGCAAGGCTCTGACACAGTGACCTCCATTTTAAATGTAATAGTTCCAATACGATCACAATTTTACCCCTGCTGAAAATGGCCTAGTTTTCATCACAGAACTGGACATTCCAGCGCGAGTGTCGTGTTTTAACGGCTGGCTATGTAAACAAAATGACGGTCAGTGTGACTGGGCCTCGCGCAGTAAATGAGTTAGGCGACCCAGTCATACCGGATAAAATGGACGAGGACTGTTTTCAAATCTTGCTGATTAATGTCACATTTCATCTTCAATATGTTTGAAAGCTGATATGGTAAATGCTAATAAAAAATGTAAAAAAAACGAATATAAGTGGCACCGGCGGTTAAAGAGTTAAAGGACCACCGTCTGCGACGCTGGTACAATATCGGCCGAACATCGGGCGTTTGTGAGTGATCTTCTGCGAGCTCTCACACTTAAACGCATTCATAAACCCGCGAACGAAAAGACGAATGAACGAACAAAATGACTAACCTGATAATTGACAGCTAGCATGAGAGGTGTAATACCATCACTGGTGGATGCTCCATTTAAATCCAGGTCTGGATGTGTATTCACATACTTTTTCAAGTCTTCAACGCGTCTATTGGAGACTAGTGTCCACAATGTGTCGTAAACGCCCACGACTCTGGGAGAAACAAATCCACGCAGTTCACGATATTTTAAATATAATATTTACGTGAATATACAGTTCTAAGGTAAAATTACATACTTGACAACTTAGAAAATTGTTCACTAACTGCGCATAATTATGCTTTTTATTTGTTTACCGCGAGAACACAAAATGTAGACGTGGTCAACTTAATTATCACATTTTACCCAAGACCGGGGTAAGATGTGAAAACCACAAGTGCAAGTTGTGACACAAGAGTATTGTTATCGAGTAATTTGTGTCACAGATGTATTGTCTTTGGAGAGCTTTGTGACAATTAAAAAAAAGAAGAAGAAATTTGCATGTTGACCAGTAATATAATTAGAGTTATTTGTGTTTCATGTACTACTGGCCGACATCACTTTTTATAGCTGTACTAATAATAATGAAGTTGGCATATTCATGTGATTCCTAAAAATGTCTAATTTGAAAAAACGTTCAAGCTGTCCTTGCATCCCATCGACAACACGTAAGAATCAAACAAATCTTGATATCCATTATTATGAATATGAATATAGTTTTATGTCGCTTTCTGCACAATCGCGAAAGAAGGAAGCCCGAAGCCGGGACTATGCCCTAATCTTATTTCGAATGACTTCTACTTCAAGGGTCTTTATAGTGCAAAGTACCATAAAGTTTGGAGCACTGTATATGCACAACCACGATGACAAATATCCGTCCCGATTCGAACCTGATACCCCCAGGTTACAAGCCCCAGTCGATACGAATGAGCCATCGAGGCCGGCCGATATCCATTAAAGGTATAACAGTTGAGTGTATGGATCTAGTACCAAACAGACGAAGGAAATGTATATATCAAGGCATATGTACATGTAGTCCTTGTGTTGAGGGCGAGAGTCATTTTCAAGTCGAGGGGAGGGGTTCAGGGGCGAGAGCAATATTCAAGTTGAGGGGAGGGGTTGAGGACTGAAAGCTATATTCGAGTTGGGGGGGGGGGGTGAAAATTATGTTCGAAATAATGTGGTCAACTTGTCACATTAGTGGTTATGCATCGATCATTTTCTAGCCCAATCGCGGGGATTCTCTTTTGCGAGCGCCTCGCCCCTTCATTACCAAAATGATGACCTGATAAACATACATGTATTAAAATAGATGTAGGTAAAAATGCCATTGGTAAAAATGCCATAGGTAAGATTGCCATAGGTAAAAATGTCATTGCTAAAAATGCCAGATGGTATAAATGGCATTGTTAAGTATGCCAGATGGTAAAAATGTCATTGGTAAATATGCCAGATGGTAAAAATGTCATTGGTAAATATGCCAGAATGTAAAAATGTCATTGGTAAATATGCCAGATGGTAAAAATGCCAGTGGTAAAAATGCAAGACAATAATAATGCCAGTAGTAAAAATGGCAAATGGTAAAAATGCCGGTGGTAAAAATGCCAAACGGTAAAAACGCCATTGGTAAAAATACCAGATGATAAAATGGCAGATGATAGAAATGTAATTGGTGAAAAGCCACTGATAGCACAACCCGAAAAATAGCCCTAAGTGCCGAGCAACACTTTCAATTAAGAAAGATAGTCAGCTCTTTGTTAAGTTTTTTCACAAAAAATGTAAATGCGAACAATAACCACAATGATTGATCACGCAAAATATCCACACTTTTATTACAAAATGTTGGAGATCGGTCTGATCGCCGTACATTTTAATTTGATCCTCGTCATTTTCAAACTAATCTGGGCTTGTCAGGGTGAACACATGGGCCAAGTATGGTGATAAAAACTGACAAGTTAATCCCGCGCACAAACAAAAAACTAACATGTCCAAGCAACAGTAATTTTGAATCTGGTCTGCATTATTTTCATACTCGTTTAAAAAATATAATAAAAATTTGCAAGTCGAGTGGGATAGTAGGAAAGAACATAAATGTTTGAAAGGCGGCCAATATGAACTCGATCCTTGACAATTAATCTCAAATGTGTTAGGAGAGATCGCAGGGTGAACATGCAAGAAACAAGTTATCTCGCCAAGAGTGGCGGCGTCGCGAAAACAGACTTCTACGAAAATTTGGCCGGGCATTTTTACCAACTGCCATATTTATCAAAGGCATTTTTACCATCTGGCATTTTCACCAATGTCATTTTTACCATCTGTCATTTTTGCTACTGGCATTTTTACCATCTGGCATATTTACCAATGGCATTTTTACCATCTGGCATATTTACCAATGACATTTTTACCATCTGGCATATTTACCAATGGCATATTTAACATCTGGCATTTTTACTACTGGCATTTTTACCATCTGGCATATTTACCAATGGCATTTTTACCATCTGTTAATTTACCAATGACATTTTTACCATCTGGCATATTTACCAATGGCATTTTTACCATCTGGCATATTTACCAATGACATTTTTACCATCTGGCATATTTACCAATGGCCTTTTTACCATCTGGCATATTTACCAATGGCATTTTTACCATATGACATTTTTACCAATGACATTTTCACCTATGGCAATCTTACCTATGGCATTTTTACCAATGGCATTTTTACCGCACACCATTAAAATACCACTCGACTGTTACACTTTAGCGCAAGTTGTTAAAGTATGGGGCGAGTTGTGACATGGCATAAAATAGCCCCATCATGTTGTAAAATAATTGCCCCGAAGACAACCTGCTTTGGTAGGCCTACTAGTAATGGGGTCATTTCCAGAAAATTTGTGTAGTTAGCACTTTGGCATCTCATCTTACTGATAGATACGTTCCTAATAATATATAGACCTAACCATGCTAACCAATGACAATCTTAATCATCTATTATCTGATTATTATTACAAACTTAAAAGAAAAATTGTTTACAAAGATGACAAATTAGTACGCCTACAGACCTCTAAATTACATATACATGTTCAAAATGTCTTCCCTCGGTTCTGTATGGAAATTATAATGTATGAATTTGAATGAATAACAGTAGGCCTTCTTGTATATACAGGTATACCATAGGCTCGCTGATTACTGACACCTGCTGTATCTGAGACCCACTGTAACTATTTACAACTGTAAGAACTAGCCCCGTTCTCCCCTGAATGTGTCATAAGCCACTTCGTAATTTTGACCCCTATCCCCTTCCATATTATATGGTGTAGGCCCAGAGATTGTTCATACTGTCATGTATAACAATCACTGCCTGTATACCACCACCTATGTACGTTAGTCCATACATGTTATAGGCAGAATTATAGGCATGATTTGTGTATAATACATGTTTAAAATTAATGAAATACTAACGTTAGTAAAATAATTATTAGCCTCAGTAACTTACCGTGCAACGTTATAATTGGGGTTAAAATTCATCTTCTTTCCCTTGGACGTGTAGGCCTATTACGATCTCCCATGTATGGGTTATGTCGTCGAACCTACATTTTGTAGTAGAATAGAAAAGAAATTCGTACAACTAACGTTACTGCTATAATATCCTACCATACACTGTACACAGCATCCAACAATCAGCCAGGGAGTAGCCGCAACTGTGCCCGAAACTGTTTACAGTCACGGATTTAGACTGTACAAAATCGCCAGAGATTTAATTGAACTCTCAAGACTTGAGCATGATCAATCAGGTCAATAAATGGGTTTATTGATAGCATCAGCAACATTGTTTTTCACTACATTATTTTTCCAACTATAAAAATGGTCAAATCATTTCCCACTACGTAGTTAGTTATGGGTTTTTTAGGACTGTAGAATGGATGTATCGTTTCATCTCAGCGCACGGAAAGACTAATACTATTTCAATTGAAACGAATTTGGGGAAGCACGACCCAACCTTGCACGGTATGTAGCTGACCGAGGCTGCTGGCACTATGGGTAGGCCTAAATGGTATGCCTAAGTGGTAGCCTAACTGTGCCTAAGTGGTAACTGTCGTTATCATCCACATGATTATTCTGCTGTTTAAACTTTTCATTTGCTCGGTGTATTTGCAAGTCAATTAAATATATTGTACTGAACAAAATACACATTATGTCACATTCAAATTGTTGATACTTTATTCATAATTGGCGAATAAATACTCAATCGTGCATGTCATGCTTATATAGGCCTATAAAAAATACAAATTAAATATAACCCTCGATATAATAATCTCCCAAACTGCTATTTTCGCATTAAATTTATAGGTCAAAAAATTAATTTTAAAGTAAAAAATTATGTTAATTAAAAAATCTACCGAATGATTTTTTGCACACCCTCCGGAAATTTCAACCAGGGGCTCATATTTCCAGGTGTGCCTAAAATTTAACCTGACTAAATAGACCCTATACCTAGATCATTACTATAAAAAAATACGGCTTCAGGGAGCGATATGCCATGAACAATTTCAACTCGAGAAAATTCAAAATGGCAGACTTGCTGCTATTATTGGATTTGATATGCTAATATCTGGAATAGGCCTATATTTAACCCATTTTAAACCGTGCGGTTCCAGGGAGGGGTATAGCCCTATGCCCTGAAACATATCAACTCAATAAAATTCAAAATGTATCGCTCCAAACTGTATGCCATGTAGGCCTACAGTATCTATTTCACCAATAGGTCGGATGAGCTCGAAAATGGGCGTACATCGGTCATTAAAAAACTATGCTTTGTAAAATTTGAACTCAATCAAAAGTCAAAAATAGCTGACTTGCTGACTTCGGTGGGCGGGGGCCCTAGGGTAGTGGTTAGCACCGCTGCCTTTCACGCCAAGGTTTGGGGTTCGGTTCCCGGTCTCGGCGGTTTGAAAGAAACAAAAAATGTTTCTTCCCCATCCACGTGTGAAAGTCTGTATTGTGGGGAGCCTCCGTGACAGAGAGGTAGCGTGCTCGGCCTCAGACCGCCAGGGCTCGAATTTCGAATCCTGTGTCTGGACGACAGTGTCATCTCAATCATCTCACCATCCTCAGGAGGTTCTCCTGGCCCAGTTTAGCCTATATGTGCACAAAGGTGGCCTAAAGCCTGATTCATTTCATTTCATTTTGTTGACTTTGGTATGCGTAATATCTGGAAAACCGTGCCAGATAGCTAAACCATTATAGGCCTATATGCCTAGTTAAAAGTCATACATTTTTTTTCAAATGATTTTCGATGATTAAGGGCTTAGGCCTATTTTCGTCGCCTACTGGCCTTGTTATCAGCCTGCAATGTGTTACTTTTCTTTTCCCAACACCAACTTGATGGTTCCAGCAGTTTTGGCGAAGTAAGTATGCATTCACCCTGAACATGCATGGTCTATCCATCTTGAAAAATCAACTTTGCATGCGCATGGAGAGCTGCTGTTGCTGCAAATTTTCTATTTAACCCCGGCACACATAGCTCTATGCTAGATAAACTACACCAGCTATCTCTACAGATGTAATTTGTATGATAATTCCTGTAATAGTGCTAAACATTTGATCTTGTAAGCCGACTTAAGCATATGAACTTGAATCCATTGTTTAGTTTTTCATGCATGATCGCATTACAATAATGCTATAAAGGAATGAAGGAATTTGAGAAAAAACACAGTGTGTTATACACAAAATTAAAGTGAACGGTGCAGCTGGCTATTCAGAAAAAATAGGTTTTTAATTCCGAATTAAAATTATTATGTAAATATTCTTCAAGCTATATCCGCAACAAAAAAAAACATGATAAAATATTGGTATTCGCATGTGCATTTGCAGGGAGGTGAATGATTACTTTATTTCTAAACGATTATGTACATTCATGATATCACAAAAATAGCAGACTATGATTTACATATAATATATAAACATTGTAAACATCTTACACACTTTATTATACTTGATAATATTACAAGATTAGAGACAGCTTCCTCCCATGTTCATTTAGCTGATTGTAACGGTGATTACCATGAGCTGTTAATAATATTGTCACAATAATCAACACCGATCAATTAAAATCAGGGTCTTGAGACATGCCACGTAACCTTGTTGGCATAATGTTGGCCCATGATCTACGACGCTGGCCCAACATTAAACCAACATTGGTTCAACGTCTCGTGTTGGCTGGGTCCCTATAGAGAGACGTATAAGGCCCTGACCTTACTAGATTGCCAGAATGGTGCGGACTGGTGCAAGGTGGTACATGACCGCAGCACCCGTAACGGTATTCTCTTACAAGTTACGATATATCGTTCGCTTCGGATTGGTCGAGATGGCCATTTCGTCCAATCCGAAGCCTACGATATAGTTTTACTTGTGCAAGAATATGAGCAGGAGGGGGAGGGGTCGAAGGGTTCGAAGCCAAATCAGACAAATCAAAATGTGCATCGTACTTAGCACCGTTCTTTATATTACATACGGCCCCCTTCATCTGATATTCTGGTATTTGACAGGCAGCTAATGTGTTGAATGCAAATTTGTGCTATGTTACAAATAATGAATAACAATATAAGAATCAGTGTGCCTCAAAACAAATATATTTATCTAAACTTCTAATTTAATAAGAAAAGTGTCTATTTAATTATTCTAAACGATTCCTGTACGATTGGGTTCCATTCTTCACTGCCAGCGTGATATGATATACTAAATACATTCTGTACAAAAATACTGGCCATTACATGACAAATCCTTAAATATGGAGAGTTGGCTTAACTTTGTTTCAACTATACGCACGAACGTATCCGACGTTTGTCCAATGTTGAGCAAACCCTCGAAAAAAGGCCCAGCCCGACTGAGAAATCTCCATTTTGATATCGACTCAACTGGAGTGAGATGATATAACTTCAATAATATATTACAACATTTTGCCAGTGGCATAATATTAAAGATGTAACATTGATAGATCACAATACTACAAATAGTGTAATTATATTAGAAGAAAACTAACTAGAGTGAAGAATACCACGACACTGAATGCTGTCCGCAAACATGGCTATGGCATACCTCTTGACTGTAAATGCTTGCCCTGGCACCTGGCCTCAAACACCTGATGCCCATGCGCCACCGGAAGTGACTGACCCACATGCTATTCTTACAATGTAATATTCTTAATGATCTTATATAACTTATTACCGTCTCCCTAGCAACCAAAGTGGCATGTGGCACATACAGCACTTTGTTTGCCAGGGAAACGGTAATTATATGCACCGCATTCACATTTCTAGACGATGACCGCGTTTCGTTATTGGTTATGACAAAATCTAATTCAATTTTCGGTGCCTGTTCTGCTGATTGTTTTCTGAAAGGTTAGTAAAACTAAGCCTTAGAGACAAGTGTCGGCATTGGCCGGCAGCTAAGACAAAAAATAGAAGTCATTTTTAAGTCCGCGAGCGATATTGAGCTCAGCTTCATTAGATTGCCTGAACAAATGGCAAATTAATTGTAAAGTAGGTCAGTGAGATCATCAATCATTTCCGTTGGATGCATGGTTTCATCAAATGCTCACTTCTCCTGAGATCTGAGGAAAACATTTAGAAACGTCAGCAAAACGCTGGCCCAACGTTGGGAAAGCATCTAAAGTGTTATTTAAACGTTGAGAAAACGTTTAGTGAACGTCTCGTATAAGCTAGGATAGAATCAATCAATAAGGACGTCTATTCTAAACCGTTAAGCATGTGCTCATTGGTTACAAACTACAATTATAATAATACACCGGGTATTCAATAATATAATGCTTGAAAGATTAAGCATGACTCTCAATAACGTAATGGCAAATATTTTACCTGCCAACTCATAAAATTTCTCTTGCACACTTCCCAGCGGACACAAAACGTTGAATCAACGTTGGTTTAACGCTGGTGCACCGCCTACGACACTGGACCAACGTTAAACCAACGTTGATTCAACGCCTTGTGTCTGCTGGGTACGTGTGTCTGCCCTCAAGTATATTCTAAGAAAACACATTTTTGATTTATACCTGACATAGATATGTCACCGAATTTTCCTCTCCTGTGAGAAGTCATTGTCTTGAAGACTGAAATATTGGCTGCTTACTTCGCCCTAGCGATGGTGATAGTGATAGTAAATGTATAATTTAACAAACATGCGAGCCTCCTTTTGTTTAATGATGGGTCAACGTCGCAGACGGCAACCCAGAATTAAACAATTAAACAAGAACTGAACCAGCATCAACTTAACATGTCATAAAAATGCAGAGTACACATCATTTCAAGTGAAGTGAAACAACAAGCATATATATTAGCGAATAATATACATATACATACACACATTAAATGATACAGTCATTGTCAATAAACGTATCAATATATTGCACTTGGCCCAGCCATATCATTACAGTAAATAACTATTCATATTATTACCATTAACAAATAATTACACATTCATCCATTCCATCTCACTATATCGTTCGTTAGTTACGCATCTTTGATGTTTGATCAATTACATGTGCGTATTAAGCCATAAGTATCAATTTAATACTAAGTTAATTTGACGACAACTAACCGAAATGACAATTGATAATTATTTATAATGATGTTTTGGCCTCTGTTGAGTATAGTGTCTTCCCAACGTTAACCAAGTTACTCATCATCAAAAACTCGAGTTACAATTTTACTAGCAATTTGGATTATAATGGCTCTTCGTGTGCTCAGTCAAGCAGACTCTGATGATTACGTTTACCTCCATTATACACAAATCAGAAACTGGATAAAATTAAAACATATTTCTTCATTTTTTTTTTATATTACGATACACTCATACTGTCGTGCAAAGCCAAAAGGTTGTTTCTGTAAGCTGGTACAGCATCCTGGCTTTGCGGAGCAGTATAATAATTACCCAATGTTGTCCTGGTATTTTGTCATTTCATAACCGGTGCCTGTGATTGTATTTTCTTTAGAACACGTTGATTTAATGCTAGACATACTATTGATGTAGGTGAATAGGCCCCTATTTTATGTCTAAATCACGCATTGTCAATGTAATTGTATACAATCATACAAAACATATCGCAGTATGTCATTTTACTCATTTTCAGGCTGCATAAATTTCCAAATCTTCTTGGGTTCGATTTCTCCAATGTAGATGGACTCACCATCAGGTGATACTGTTACATCGTGTGGCTCGTCGAATCCCTGAAATAGAGCACAATGATGATTAAACAAAGCGGACCAAGAATCCCCCCCCCCTCCACAAACATGATGAACGTATGTCTCTCTAATCACATGGACACAACACACTGCATAATCTAGTTTTCTCGACTCAGGCGCGGATCCAGAGGGGGGGGGCAGGGGGCGCACATCTGCGCCCCCTCCTTTTTCAAATCCTGGATCTGCTACTGCGACTTGTAGGCCCACATTGTAACCTCGAGTTATTGCATTTTGCATTTGATTGTCAGATTTATAATCCCAGTAAACAAGAAATGTCGGTATACGGTGTCGTTTCTATATTAACTAATTGACGGCGTTTGTATGCGAAGTCATTATTTCCCACTGCAACTGGGCACACGAGGTTATTGCGACGTCGAATCAACGTCAATGACCTTGATTCAACGTCGCAACAACCTCATGTGGCCAGTTGGTTAGAAAATATATGTGTTTATTTTTAATAATATTTGATATTTAGTGGACGAACATATTTTTGCAAATTTACACAATATCATAGCTCATTGTGGCATATATTTTGATTATAAACGATTGCTTAACCACTGTTAACTGAAATCTCTTTACTTGGCCTTTTAATATCGGGATTCCCTGCCATCAATTACGTTGACCCTATGTTGATTTAATTTTGGGCTAACGTCTGCGGTGCTGGCCCAACATGTGTCCTAACAAACACGATACATTGAACGAATGTTGGTTTATTGTTGGCCCAGCGTCTACGACGCTGGCCCAACATTTAACCAACATTGGTTCAATGTATCATGTTTGCTGGGATGGCGGGTGTAAGAGCTAAAACACGTCTCACGTTATCTCCTGGAGACCAGCGCGCGATCACGCCATCATCACGTCGACCGTCTTCCCTCACGTAGATTGTGAATCCCTGTGGCATCATGTCTCCTGTTGGCCCTGTCACCACGTACATCACGCCATCTAGTGAATACAAACAAATCATTAAAGGAACTCCATATGACGACATATCAATTTTGAAAAATATATTTATATGAAGGTATATGGTCTACTGATCTTAACTGAAAATATAAAAATATAATTTAAAATTAAAAGCACTGAAATAGACTGAACTATGTATTCCCAAGTTGTATACTGCCATGTGAACAAAACTGTTTGCAGTATAGAACACTTTGTACCACAAATACACACCGTCTCAGACAGGGGGATCAAAGCTACTTCAAAGCGAAAGTGGGGGACTGGGGAATACCCTTGAAAAAATTAAATATACTATGGATTAGCTATGTGAATAACTATGGATTAGCATAATTATAAATAATATTGACAATCACTATGATACGTCATTAAGCTCCACACTTTGTGATGCAAACCTATACAGTTATTTTGCGTATACATAACGCACGAACAAAATCTTCGCGGGCCGGCTTCTTTCCATAGAATGGCGGGGGTATTTTTTCAATCCTTACTATACTTGGCAAAGATCACCATCTTATAATGTGCGTGGATTGCATCACGCTACTCTAGCACAATACATTGTTTTGCTATACAAGTCTTGGTTTGTTTTTGGCCACATTGTCGTCGCACAGCTGTATTAATGTGTTAATCTTGTGTTGTTTTTAACATTGGGATGATTTCTTTGTGAATAATGATGAGCTTCTGCCAACTAAATGTTTTGTGGAAATGGTTCGAAATGATTGAAGCCCCGCACAGAGTGAGGGTGCCTCTTATTGCTTTGATCTTCCTGAACTTGTATCCTGTTTTCCCAGACCAGGTGAATGACTGTCCATAATTTAAAAAGTGTTGTCATGTGTACAGTGCCCACCTGTAGGCACATGATTTTTTTCATCAAAGGCTGCGTATTTGCGGTGGATTTGGTCTTTTAATTCCGTTACATCTCAGTATTGTCAAGCCAACCGCACGCACATCTTGCCGTCTGGCTATCTGAAGAGTGGTAGCACACAGTGGTGGAGCTCCCAATGCTACATTCTACACAGATTTGCAGATACAGTACATTTCCCGTAGTATGGCATCGGGCCTAGCCTACGGTAGGCCTACGTTATGAAACCGAATGTATAACAGCGATAGTGGTAACGATGCTATTTTCTACACAGATGTGCAGCCACAGTACAGTGTATTATACACTGCTACCCCAGGGACTCACATGCTCATCAGAACATCTTTTTCTAGTTTGTATCTGTATTCATTCGTTTGTCAAAATGTAATCTCCACATCTATTCAATGACGAAAGATATTTCACGTCCCGTGGTGTTGCAAATCTTACATGTCGTTGTGGTGACGAGTGAGAGACACTTGGGAGCGATTTACACAGGAAACACAAAACATTTGTAAAACATTTGTACAATGTTGCCGACGTTGCAATTGTACAAAATTATGTTATACAAATGTTTTGTGTTAGCTGAATAGTTTGTCTAGAATATATATTTTTAACCCGATGTAATTTATTCCAACATGTCTCTATACTTTTCCAATTAAGACTCACGTTCTTTGCTGTATTCGATTCCAAAAGGCCTTCCCAGGTACTCGCTGTATACACTTTGATATTGACTGTAATCACGGTCCCATTTACCAAAATCTGCCTGGTTTTCCAAACCAGCCTTGTAACACGCAACCCTGTGTAGAAAAAAAAGTTTAGTGTTGTTAACAAATAACTGCATAATCAATTATGTAGCCTGAGCCTGAGTTCCTCATCAGATGTCAGCATTGTAAGCTGGACTTTTTTAATTTTTGTAACTTATGTGAAATTATGCGAATAAACTAAATTAACAGTTCGATTAGAAAAGAAGGATTAAATAGAGATAATAGGCCTACTGATTGAGAAAAAGACAACATTTATTAGAAATGAAAGCGTTCGCCAGAATGATGCAGAATCATGTGATATCATCTCAGCAAACACGACACGTTGACTGAATGCTGGACTTATGTTGGCCCAACATCGTAGACGGTGGGCCAAAATTAGCCCAGCATTGAGCCAACGTGTCGTGTTTGTCCTCACCTGAGATTCTCTCTGTCAGCCACACATAGAAGGTCAAGGTCGTCAGCCAAAGCGAGGCCGTGAG
Organism: Flabesymbios commensalis; assembly: GCA_964017125.1. Classification (NCBI taxonomy): domain Eukaryota; kingdom Metazoa; phylum Annelida; class Polychaeta; order Terebellida; family Flabelligeridae; genus Flabesymbios; species Flabesymbios commensalis. The sequence continues at coordinate 59,205,331 of OZ024908.1, forward strand.
GCACCCACAACTGCTCATCAACAATCTCATTCACGTATTCTCCATCTTTGGTAAAGCGTACAATCCGCCGGTTACAATACCTAGAACAATAAAGATATTGTTTTATTTTTCGATTTTTAGGCCTCAAATTAAATTGGAAGATAGGGCCTGTCAGGCTATTCTCAAGCATAGTGTACCTTGGTGGTACAAATCATGAGAAATAAATAGGGGCCCACTTGATTATCGCCCCTACGCCTGCATATTTGTTCTAATATAGGCGCGAGCATTTCTAAAAAAATATATTTGAAATATTATCTTAAAAACATAGGACTACGGAGCTCATGAATGAATGAATGAATGAATCAATCAATCAATCAATCAATCAATCAAACAATCAATCAATCAATCAATCAATCAATCAATCAATCAATCAATCAATCAATCAATCAATCAATCAATCAATCAATCAATCAATCAATCAATCAATCAATCAATCAATCAATCAATCAATCAATCAATCAATCGATCAATCAATCTATCAATCAATCAAAATGTTTATTTGACATTTTGTAAAATACATATTTTAAATTACAATGCATATATTATACGACATGTGCACCCACGTTAGTCAGGACACCCACGTTATTCTGTATCACTAGCACGTGAGCCACCATAAACAAAGGTCATTATGTTTAGTAAATATAAGTAACAGTACTAAATTAAAATTGAGATATTTTATTTGTATCCGTTCATTTTTCTGAAGCGTCTAGTAAACTATTGAAGTGTTTTTTATTGATAACATTTTTTGACAAAGAACTTGGATAACCTTTCCATTAATGCACAGCGGAAACTTTAACCCTTTAACCGCCAAATTATTCAATCTGAATTGTCATCCACTTGAAGTTGTGGATCGCGTTAGCGAGAGTGGAAATTAATTTATTCAGATTTGACAAAATGGAGGTCAACTGTTTTCAAATATTGCTGATTGATGTCACATTTTATGAAAAAATGAAAACCCAAAGATATGCGGCACCGGCGGCTAAAGGGTTAATGGACTCCAAAATAGAGCAACAGTCACAATCATGCTGCTATAACTTTGAAAAGTAGCATTCAGACGATGGTTATCCCATGACCCTGTGTAAGCACCTCGGTTTATTATTGGTTTGGATTTATTGATGTAGGCCTACCAACGTAACCGACGTTGGTACATCAATAAATCAGAGTTGAGAATATTGTCCCAAACAACCTGTTCTCACCCGTCTGCCACGAGAATATCACCGTTGGGCATAATGGCCACGTCTGTTGGCTGACAGAATCTCTTCTTGTCTTTTTCGTCACGCGCCGGTACAAACGCCTCCCCCAGAGTCAGTTCTGGTTCACTCTTTCCTGGTTTCAGCTTGAACACCTGTCCATCAGAAGTAGAAGTTAGTTGTATATTTTAGTTAAAGGGGTGAACAGTCGGGATTCTCTAGCAATTGTCAGCTTCAAATGAATGTAAATTCCCTTACATTTAAATACTATAATTTACATTAGTTAGGGGGGAGAGGGGGGGGGAGAGGGGGTAAGGGTCCTGAACCCCTTTTGGACACTGAATTTTCTAAACAATAGCTCTAAAATGGTTATTTTTAAGGGTGGTAGGTGTCCCCAAGCCCCGTTAATTTGCCGAAAAGGTCAAAAATCATTGTTTTACACCGAAATTAAGACATATTTCCAGAGGCCAACTAAATTTTATTCGGATCCCCCCCCCCTTTTTCTGAGTTCTGAATAATTATGTGCCGCATTTGTGATGTGGGTGTGTACATTTTTTGCAAATTCTCGGCAATCTTTCTGTTGTAAGAGATTGTAAGCGATTAAAAGCGTTGCTCGTACTGAAATTAACAGAATAGCCGATATACATCATATACCTTGATCATATCAGTCATCAATACCCAGCAAACACTTGACACCGACCCAATGTTGGACCACCATGTAGGACGCTACTCCAACATGGGGTCGATGTTTCGAGTTTGCTTGATATGATCCACTTACTAGCGCTTTTTGTACCAATTATAGTGGTCTTTTTGTCAGCACGTCAGTGTGACCTGGGTATAATCCAGCGTAACACAAAACATAACAAAACTAACGCTGACCCAACATTAAACCAACATTGGGTGAATGTCTCATGTTGGTTGTTACCTGATGTAGGGCCACGTCCGTCACCCAGTAGTTGCCGTCTTTGTCCACAGTGAGGCCGTGAGGTAAGTAGAACCTGCAGAATATAGAATCATCAGGTGAGGAGATGATTTATGGTGATCTGCAGAGACAAAAGGCAGTATCCGCTTATTTGTAAAGTAAGCAGATACTGCCTTTTGTCTTTGCATGGCAATATGCATGTGCTGGCAGTGATCACGAACATTTTTCATAAATGTCAAGGTGACACATTAGTGTATGTTGTCATTTCTTGAAAATTTCCTTTAGATTTTTAATTTTCGTTTTTATTTTAAACTTATATAGGAGCTTATTGATGGCAAAAATCGGAGTTGTCATTTTTTTGGTGAATTCATAGATTTTTGACCGCCATTTTGAATTTTCGATATAATTTATGAATGAAGCCGCAAAAATGGACCATATTGAACTTGGACCATTGGCATTGTAAGATGGTCGTACAACGAAAATTAGCAGACTTTCTGGAATCTCATGTGATCACTACATTGCAAGTCGCTGTGGCTAAAATAAACTGGGAGATACGTATCGCTATTAACATAGTTTAAGGTGGGTGTTGCCATGGCAACAGGTCATCATGGTGAAATCATATCAGTTTTGCAGCTAAAAAACGTAATAATTACCATCGCGTCAGCGAGACACAACTTCACGTGGGTGAAAATTCAAATGCAATAATTTGGCGGTTAAAGGGTTAAAATAACTAATTTTCAATCTGTGTCGTGTCGACGAGGTTCTGCCACAGAAAGTTTAACCCTTTGCCCGCTATTTTATTATTATATTATTTATTCCATTTAAATTTTCACCCGCTCAACCCTTTCAAGCCTGAGTTTACCGTTGTCATCTTCACCCACTACAAGCCGCGAATTGCTGTCGCAATTCTCGACTTGTAGCGGACGAAGATGACTTGAAGTCGGTGGGAAATTAACGAAAATTGCCATATGTATTCTTAAATCAATTTGAATGAAATATTCATCATAAAACCCTTAGTTATAGGAATATTAAGTCTGTTTACAGTGATGTAAAATGATGCTTTATTGCATCGTGAGGGCCTAAAGGGTTAACGTCGTGGAAGGCTACCGCGACCCACTAGTGGCTACCGCGACCCAAAACTTGAAGCCGGTGAAAAATGCTGATGTTTGTTTGATTTGAAACTAAACATTTTCAAATCTTGATGTTTGAACACCCATTTATTCCCAATATCAGTGATTTGGTCGGCTAATAAAAACGAATTATAAACGATAATATGCATGCTTAAAGGTCAAAGGGTTAAAGATGGCTCGCCGAATTCCCATCCACTTGACCCTTTCATGTCAACCGGCAGCTGACTATTTACAAGGTAGACGTCATGAAGCTGAATAACTCCTAATAGCATAATCAATGCACGTCTCTTATTTTTAGCTGTAGTCATTAACACTATTATATATAGTAACGGTAGCGAGACACACATGACATAGGTTCGCTCTATATATTTCAGTCTGCTTATTCCGTAGTGTATCGCATGATTTATATGGTAGGATGAAGGACAATTAAACCTATATCATAAATTATTATCCGCGTGTGAATTGTTTCAATATGCAGTCTTATGACAATATATGACAATTAAACAGTGGTTATTACACTTTGATGCACTTTTTTATCAGTAGTTGGTTATGATAAAAAATGGTTTACTAAATAATTGTTTTGCTTACATGTTTTGTCCCCAGGATTCTAACACTTTGCCATCATCCTGGTCTAGCTTGACCAAGGTGGCTGCGGTTATTGGACCCATCGTCCTGTTCCTTAGAGTATGGTTAGGGTAAAATGTGCTGAAATAAAAAAAATAGTGTTTTTAAAAATTACAATTGAAAAAAAATACATCATGTATACTGATAGTGCTTGGCAATCATGTCTAGAAAATCTGTTGAACAAAGTCAAATATTTATGCTGTAGGCCTACTCATGTTATGTATATTTTACAAAACAAATAAGTAGAAATGTTTTAAGAAAATCAAGGGATAGGTACAGTTGCTCAGCTATTTTACACCCTTTTAAGTTCTTAATTCTGGTAATTTGGGAAAAACAACTTGTAATCTATCATGCGTTATTTATTAAAATTGTAAACTAGCTTTGAAAAAAATTCAAGCTGATTTTAATTTTTTTTCACGCAACTTAATCATTTGGTTAAAATATCGTAAACATCTACAACATCTGCAACTGCATTTGATGAATAATTAAAAACAAGAATGACAATTTTTCACTAAGCTCAGAGACGTTGATCCCATGTCAGTTTAATGCTGGACCAGCGTCTACGACGCTGGTCCATCATTAAACAAACATGGGAACCTACTCTTCCTGCCACTCCCGCGAAGCCCTGTGGAAGAGCACGGGGTTGCCTTCCAGGTCTGTGGCCACTCCCGCCACCTCTCCCAGCCCGGCCACGTCCTGTGCCGGCCAGTCGTCCACGTTTTCGGCGCGTCCCGTGTAGAGCCAGTCCTCGGATCCAGTCTCCTCGTCCGGGGACATCTCCACCAGGTTGTCCTCCGCGTTCAGTCCGTAAGGATGCACGTTCTGCTCCTGCGGCTGATCCTGGTCACCGTAGCCCAGCAGCATGCTCAGGTCAACTCCACGATCAAAGAAAGGCTGTGTGAAAAAAACATCAAGATTTACATTTAATTTGAAAATGGGATTTTGACCAAAGAGGCTATATAGTCGGATTCACATTAACCATGGTAAATAATTTTCGCTGATTTCTCAGTCAATTTTCAACCAATTTTCATGAAATTTCACACACACCATTTTCAGTTCATGTCGGGACTACCGTGAAAGTTTAGCGAAGTGTTGATAAATATCTTATAAGTTAGACCATTTGACATGTAGTAAATAAATAAAAATGTTGCCCTCTATAAACCCATTAGCTTCGTCTCAGGATTTTGTTACATGTCAAATGGTCTAACTTCTACAATATTTATCAAAACTTCGCGAAACGTTCTGGGTAGTCACGCCATGAATGAAAAATAGTGTGTGTAAAATTTTATAAAAAGTGGTTGAGAATTGACTGATAAATCCGAGAAATTCAATAATCCTGGTTGATGAATTTAATGTGAATCTGACTATATATAATAAACCCTCTTTGATTTGACCCTTTCACCGTCGCCGATCCCGATTATATTCGGGGGTTTTTTCTCATTGTTGATTGGCGCGGTAAATATCAACTTTTGAACATGCCAAAGATAAAACGTGGTATGACACAAATTAGCAAGATTTCAAAATCTTGGCCTCCACTTCGTCAAATCTGAACGATTTTCACTCACTTGAAGTGTAGTGTAGTCATTCTAGCCCTGGATTCAAGCAAATCTGGACAAATTGCTAACAAAGGTTTTATGATTTATTATTGTAGATATAGGTCCCAGCTAGCAATCCTGAAAAATCCCAAGCAAAACTCCTGTTCAAATTTGTTTAATTGACGAATAATCAGCCAGCCAGGGGTACATAATGTGATGAAAAAATGGATTAAAGGCATATCTTTGTTACAAGCAAACTAACTTCAGAAAATGTGTTTAGTAATTGTCAAAGAACAATACCTGGATGGCTGACATTGTTTTACATGATTTTTTTTTTGCAGAATAGCGAAATTCAAGATGGCCGCAATACGCACTATCTATTATGCTAAAAAGTACATATCTTCACCAATAACTATGCAAAATGTTAATGTAATATATGGATTCGTATGTTTAGAGGTTCAAGGAATTTGAATATCACAAAATAAGAAACATTTGAAACATTTTTTGCAACGTTTAATTGTAAAAGACGATTTCAAACCACCAGTTGTGGTGTATATATTATATTCGTTATGTACATTTGTAATGCCAATTCAAAATATTTACATGAATAATGTCCACAATTGTATTTAGTATATGCTTTCTTATTATAATATTAATCCTAACCCTTTGAATCCTAAGTTTTAACAATGAAAACCCATGTACATTGCAAAGTACCTAATCATATCTATATACTAAATACAAAAGAATGTATATTTCATCACCACAGCTATACAAGTATGATAAATTCACTTTGCTAAATATAAAAACGTCAACCTATGTACCTACGTTCACATGTTTGAATTTATGTTTATTTATGTTTATTATTATATATGTTTATTTATGGGTTTTTTATTTATATTTTTATTGTTGTGTACTTGGTCCTTCAATGTCAAGTTATGCAAATGCTCTTGTTGAGAATCTTGTTTTGTTCCTAATAAGGATATAGGGGTACAGAAATTCAATGTAATCTGGGTATGATTGATAACAAAGTTGACTATTAAATTCTAGCTGTGGGCAAATGCCTGAATTTTGACCTCATTAATTATTAAACTGCTGCGGTTCAATAAAATAGTATTTTAGAGGCCATCAGAAACATGTTCTACATGTAATATAAGTTCTTAAACTGTAAAATAATTGGATATTGTGTTGTAGTAGCCACTAGCATAGATCATTAAGAGAGCTCAATCCCAGAGTCAAACCCTCTCCTTAACCTCGCTATTATAATTTGTAGACTTATGAACTTGATATTATCAGTCGACAAATGATGATTATCCAATAATCGCTCCTATTGAGTTTTTTTCTTTGACTTCAAATATACACGTTATGAACTCATGGGATCGATACTAATATTTGACAGACAAACCAAATACTAATATTGTAGGTGATCACTCCGCCACACAACCTACCCATTAAAAACGAGAGCATTATTATTATCCGGGCTAAAAAGAAGTATTTAAACAAGACTGAATCATATACTCATATACTTGAAAAAAAATTAAATCACTAAAAATATCATTATTATTTTTTTTGAAAATCTCCAAATCAACTTTATATTAACCATTCTTTGCATTTAAAGTCAAACTGATAGGTGCAATGGATTTCTGGTGTCCAAAAACATCAAGTAACGATACCTAACATTTGCAAAATGGAAAAAATCGATTTTTGCAAGCGATCGTGTATTGAAGAACTTTTTTGTCAGTTTCTCGAATTTAAACAGGAGTTTTGCTTGGGACTTTTCGGAAATGTTCGTTGGGACCTATAGCTACCATAATACATCATAAAACCTTTGTTAACAATTTGTCCAGATTTTTTTGCCAGAATGACTACACTAGTGGTGGATCGCGTCAGCGAGACACAACTTCCAGTTGGTCAAAATTCCCATTAACGACATTGTGCCAACTTTCATCCAGAGCTGGTTGAATAATTTGGCGGGCTATTGACTACCTAGTACACACAAAACATTTGTATGACATTCATACAATGTTGGGCCAACGTCGAAGACGTTGGGCCGACGTTGTATAAATGGTATACAAATATTTTGTGTTTGAATAAATGTCGTGCTGAATAAATGTCGGCTTAGGCCATTTTTATTCACATAGGCCTATAGGCTCCTACAGCTTAAACTGACAAGCCAACCGAGGTTGGTCTTTATTAACTAGAGGACACTGCATCCCATCACAATGTATCTTTTCTTTCGAGTGGGTAGAAATAAACCTTATGTTTCATCGAAGCCCCGATACACAGAGTGGGGGACGAACTCCCTTGGGCTACGAACTTCCCAGCTCGACTTCGTACGTCATCATACACACTGTATTATATGTGAGCAGATACTGTTATGTAATAAATAGGTTTAGGTCTATGTAAATAAAACTCGTATAATACATCTATATCTCACATTTAAACTGGGGTCTAGGATCTGCTTTCTTTTGCAAACTTAAACATGACATTCTAACCATTTAACATCATAAACCCTTGGAGCGTGGGGATATCTCCGTACTGTAGGACACTATTGATCAATATTTATTAAGACCGTAGATCCACAACGAGGGATATAACATAGCGGGAAGTAAGCTACGACCATTATGAATGTTGTGCTCTTTCAGTGCGGGGACCGTCTCTATACGTCAGAATCTGACGTCTGCAGACGTCAGATTCTGACGTATAGAGACGGTCCCCGCACTGAAAGGGATCCATACTTACACGCTGTCTTGTCTGTATGGCTTCCAAGATCTCTCTCATGTCGTCATCATGGGAAGGCATGGACCAGGTGACACTGGCCGCCAGCAGAACCAGCAGCCATGACAGCATCCCGTTTGACATTTTACAGGCACAACACTCGATGGGGATTCCTGCAGGAAGCAATTCAGATCCTCAACGGGCACCGAAGTCCCTCGGTTCTACAGTCAGTCTGGCTTACTCTCCCGTTTGTGTGGATCGGGATGTAAAATAACGCGGTGTTTTTGTTGTTTTATCCGCACCGTATGGCAGACCGCGATCCCGGCTCGGTTCTGGATACCTCGTTGTTCTGACGTCACCAGCAGGTGTGGGAGGTTATGATGATCAGCAGTACAGGACAGAACCGGTCAAGATGTAGCCTCAGCAGTAGCCTCAGCATCCAACAGCATCGCAAGGAACAACAGCTCGAGGAAGCAGCTGCTCCGATTGTCACTTGTTGTTATTCGATGGAGTGTTAGAAGGACCGGCTACAGGAAGCGGTCATCATGGTTATTTAAGATTATTGGTAGCAGCAATTATTTCTGACAAGACATAGCTTATGGATATATGTTACCAAGCTGTTGTGGCTGCTGAGACAACAGCTTATATCTGGAGTCTGCTGAGAAAAACCAGCCTCGTCAAACACGAAGCGTTGACCCAATGCTGGTTCAATGTTGGCCCACCGTCTACGACGGTGGGCCGACATTGAGCCAACATGGTGTCAACATCTCGTGTTTGCCTCAGCCATGTCTAGAACCAGAGGCGGGGTCTCCGCGCAGTGATGACGTAGCTGTTGCTAGGCAACCAGTGCATGTGTAAACTCGGCGTGCCCAGCATCCATTGATCCATGTTGGCCGCTTATTGCGTACTGTGCCACATAATGATGACTGCCTCCCTCCGGCTAGATATCCTTCTCTGTTACCAAACATCAAGGAATCTCTCCCTGCTCATATATCAGCGATAAAACGCCTGCCTCGCCTAGATTGTCTTTATTAATACACTCATAAAAGATTTAGAGTACGGAGCAACTACATAGATATATGCTTAAAAAATGGAGTTCCTTATTTTTTTGACAATATTATTTTCTTATATCACCAGATTTAGACCTACCAATTTAAATTCATTTTGTAAGGATTTTTGTATATACCGGCAAATATAAATATAATTATCTACATTATTATACACATAATTATGCTTAAGCTTCTTTAATTGTCCATGTTTGACACTGCAATCTGGTAATTGTATTGTTTTATCAGATTTGATGAGCAGAGTACAGTCATTGTGTCACGATCTGGACGATTTTGCATTATTTAATTAGTTTTTTTTTGTCATACTTATTTTAACGAGTTATCACCAAGGAGGTTATATAACCTCCTTGTTATCACCAAGCAGAATACCATAGTTACAACCACTAGCATATATCATCGATCATGAAGTTGTTCATTTGTGTTTTGAAAGAATTAAAGAAAAGGTTTTGACAGCGGTATTGTCCGGTATATGAGCAGATACACGTATAAACAAACCGGTTATAATATTTCAAGCATGACATATCCTATCTCACAATGCTACTCAAGGCAGGGTTTTGATAAAAAATAAATTAAATTCCCTGGGGGTCATAATTATGTGTTTTTGTGCTTTTGTGGTCGCCATCTCGAACTACAAGCAACATAATAAATTGAACTTTAAATATGGAATATCACGCTTTTTAATTGGTATTTATAATAATTCAATTCAAATAGATTTCGTCCTTATAGCTGATTACGTTTGACGTTGTTAAGAAAATGACCAGAAAATGATGCTACCCTCATGGTGTTCCCTCGCACTGAAAGAATTACCCTTTAACCGCCAAACTATTCAATTTGAATTTTCACCCACTCGAAGTTGTGTCTCGCTGACGCGAACCACAACTTCAGGTGAGTGAAAATTATTCAGATTTCACAAAGTGGAGGTAAACTCTTTTCAAATCTTGCTGGTTGCTGTCACATTTTACGTTTAACATACTTAAAATGTGATACTTAATGTGCTGATAAAAATGAGAAATCCCGAATATATGCGGCACCGGCGGTTAAAGGGTTAATCATGTATAATGGCCATAGACACATAGCATAGGTATTCAATTGAAAAAAACCTCGGTCTCCGTGGTTCATACACAAATATTTCAGCGTTGGAAAGGTTAAACCCAGTACGTTGGTCCTACATTGTATAAATGTTATACAAATGTTTTGTGTTTGCTGGTATATAATATGTGACGTGAAATCCCGGAATCAGGCGGAAGGCGACAATTTTATTATTGAATTATTTGCTAATCCATGAAAGAGCACAGCACTGTGCTGATCCACCGAAGCACATAACCAGCAGACGCAAGTCGTTGAATCAATGTTGGATTAACGTTGGTCCAACGTCGTAGACGGTGGATCAACGTTAAGCCAACATTGATTCATCGTCTTATGTCTGCTGAGTACACACTTCCACTTCATTTCACGACATTTTTTGCATTTAGACAAGCATTATTGTTTCATTAAGCGACACATTACCCTGGGAGAATAGCTACGAAATGTGTGTATACTATCGATAAACATCCTGCAACATAATTTTTTTTAAATCGTGCAAATCCTGATACCTAGCAAAATCAACTAAAAGATAGATACAAATATTTTGTCAGTGTTCTTGTCGAAAGAAGATATCGCTTGAAAACTAAAAATCAAAAAAATTAACCTTTTCAGATTTTTTTTGAAATACCTTGATTTTATCATGCATCATTAATTATGTTGACGTCATTCACACGCACAAAGGCGTATTAGCGGGTATTAATGTTGTGACCATGGAAACATGTTTACATTGGATTTGCTTGAGCCCAGGTGGGAAACAGCTCCGTGTCACGCGTGTCCAGAATGCTACCCAGCCAACATGAGACGTTGGCCCAACGTTGGTTTACTGTTGGTCCACCGTCTACGACGTTGACCCAACAGTAAACAAACGTTGGGTCAACGTCCCATGTCTGCTGGCCAACAGGATTATTATGCCGAGCGCTGGCAAATCCTGTCCCCACATGGCAATTAGACCAACGACTGCATTATAGCAAGAATATATAATATTCTTGATTATAGGGAAAACAGTTACATAACATTCTTTGCTCCCACCTGTCTTCTCTAATCCTTTGCTAATTATTATCACAGGATATCAATCGAGGTAGAACACACCTACACGTATATTAATGACCTCCCCTCCACGGTCTCCTCGCAGGTTCGCCTCTTTGCAGATGACTGCCTCCTGTATCGCCCGATAAAATGTCGAGCAGATCAAGAGCAGCTGCAGAGAGACCTATCTGCGTTACGATGGGGGATGTGTTTCAACCCCTCGAAATGCTCGGTCCTGAGGGTGTCCAGGCCGAAATAAAAAAACCTGGAATTTGAGTACACCCTTAAAGGCGAAACACTAATGAACGTTTCATCAACACCATATCTTGGTGTTTGCCTTAGCGAGACCCTGGAATGGGAGGCCCACATTAACAGAATTACAAGTAAAGCAAATTCCACTCTGGGCTTCCTTCGGAGGAACCTGAAGGCATGTCCCCCTAAACTAAGGGAGACTGCCTATTTCTCCCTGGTCAGATCATCCTTAGAATACTCTTCAGCAGTTTGGGACCCCTTCAGACAAAAAGATATTGATAAATTAGAAAAAAATTCAAAGATCAGCAGCAAGATTTGTCACCCAAAATTGTAGACAAACAGCAAGTGTGACATCTCTCCTTCAGAACCTGGGCTGGACTGACTTGAAAACAAGACGTAAAAATTCTAGACTTGTAAGCATGTTCAAAATTTTAAATGAGCTAGTCGAAATTTCTATCAATGACCGTTTAATCCCAGCGGACAGAAGAACACGTGGTTGGCACAATCAGGCCTATAAACTATCCCTGATTGGAATTCTCTTCCGGCAGCTGCCATAGAATCAAAAACTGTGGCAGCGTTCAAGAGTCAGCTGGTTGACTAAGTCTACCAGCCCTTTCCCCCCTCCAGCCTGATACTCCACATAGGAGGTGCTGCTGGAGTATAATGTCAAAGTCAAAGTATAACAGTCGTAAGCAATCCAAGACGGAACGTTGACTAGCCGTCGCCTCACTGCTCAGCCAGAATCACCGGTACGACCCCAAGATTATTCAGAGCACCGTTGGGCGAACGCTTGGCTCATGTTTAATCCTTTCAGTGCGGGAACAGTCTTTAGACGTTAGAATCTGACGTCTACAGACGTCATATTCTGACGTCCAAAGTCGGTCCCAGCACTGGAAGAATTAAAAATTGTAATCACCCTGAATCCATAACACTGGTATTCAAATGAACCAGAGAGCTAACTAAGTCATTTATGATGATTTCAAATTGAAAAAACACACTTTGGTCTCCATGATTTATACCAAATACTTCACCGCTGTAAGGGTTGATCACTCGAGCTCTGATGTCGACAATACTGCCGTGAAAAGCCAAAAGGCAATATCTGTTCACTTGTAAAGTGAGCAGATCCTGCCTTTTGGCTTTGTAGAACAGAATAGTACCCGTGGTTGGGTTTACTAGCACTTGTGTATATAGCCAGAATCTAAAAATGAACGTTTAAAAGTACGTATTAAATCTGTGATTAACAGATACATTTTGAACCCCAATTATCCAAATCCAAGTAATTTTCAGCCACTTGAAGCTGTGCATCGCGCAGCGAGACACAGCTTCAAGTGGCTGAAAATTTAAATTGAATATCTGAGAGCGAACGGGGCGAAAGGTTGATACTCGCCTACATATTAGTAAATCAGACATATCTTTAACATGTTTAATTTATGAAAACCTGTTTAAATATTCATCAGTTTTCGAATTTTAAACCAGCAGTCGGTGGTGGGTGCTGTGCTGCATTGTACTAATTGGTATTTTCTAAATATTTGAAACTGAAATGGCTAACATGATTTCAACTGAACATAAAACATATTATCTAAACAGACACACATTCGAGATGAATGTAATAATGTTCCATACAATCGTAATTCCTCCTAATGTAATCCATTCATTATTATTGATAAGGAAAACACAACAAGGTAATTAGTTTTTTAAAAGTTTTTTTTTTAAGATATGGGCTTATATATTAGCCCGGTGCATCGGCATAATTGATGTGTTATTGATGTGATATTTCGGTACATTTTTTTCACATATATGCCAGGTGGTCATCAAATAAGGAAAGTAGATAATGACGAATGTGTCTCCTACCCTTCTGAACTGAATATATGCTGCTCAGCATGTCTTAGTCGCTGTTTTTTTTTCCACACACTAGCGGTGCATCGTACATTGTAGTGAGGTGATTGACAAACACAATGTTACTCAGCGTCTCTATTTCGACGACACAGATACAGATACACACAGAAAGATATTACTTGAAAACTAAAAATCGGAAAAATGAACAATTTTTAGTTTTTTGATGAAATACTTTGATTTGCTCATGCGCCATAAATTATTTTGAGGTCATCCACATGTACACAGGCGTATCAGTGGGTATTAATGTTGTCAAAATGGAAACATGTTTTCATTGGATTTGCTTGAGCCCAGGTGGGAAACAGGTCCGTGTCACGTGGCTGCAAAATGCTACACAGCAAACGTGAGACGTTGGTTTACTGTTGGTCCACCGTCTATAACGTTGGCACAACAGTATACCACCGTTGGTATACAGACATACATTCGAAGTAAATTCATGATGTTCCATACAATCGTAATTCCTCCTAATGTAATCCATTCATTATTATTGATAAGGAAAACACAACAAGGTAATTAGTTTTTTAAAGATTTTTTTCTTATATAGGGGCTTATATATTAGCCCTGTACATCGGCATTATTGATGTTTTATTGATGTGATATTTCGGTACATTTTTTAATCATATATGCCATGCAGGTGGACATCAAATAATGGAAGTAGATAATGACTTATGTGTCTCCTACCCTTCTGAACTGAATATTATGTTGTTCAGCATGGGGGTCTTAGTCGCTGTTTTATTCCACACACAAGCGGTTCATCGTACATTGTACTGAGGTAATTAAAAAACACAATATTACTCAGCGTTTATATTTCAACAACACAGATACATTTACGTTCATCTGTTCAAACAATATTCTAAGTTACTTCGATCTCTCACTGCCTCCATGACGTATCTTATGTTCGGATGATTGGCAATATAACCTCTCTCACTGCCTCCATGACGTATCCAATGCCTATATCATTGACAATATAACCTCTCTCACTGCCTCCATGACGTATCCTATGTCTAGATGATTGACAATATAGCCTCTCTCACTGCCTCCATGACGTATCCTATGTCTAGATGATTGATAATATAGCCTCTCTCACTGCCTCCATGACGTATCCTATGTCTAGATGATTGACAATATAGCCTCTCTCACTGCCTCCATGATGTATCCAATGCCTATATCATTGACAATATAACCTCTCTCACTGCCTTCATGACGTATCCTATGTCTAGATGATTGACAATATAGCCTCCCTCACTGCCTCCATGACGTATCCAATGCCTATATCATTGACAATATAACCTCTCTCATTGCCTCCATGACGTATCCTATGTCTAGATGATTGACAATATAGCCTCTCTCACTGCCTCCATGACGTATCCGATGCCTATATCATTGACAATATAACCTCTCTTACTGCCTCCATGATGTATACTATGTGTAGATCATTGTTAATATAACCTTTATCACTGCCTCCATGACGTATCCTATGTCTAGATGATTGATGATATTTACTTTCTCACTGCCTCCATAACGTATCCTATACCTAGATGATTGACAAGATAACCTCTCTCAATGCCTACATAATGTATACTATGTCTAGATCATTGTTAATATAACCTTTATCACTGCCTCCATGACGTATCCTATGTCTAGATGATTGACAATATTTACTTTCTCACTGCCTCCATAACGTATCCTATACCTACAGTGTAGATGATTGACAAGATAACCTCTCTCACTGCCTCCATGACGTATCCTATGCCTAGATCATTGACAAGACAACCTCTCTCACTGCCTCCATGACGTATCATATGCTACCATTGCCTGAATGATTTGACAAGATTTACTCTCTCACTGCGTCCATGACGTATCCTATGCCTAGATGATTAACCATACTTTCTCTCTCACTGCCTCCATGACGTATCCTTCGCCTAGATGATTGACAAGATTTACTCTCTCACTGCCTCTTTGACGTATCCTATGCCTAGATGATTGACAAGACAACCTCTCTCACTGCCTCCACGACGTATCCTATGTCTAGATGATTGACAATATTTACTTTCTCACTGCCTCCATGACGTATTTTATGCCTAGGTTATTGACACGATTTACTCTCTCACTGCCTCCATGGCGTATCCTATGCCTAGATTATTGACATGATATACTCTCTCACTGCCTCCATAACGTATCCTATGCCTAGATGATTGACAAGACAACCTCTCTCACTGCCTCCACGACGTATTCTATGCCTAGATCATTGACAAGATTTACTCTCTCACTGCCTCTTTGACGTATCCTATGCCTAGATGATTGACAAGACAACCTCTCTCACTGCCTCCACGACGTATCCTATGCCTAGATTATTGACAATATTTACTTTCTCACTGCCTCCATGACGTATTTTATGCCTAGGTTATTGACAAGATTCACTCTCTCACTGCCTCCATGGCGTATCGGATACGCCATGGAGGCAGTAGAGAGAGAGACACTGGTGACACGAGTGAAGGCATATACAAGAATATCTAATAATCACCCGTTGTCGTGAATATTTGGATATTGCATGTAATTTTATTTAAAATACTATTCGGTATGACGATCGATATTCCATATAACTTTGCTAATCAATTAATTTTATATTATCGTCTACCTCATATCACCAATATACTGAACGTATAATTATGTGTTCCCAACAATGAATGAGTTATCGTAAATAAACTTGGCACACGCTGCACAATGAATACAACCGCTCCCGGAATTCAAAGAGTTGAACATAACAACCAACACGTAAAAACCAGCATTCTCTCCGGTCATCATCGCTATTTCGACGGCACAGATATATTTACGCTGCTCTAAAACGTATCAGGACATTTCAGATCCTTATAATTGACCCTTACGGTGCGGGGATCGACTTTAGACGTCAGAATCTGACGTCTGTAGACGTCAGATTCTGACGCCTAAAATCGATCTCCGCACCGTAAGAGTAAAAAGATTTCTAATGTCTGCAGACCCAAAAAATAGGTATTGAAATGAATAGGAAAGAGCTAACTAAGACATTTAAGATGTTTTCAAATTGAAAAAAACCTTTGGTCTCCATGTTTATACAACAAATTGTTAGCGCTTAAAGGATTGATCAACTATCGCGATAATTTTGTTGAATCGTGAAAAATGGTATTCATAATCATAACTAAATATAGTGTGATGATAACTAGCGATTCATGTAGTAATAGACCGCTAACTTTTAGCGGCGATACATGTACTATAAATATGTAATATAATAAACATAATTTATTGGGACATTTTTTTATTTCGGCGGTCGGAGAGAAATATTTGATATACGTAATTCTTTTTTATTCAGCATTAAAAAGACTTTTTGTCAAGTAACACTACTTATTTATTTTAATATAGGACTACACTGCATGACGAAGAAATGGTTTTATTTCATATATTCATTTATTTCATATGTTTCATATATTCGCATGATAAGAGGCTGGAAAAAGGATAAATAAATTTTGCCATAATAGTCATGCTTAATATTACTATAATATGCCGGATGAAGCGAAGCAAGACGATAAAGTCAAAACATACATTTATATTATACATAAGTTATTCTGATCAACAACGGACTAAGATATAAATTGATGAATACAAATTTACCAGATAAAATAGTAAGATTAATGTCTTCATTTATAACTGACAGGAAAATTTCAGTCAAAATAAATAATGAGACTTCAGACAAAATTTCACTTAATGCCGGCATACCTCAGGGCTCGGTTCTCAGCCCACTTCTATTCTTAATCTATGTGAATGATATTCCAATAGATCCCTTCAGTAATACAGTAGGGGTCTCTCAGTTTGCAGACGACCTGGGATTTTGGACTTTTGCTAAAAGTGAAAAAACAATTAAATATAGGCTAGCCAAAGTTTTATCAGACCTAGAAGCATGGTGCTCCAAGTGGAGAATAAAACTAAATGCTAAAAAAACGCAGCTTATAATGCTTAAAACTAAGAAAAATATAGAACTAGAACTTTTTGGCGAAAAACTCACTGCAGTACAGCAAGCAAAATTGCTAGGAGTAATTTTAGATAAGAAGCTGACTTTTAATGCTCATATAGATGAAAACGCTAAGAAAGGAAGGCAACGCCTTGGTCTGCTCAAACTCCTGAGCGGCTCAAAGTGGGGCTGTAAACCCAAAACACTAATGAGACTATATAAAAGTTATATACGTCCAGTACTAGAATACGGCGCTCCAGTAATTTTAGGAGCGTCCGAAACGTATATCAAGAAACTTCAAATCATTCAAAATAAGGCCATCAGAATAGCCTACAAATTGGATCCACTTTCGCACACTGAAGATATTCATAAAATTGCTAAGATCGATCTAATCAAAGATCGATTCCAAATTTTAACATATAAATTCATAGATTCGCTCAAAGAGCATTCAGATCTTTTCAAACTACAAAATGAATTAAGAGCTTCAAGAATTAAAAGAGGGCATAAAACACATTTGGACAAATTAATATCAGAATATGCCGAAATTTATGATGAAAATTGAGACTGCTGTGTAAATGCGGCCAGAGTCGTGTCAATGCCGGTCCGGCGTCAACAGCGTTGGGCTGACATTGACGCAACACTAGCAGCGTTGGCAGCATGCGTGAGTGACAGAAACAGCGAAGTGCTTTCACAGTGTGGCTACCGCGGTGCCAATGTCGGTCCAGCGCTAACAACGCTGAGCCGGCTTTGGCGCGACGATGGCGACGCTGACAAGCATACGTGAGTGTGATAACAGCGTTGAAGCGTTGACGGGCCAACACCTACGGCGTTGGTCAGCCACCGCGTCACGATAACAACATACGTCACAGTCTGTTGTCACTCACCATATGTCATCGCAGGGGGTGATAATCAACATAATTGTCACCCCCCGCGAGGACTGTCATGGTGAGTGAAAGCAAGGGTTTTAAATCCCCTGGTGGCTCTGAAAAGAGAACAAGCGAACTTTCCTAATTTCACAATTAAGATGACACGCTTCTAGGAACTTTCTATTTCACAAATTATCAACTTTAGACACCTTTTAGACCATTCCACCCAAATTCACTGAAATTACATAACTCTGACGTTCTTTCTCAGGGTATGCGGGAGTATGGTGATGGCACACAGACAAAAGAAATGTCTCAAATGTTCATTTAAAGGATCTGTCAAAATTAAAACTTTATCGGCCTTTTCCATTCAGATTTCAAGAGCTAAGACACGAGATACAGGGTAGCTACCGGCTGATTCAACACCTCATTTAGACCACCGCGACCCTCTGTTCGCCGAGGGCGCATCAAAATTAATTAAATTCTAAAATGCTTCTGTTTCCAGGTTCCTTGCCTCCCTTGCCAACCAGACATTCTCCAATGAGTATTATATACTAATGAAATATTTGAATAGGCTAAGAGAAAGCTTTCATACAAGCTTCGAATGCCTTAATCCCACTCTCAGCACCCTTCGGGTGCTAGGGTTCACTCAGCCAGTTATTTTGTATAAGTTATGATATTGTTTAATTACTGCTTACTATGTCTAGAATTTGTTATTTAAAATATACTCCTGCCCCCCCCCCCCCACCGAATATTGAATGTGGACCCAAACAATAAATCAGCTGAACGTCATCAACTCTTTGAGTGCTGCGTACATGTATGTACGTGATATTGTTTTTCATCTGTTTTGATTTACAAGGGGTGCTTTCATCCACACCATCACACTTATTACATTTCAGTCAACATTTTGTACGTGCCAGCGGCCTTTTCTTGACAATCTACACCGTACGTGTTCAGCTAGCCCATATGGAGTTTTGCGGGTCAGTATTCCGTTGAACAGGTCATTTCCCAAGCTACACAATGGTACAATAATTCCTGAAAGTAAAATAATGATGTTAAACTTCATCTAACGACTTCAGTCATGACATAATTAGTATCAATTTCCATATTTTATGGTAAAAGTTTATCTAAGCAAGTGACAGAGGATTGTTTTTGTTACATTTTACACTGAAGTTGTATTCACTTTCTGTAAACATCATAACAACTGTCGAGCGGCTGCACTGCAATACATATTATCAACTTACAATCAGTCATAGTAAGATATTATATTGTTGTGAAAATTCAAGTACATTAAAATATAATAATTGAAAAGTTTTCAAATCTTTAAAGAAATCTAAACAAACATCCATGAAATGCCAAAGCTATATTAAGATAATTAGGATCATGAATTTAATTATTCAAGGCAACTCAAATAATATAGTCAAACAATAAATCTATCTCTAGTAGACGTTGCAGACAAAAATAAGGTATCTGATTTATACTTAAAAAATTAGCAGATATTGCCCTTTGGCTTTACACGACAGAGCTACATATTATGCTACTTTGCAAAGGCAGAAAGCAGTAACTGTTTACTTTTCAAGTAAGTTAGTAAGTAGAAATATTACGTAACCCTTAAAGCGCTGAAAGATTTTTCTGAAAACCAAAGGGTTTTTTGCAATTCGAAAAATTATAATAAATGACTTAGTCACCTCTCTCTGATTCATTTGAATACCTATGTTACGGGGCTAAGACAATCAGAAATATGTTTACTCTTACAGTGCGGGGATAGATATTAGACGTAAGAATCTGACGTCTACAGACGTCAGATTCTGACGAATAAAGTTGATCCCTTACACCGCTATTAAATCACGACTATAGTCTTTTTTATTCCGTATTATTAGTCGTTTAAGTCGCTGTTATTGCGAACGTAATGTGTTTTTAAACATCGATATTTGCAAATGTTTGGTTTCAAATTACACAAATATGAGTATACATGGGTATAGAGGTAATTGAGATCGTTTTACGTCATTTGCCCAATATGTGGTTCTGGGCATGCCTGGAGATTTACCCGTAGACATGCCCAGACGCAGGAGTCTATTAGGTCTTGTTATGCTTAGAGCAAAGGATTACAAATGTAGGGTTATATTAATTAAAATTTAGACACGTTGAAAGGAAACATGACCTACCGCATGCTATGGTACCTGCGTGTGACATTGCCCTACTCTTATCAAGGGCGGGGGCCCTAGGGTAGTGGTTAGCACCGCTGCCTTTCACGCCAGAGTCCGGGGTTCGGTTCCCGGTCTCGGCGGTTTGAAAAGAAACAAAATTGTTTCTTCCCCATCCACGTGTGAAAGTTAGTATTGTGGGGAGCCTCCGTGACCGAGAGGTAGCGTGCTCGGCCTCAGACCGCCAGGGCTCAAATTTCGAATCCTGTGTCTGGAGGACAGTGTCATCTCAATCATCTCACCATCCTCAGGAGGTTCTCCTGGCCCAGTTTAGCCTATATGTGCACAAAGGTGGCCTAAAGCCCGATTCATTTCATTTCATTTATTTACTCTTATCAAATGACTTCAAAGTGTTTTTATGGTGTGCATTATACGATGGTGTGCGTACTCTAGTATTTTGAATAGTTGTTGCGTTTCAATGCGCAAATGACGTTCATTCGATGTTTTATCAACGTCATGTATGTTGTTTCAACGTTGATGAAGCGTAAGTGCCCTCTGGGGTTTTACAGCAACAAACACGATGGCAAACATCTCGTACTCGAACAAAGGCAGCTCCAGGTCACTAGTCACAGCAATAAGTAAAACAGTTTATCTTCTTATTGAACAAAATGGTGACGTCATGGCTCCATGAACACTATATCAGTCGTATATTGATTAACCCTTTCAGTGCGGGGACCGTCTTTAGTATCGTCGATACCCACACTGAAAGAGTAAAACATGTATAATGGCCATAGACACATAACATAGGTATTCAAATGCTCAAAACGGAAGGAGCTAACCAAGACATTCATGACGATTTCAAATTGAAAAAACCTGTTGCCTCTTGCTTTTATATAATTACAAACAATTCACAGTTTTCAGGGTTAATAATATCAATGATACGATGCGGTATATCAAATTAACTATAGATTAAATAATAACAACGTTTTCCTTGAATGCTCCAATTGACATATAAATTCCAATTGAATAATTTGGCGGTTAGGGGGTTAACCGCCAAATTATTCAATTGGAATTTTCACCCACTTGAAGTTGTGCCTCGTTGACACGATCCATAACTCCAAGTGATTGAAAATTATTCAGATTCGACAAAATGAACGTCTACGATTTTCTATTGGTGTTACGATTTCTCTTTACATGTTTAAAAGCTGATATGTAATTTGCTGATAAAAATGTAAAACACGAATATAATAGGGACCGGCGGTTAAAGGGCCCAAATAACGTCGGGATCAATAAGTTACAAAAAATAAAACTTCCCAATGCGACGACGGCGGGCCATGTGGAATTCAGCAGCCTGCTATTTTATAACATGTAAAACCCCAGTGTCGCACTTGGACGAAAATGATTAAAATACAAAATGGTTGGCCATAAAAAAGTGTTTGCTAATTAAGCAACTGATAACTTGAGTGTAAACGTCATTCTTCGTTAATTTGTCAGATTTCTATTTTTACTGTGCGAGGCTTCTATTGTTCGTAAAATAAAGCTGACAATGAATTCTACACCATAGAATTGCTGACAATTGACACACCATTACAAAGCATAGTTGTCAAATTAGTATAAATAAATAGTATAGGATCTTGACAACAAAAAATGGAAATGTGAACTTTTTAACAACACAATAACTAAAAAAAAAGAATTACGCGTCATTTAATGTATAGGCTATTACACGGACCTTTTACAATACTAGTTTTAATTATTATTTTTTCACTGTGGCGACCACAAGTTTAAGGATTCATGGCAGATGTTATAAGAGCAATATACGACTACCAAGACTTAGAAAAATGTCATCCACGAAGCATCCTTATATTAACACTGAGAATAGTCTCCCTGGGTCAACCCTGCGTACAATTTATTTATATTATCGTCTACCTCATATACCTCATCTACCTTTTATATTATCGTCTACCTCATATCACCAATATACTGAACGTATAATTATGTGTTCCCAACAATGAATGAGTTATCGTAAATAAACTTGGCACACGCTGCACAATGAATACAACCGCTCCCGGAATTCAAAGAGTTGAACATAACAACCAACACGTAAAAACCAGCATTCTTTCCCGTCATCATCTATATTTCGACGGCACAGATACATCTACTGCTCTTAAACGCATCAGGACATTTCAGATTCTTATACTTAACCCTTACGGCGCGGGGATCGACTTTAGCCGTCAGAATCTGACGTCTGTAGACGTCAGATTCTGACGCCTAAAGTCGATCCCCGCACCGTAAGAGTAAAAAGATTTCTGATGTCCGCAGACCCATAACATAGGTATTGAAATGAATGGGGAAGAGCTTACTAAGACATTTATGGTGATTTTAAATTGAAAAAAACGCGATAATTTTGTTAAATCGTGAAAAATGGTATTCATAATCATAAGTATATAGTGTGATGATAACTAGCGATTCATGTAGTAATAGACCGCTAACTTTTAGCGGCGATACATGTACTATATATATGTAATTTAATAAACATAATTTATTGGGACATTTTTTATTTCGGCGGTCGGAGAGAAATATTTGATATACGTAATTCTTTTTTATTCAGCATTAAAAAGACTTTTTGTCAAGTAACACTGCTTATTCATTTTAATATAGGACTACAATGCATGACGAAGAAATAGTTTTATTTCATATATTCATTTATTTCATATGTTGCATATATTCGCATGATAAGAGGCTGGAAAAAGGATAAATAAATTTTGCCATAATAGTCATGCTCCATATTACTATAATATGCCGGATGAAGCGAAGCAAGACGATAAAGTCAAAACATACATTTATATTATACATAAGTTATTCTGATCAACAGTTATTTTATTTATTTATTTGTAGAAGTGAACCCGAATAGTATTTACTGGACGACTGGGCCCGTATTCTCGTATAAGTTACGATATTGTTTAATTACTGCTTACTATGTCTCGAATTTGTTATTGCCCCCCCCCCCCCCCACCGAATATTGAGTGTGGACCCAAACAATAAATCAGCTCTTTGAGTGCTACGTATGCACGTGATATTGTTTTTCATCTGTTTTGATTTACAAGGGGTGCTTTCATCCATACCATCACACTTATTACATTTCAGTCAACATTTTGTACGTGCGAGCGGCCTTTTCTTGACAATCTACACCGTACGTGTTCAGCTAGCCCATATGGAGTTTTGCGGGTCAGTATTCCGTTGAACAGGTCATTTTCCCAAGCTACACAATGGTACAATAATTCCTGAAAGTAAAATAATGATGTTAAACTTCATCTAACGACTTCAGTCATGACATAATTAGTACCAATTTCCATATTTTATGGTAAAAGTTTATCTAAGCAAGTGACAGAGGATTTTTTTGTCACATTTTACACTGCAGTTGTATTCACTTTCTGTAAACATCATAACAACTGTCGAGCGGCTGCACTGCAATACATATTATCAACTTACAATCAGTCATAGTAAGATATTATATTGTTGTGAAAATTCAAGTACATTAAAATATAATAATTGAAAAGTTTTCAAATCTTTAAAGAAATCTAAACAAACATCCATGAAATGCCAAAGCTATATTAAGATAATTAGGATCATGAATTTAATTATTCAAGGCAACTCAAATAATATAGACAAACAATAAATCCATCTCTAGTAGACGTTGCAGACAAAAATAAGGTATCTGATTTATACTTGAAAAGTTAGCAGATATTGCCCTTTGGCTTTACACGACAGAACTACATATTATGCTACTTTGCAAAGGCAGATATCAGTAACTGTTTACTTTTCAAGTAAGTTAGTAAGTAGAAATATTACGTAACCCTTAAAGCGCTGAAATATTTTTCCATAAACCATGAAAATCAAAGGGTTTTTTGCAATTCGAAATCACAATAAATGACTTAGTCTTAATGATTCATTTGAATACCTATGTTATGGGTCTACGACAATTAGAAATATGTTTACTCTTACAGTGCGGGGATCGATATTAGACGTACGAATCTGACGTCTAAAGACGTCAGATTCTGACGAATAAAGTCGATCCCTTACACCGCTATTAAATCACGACTATAGTATTTTTATTCCGTATTATTAGTCGTTTAAGTCGCTGTTATTGCGAACGAAATGTGTGTTTAAACATCGATATTTGCAAATGTTTGGTTTCAAATTACACAAATATGAGTAATTTTCACGCACCTGAAATTGTGGATCGCGATAGCAAGACACAAATTCAAGTAGGTGTGAATTTAAATTATTTGATTCAGCGCTTCAAGGGTTAACTTCACTTATCTACCATGCAGGACGGTCATGTAACATTATGCAATGACATTAAAACTGAAGATACATGGGTATAGAGGTAATTGAGATCGTTTTACGTCAATTGCCCAATATGTGGTTCTGGGCATGCCTGGAGATTTACCCGTAGACATGCCCAGACGCAGGAGTCTATTAGGTCTTGTTATGCTTAGAGCAAAGGATTACAAATGTAGGGTTATAATAATTAAAATTTAGACACGTTGAAAGGAAACATGACCTACCGCATGCTATGGTACCTGCGCGTGACATTGCCCTACTCTTATCAAATGACTTCAAAGTTTTTTATGGTGTGCATTATACGATGGTGTGCGTACTCTAGTATTTTGAATAGTTGTTGCGTTTCATTGCGCAAATGACGTTCATTCGACGTTTTATCAACGTCATGTATGTTGTTTCAACGTTGATGAAGCGTCATGTGCCCTCTGGGGTTTTACAACAACAAACACGATGGCAAACATCTGGTACTCGAACAAAGGTAGATCCAGGTCACTAGTCACAGCAAGAAGTAAAACAGTTTATCTTCTTATTGAACAAAATGGTGACGTCATGGCTCCATGAACACTATATCAGTCGTATATTGATTAACCCTTTCAGTGCGGGGACCGTCTTTAGTATCGTCGATACAAAACATGTATAATGGCCATAGACACATAACATAGGTATTCAAATGCTCAAAACGGAAGGAGCTAACCAAGACATTCATGACGATTTCAAATTGAAAAAACCTGTTGCCTCTTGTTTTTATATAATTACAAACAATTCACAGTTTTCAGGGTTAATAATATCAATGATACGATGCGGTATATCAAATTATCTATAGATTAAATAATAACAACGTTTTCCTTGAATGCTCCAATTGACATATAAATTCCAATTGAATAATTTGGCGGTTAGGGGGTTAACCGCCAAATTATTCAATTGGAATTTTCACCCACTTGAAGTTGCGCCTCGTTGACACGATCCATAACTCCAAGTGATTGAAAATTATTCAGATTCGACAAAATGAACGTCTACGATTTTCTATTGGTGTCACGATTTCTCTTTACATGTTTAAAAGCTGATATGTAATTTGCTGATAAAAATGTAAAACACGAATATAATATAATAGTTATAAATAGGGCCCAAATAACGTCGGGATCAACAAGTTACAAAAAATAAAACTTCCCAATGCGACGACGGCGGGCCATGTGGAATTCAGCAGCCTGCTATTTTATAACATGTAAAACCCCAGTGTCGCACTTGGACGAAAATGATTAAAATACAAAATGGTTGGCCATAAAAAAGTGTTTGCTAATTAAGCAACTGATAACTTGAGTGTAAACGTCATTCTTCGTTAATTTGTCAGATTTCTATTTTTACTGTGCGAGGCTTCTATTGTTCGTAAAATAAAGCTGACAATGAATTCTACACCATAGAATTGCTGACAATTGACACACCATTACAAAGCATAGTTTTCAAATTAGTATAAATAAATAGTATAGGATCTTGACAACAAAAAATGGAAATGTGAACTTTTTAACAACACAATAACAAAAAAAAAAATTACGCGTCATTTAATGTATAGGCTATTACACGGACCTTTTACAATACTAGTTTTAATTATTATTTTTTCACTGTGGCGACCACAAGTTCAAGGATTCATGGCAGATGTTATAAGAGCAATATACGACTACCAAGACTTAGAAAAATGTCATCCACGAAGCATCCTTATATTAACACTGAGAATAGTCTCCCTGGGTCAACCCTGCGTACAGCGTTCCCTGGCCGGATCAACCCTGATCGAGTGGAGGTATCCCACGATCACCCCAGCTCGGGTGCTTGTTTCCCCCTGGATTACTGTGTGTAGTTAATTTAAATTTCCCTGGGTCGTCCCAGAGTTATCGCTGAACCATTCCTGTGAGCATATCCATGGGTTGCTACAAAATCATCCCTCAACCAACCCTGAATCTGCTTTGGAATATCCTTGAGCATATAGCCACGCTGGTACAATAACCATTTGCGAGTCTTTCCCAGGATCTCGGATATAGTAGGCATATCCAGAGTATATCCATGGTTATTTTCTTAAAGCCCCTCATATCACTCAAGAGTATAGGCTTAGTTGTCGACGACAGAGTGCTAAAAAAGTTGGTTTACGAATGTGCATACACACTGGTAGTTGATTATATATATATCACAGGACCTACATGTATTATCCTTTCAGAGAAAACGTCTTGGCATAGCTTGGGATGTAAAGAAAAATAATAGTCGCTGTCACTAATTTTGTCATGCAATTTTGCCAGAAACCTGCAATGTAAAAGTGAAACAATGATCATGGAATACATGTATATTTAGCTATTACCTAAAATGAAACGGGTTTGAGCAATTAGAATAATACGAAAACGAAACTTCTCTCTGCCATTACCATTGCAGCAGCGCGATTGCGATACTGGTGCCAGCCAAATAAAAAATACCAAGTCAGATTTTGAATGTGATATTCTCATCAATTAAGAGATTTAAAAAGTAGGCCTAAGCAAAATAATCAGTTCTGCAATAAAACTTTGAGAGTTGTGAAAGGCCGTGGTGACCCCAATATTATTGTGTAACAGTCCTCATCTTCAACTTTGGTTGGCCCCATGGTACAATTTATAAATCAGTGGTTACAACATTTTGTAAAGCCTAAACATTATGTTGAACATGCATTCAATTATTCTTGAGCAGCGCACATAATAGTCACACTTATCTGATATATTTTTTAATCGAGTTAATGGATACACAGATGAAGGGTAATTCCAAGTCCCCTGCCCTTCTCCGTTAGGGTGGGTATGAATGCTAAAATAATAAAAACTAGTCCACAACCAAACAGATGTATTTAATATTTTATTATTTTCTTATCAGGTTTGATGGCAAAGATATGAAGAAATAAAATATATAATCACGTGAGCGGCGACATAAAATGTCATGCTAGTTGAAAAGCTGGACAACAAATATTTTAACGGAAAAATGATCTTTTCGCGATTATTCAATTTTTGTCCAAAAAATACCTGGCCTCTCTCCGATGAGCATTAGTGTCCCAGAAACTCAATCTACTGGACAAACAGATCAATATTTTCAACAGAAACAGAATCAAATACTGAGCTGCACCGAGTGGAAGTGCAAATGTTTGTTCGAGTATAAATTGGAAGGTCTAACACGAGCTGATTTATATTTAAGGTTGAAACGCTGGAGTAATCCATCCAGCAGGTGAAAAAAGTACCCACAATGAAATCAATGCAATGCCATTTTAATTATTTTGTCCAAATTTAATGATTGCCTAAAATTGATACTCACACATAATCAAATAGCCTAATTGTTATTATACTGAACTTGATAGAAAATTTAATTAACATTGTTTGTTTATATCTTTACTTGTCAAACATTTCACAAATTAGCTGATATGAAATAATACATAGGCTTAAATAATTGAATATTAGTTGGCATAGTGGAAGACGTTATTTATTTGGCAGCACTCTCCTGCAGGTTCAGTAGGCCTATATGAACGGCGAAAAGTCAAGTCCGCGTTAGTCCTTCTAATAGGCACATCACATACACGGTATTGAATATTTTACTTCAAATTATACAAATAATTATCGATGGTTACAAGTGCGGGAATCGACTTTAGACGTTAGATTCTGACATCTGTAGACATAATATTCTGACGTCTATAGAAATCAGATTCTGACGTCTATAGACATCAGATTCTGACGTCTAAAGTCGATCCCCGAAATGAAAGAGTAAAATATTTATGACGGCCATAAACCCATAACACAGGTATTCAAATGAAGCGGAAAAAGCTAACGGAGACATTTATGATGATTTCAAATTGAAAAAACCCCTTCGGTCTCTTGAATTTTAAAAAATGTTTCAGCGATTTCAGGGGTAATGAATTATCACATTGGTGTTGAAAAGATCGTGTCTTCCACATACACTTCAACAGAGGAGAAAGCGAAATGTTCACATTAGATACAAATCATACGTTCATAATCATGATAATCAGAAAATAATTTAATTTACTAGAGCGGCAAGACGTAGTCAGCTCTTTGCCCTTGTCTTGTTAAAATATTCTTCATTCATTTGAAACATTTTTCGTCATTTGGAGCTGGAATTTGCGTGAGCAATTCCAGCTTCAAGTGACGAAAAATACACCTTTTTAATCAGTAAATGAAAACTAGACATCTCCCAAATTGAATTATTTCATCTACCAGGGAATAATTTATTAATTTCATTGATAGTCTATTTGCTTTGTGACTAGTAAGAAAATAAGGGTTAACCCTTACAGCGCGGGGATAAACTTTAGTCGTCAGAATCTGACGTCAGTAGACTCTGACGACTAAAGTCTATCCCCGCGCTGTACAGAATAAACATATTTCTAATGGCCCAAGGCCCATGACATAGGTATTCAAATGAATCAGAAAGAGCTAACCAAGACGATTATGACGATTTTAGATAGACTAAAACCCTTTGATCTCCATGGTTTTTACAAAAATATTTCAGCACTTTAACGGTTAAATCATTTGGTCTCTATGGTTTATATGACAAGGGTTAAAATAATTGACTCGCACACCGTTATAAGTCAATAAAGCCGCCCAATGATACATTGACGCTATATTTCTGCTTGGTTTGTAAGCAGCGCGAATTCTGTGAAATTGACTTCCAATGTTTTAACGGGGCTAGCTAATAAAATGAAGTATGGGAGAGGGGGTCTTATATAACATTGTTTTCGTCGAGTTGCCATTCAAAACGGTTTCCGGTGACGTCACTGCGTTTCACAGTATAGTCATGATAGTGTACTCTAGTAATCAGATACAATATAGTGGTCATTTGAAAACGTAGACTACAACCATTTTCGTTGATATGATATATATATTGAGTACACATTTATCACAAAAGGCTAAAGGCACACTGGCTGTAAATAGGAAAGCGAACAATTCTAGCAAAGCATTAAATGCTAGAACACGCATGAACTAAAAAATAGAAATCAGGATGTAAAACCTTTCAAGCATACATGTCACAGTATAATAGCCGCTATGCACTCATATCTGGCCAACATTTGAGACCCGACGCTGGGCAGATATGTCCTATATCTGCAGAAATATTATGACTCCATAGTCTGACACTTTAAAACAAACATGGTTATGTATGGGGATGATGAGAAAAACATGCTGCAAACGCACTCTGTATAGGTCTGGCAAAAGCGTGGTGGAATGTTTTTTATAAAATTGAGGCAAATCGGTAGACTTTTCGTCAACGCCCACACCCAGCATACACAAACCATTGTATAACATTTGTACAATGTTAGACCAGCGTCGAAGACGTTGCGCCGACGTTGTAAAAATGTTATACAAATGTTCTGTGTTAGCTGGGCACAAACATGGGCCATTGACCAGATGTTGGATCAGTGTTGACCCAGCGTCCGCGACGCTGGCCCATCACTAAACAAACATCGAGTGTATATCGCCAGGTATTCAATGCCAGCAGAGTTAACGATCCAAGTCAGTATGGTTTTTCATGCGTGGGCACAGCAGGTGAAGTAGGGAGCATTCATTTTCAAGGCACGTGCGTGTACGCGTCACTCACATGAGGGAGCATCTGTCTGAGAAATTGGAAATGCGTTTATTATCAGGATATTTGCCAGTCCAAATACCGAGGTCCTTCGCGTGCGCAGTGATGAACTCCACCACTGCTACACCATAAAATAGTTCCACCTCCTCTAGACTTAACCTTGACAAACGTTGAGCGTACGTTGCCTTAGAGACTGCCAGGGCAACGTCATCCCGCAGTACAGCCACGTCAAAAGGACCACCCAGGTAGTTTGTTGTGACAAGGCCTAGATTTAGTTCAGGTAGCGCTGAAAAAAAGAGAGATTAACTTATATTATCTGTTTGTACAAAACATATTACTGTATTAAGCATTCGAGTCATAAATTAACTTTACATTGAGAAGGAAAGAGAATAAGCCCATTGAACCCCTGGACGGTGATGCCAGAAAAACACCAAGTCTGATTTATTGCTCAATCAGACTAGGTGTTTTTCTGGAATCCACACAACTAAAAGTCATTACCCAGCAGACACAAGACGTTAAATCAATGTTGGTTTAACGTTGGTCTAGGCAGTGGACCAACGTTAAACCAACATTGATTAAACGTCTTGTGTCTTTTGGGTAAATCAGACTTGCCATTTATATTTTAAACAAGCACAGGTATATAAAATATATATGTCATAAATACTTAAAATAAAGTTAAAACTCAAACAACATCATGATATATACATGTATATCATAATTATATGCAGTCCTACATGGGAGCGTATGATGTTTCCCGAACCAAAACCAGATACAAAATAGCTACTATATTAGTAGGCCTATATGTTATTCTACATGGTAGCAAAAAAAAGACTGGAAAGCGTAAAAACCTAAGAATTATATACTAGGCCCTAGTGCACATAAAAAAGCAATATTAAGAAATATATGGTCTTTAGAAGTACACACACAAATCTTAAAGATGTTAAAGGTCTAGTCAACTGGTAAAACTTGCAGGACATGGGTCCCCCATAATGCAATGGTGCCCGTCGGTAGGCTTAGGCCCTATATCATAATAATAGTAAAATATGCGTTTCATACCCACCGCCGCATTAAAAAGGTAAAGGTGCAGATTTATAGTCTGATATCAAGTCTGAAGATCTATCATCCGACTTTACATTTTACCCCCTGGTCACTGGACCTGTTCATTCGTGTGCCATTTCAATTCCACGGAGAGCATACAGTCCTGCAGCCGTTTCGGCGCATTGAACTTTTCTTACACATTGCCATCTTTGTCCTACCAGGTACTCATTTTCACCTGAGTCAACTGAAGCATTTGAGGGTGAAGTGCCTTGCCCAAGGACATAACATCTTAACAATGTCCCAAGATTGAGAGGGGAGGAACATGATATTTCTCTGAAAATTCTGCACCAAGCGCGATTCGAAACCGCAGGGCAGGCAGCGACATCGGCAGAGCGCCACGTTCTAACCATTGCGCCATGTCCCTCTCTAAGAGCAAGTTCCCAAATTATAGCAAGTCCATATACAGATATATACTTTAGCGACATCTATGAGTTATTAATTCCACCAAAGCTCAAAGCTCTGGCTCTTAGCTGGGCGTCGGGTTTGCAAGCTAACTTATTTTATTACAGCGAGGATTGCGAAACAGTTGATCCCGCGAATGTTTATTGACAGGACAGCCTCGCCACAAACATTGTACACTTCGCCAATGTTGTATGAATGTTGAGCCAGCGTCGCAGACGTTGGCCTAACATTAAATCAGCATTGGGTCAATGCCTCGTTTCAGTAGTATCTTGACATCAGTTTAGTTGCTGATATTAATGTCAATGTGTACTCTATAGGCAAATGTAGGCCTTCGTGTGATCGTCCAACGCATGCCCGTTTTGCAGTTGCATGGATATTTAAACCAACATTCCGGAAAAGCGTAGAATTAAAGTAAATAAAACAGTGTCTGATATGAAATAGTTTCTTAGAATGATAATAAAATAGTAATTGTATAAATCACATCCAAGACGCATATTCAACTATTAAATCACCTTTGGGTAATTATTTAATTTTTTGTGGGATGTGACTAACCTTTTGTGAGGTAATTAAATGTTGGCATAACAGTGGTAGGGTCCAGTAGATGTAGTTTCACAAATTGTATATTAAGGTCGCGGTTGTACTCGCATTCTGTGTAATGGCCGCGTACAACAGGGCCAACTACAGTGTAGATCCACTTTTTGTCTCGCATACGTTCTGATAACTTGGCCGCCCAATGGCGTCTGTAAATATGCAAAAAAGTGTATAAATATATTTTGCAGAACATTTACCATGAAATTCTAGTTAGCAAGTGTACGTTGTGGAGATTTGCCAACTATATTAAATCCACACTCCATAAATTAAACGTTTTTTTATTAGAGTATATTTTTATGGGCGTAAACATGAAATCGACCGACATATGAGTTGAATTGGAAGTTTGAAAAATGTGTCGATACGATTATAAATGCACAACCATGGTGACCTATACCATGTATATCTGGCCGTGATTCGAAAGAAGTACTTACAACCCATCAATCCACCTCTGAACCTATATAGCTATAGCATGTCGACTAAGAGTCAAGCTATACTCGGACAGAATACCGTGTGGAAAAAAAATACCACCCCATATTCCGTAGCTTGTAGCCTAGACATACGAGATGACCTATGGGAGTTCCCCCTCTCAATATTCAGACATTTTTTTCAGGGGTAATACCACCCCCCCCCCCCCCTCGGCAAATAAAAAAAGACCTGGATACGCCTGCGTTATCATTGCTAACAGGTTTATTGGATTCAGACCGTTCTTGTTTTGTTGTAAGTGTACTTAAAAACTGAGCTTCGAGAATTGGTGTCATCTCGATGACACCAATTCCAAGGATATTTTTTTCGCGAGACAGAAAAACAGGGTTACCGTCGTTGAAATTTGTTAAGGATCGAGAGATCATATAATTATACGTAGTAAACAGATTAACTTAACGATTAACTTATATTTTTCTGAATGATGATTGAGCGTCATGATCGAAACAAATATTATAATATTAAATGTTGTCTTTTTATTGAATCTTTATCCTGATTTGGGGACCGTTTCTCAGCAGCACACTCCACACATTGATACTATGTAGGTCGAGTACTTGAGCCACTGTTTGCGACGCTGACCCGACATTGAGTCAATGATTGATGTTTTCTGGTTTCACATAACATTATATACTGACATTATTCGTGTGTTGCGTAAGAGAATAGGGAGCTAGGTTCCCACTATGGATTCAAATTAACCTGCCACTGTGTGACGTAATACCACCCACTGATATTTGGAAAGCATGGTGACAACGGAAATTACCAAGATTTTGCATAATTCTATGAAACGCGGTGTCGTCGCCGGAAACCCTTTTGAATGGCTACTCGGTGAAAACAATGTTATATAAGCCCCCCTCCCCCATACTTCAATGTCTTAGATTCACGAGGTGAAAACATTGCAGGTCCAGGCTATTGAGTTTCACAGAATTATGACGAAATAACAAAGTACAAAGCTGACAGTTTTAGATAATCATGATAATGGAGGGATTGCATAGGGGAATAATGCTGGTTGATTAAAACATTTGTTCTCAAAGCGCATTTGATTTGTAGTACATTTAATTTGCCGAGAATCAATGTAACTTTAAATGGTTATTTATAGGTTTTGTAAAGGCTCCAGTATTATCACCTGTCAGAATCCATGTAAGCCCTGAATGGCACATGAGATGAAATGTCCTTCACTAAGTCGGGGAACAACAGAGTGTACACAGCAAAACCTGAAACAGTGTAATAATGAACATTTCAAAGATAGGCTATGCCATTTTATATTTTTGTTCCGCACCGTCAATGTTCGGTGGTGTCCATTCAACATTTTATCTAATGCTGAAAACAGAACGACACTAATTATTTGATTAAACAACAAGAGCACACTCGAAAATAGCCCGCCGCCATTATCAGATTATTCAACTTGAAGTTATTACGCCCACAAGGTCATGTGTCAATAGCAGCATGCATAACAAATTTGAGAAGGATATCATACATGAAAAACTTTTCAAGTTATCGCGCCCACAAGGTCAAATTATTGACGTAAAATGCGAAAAAATTGCAAATAAATCGGCCGTTTTGATTTTTTTCAGCCATTATTAAACTTGTCCGAGAACTGGTCATTTGTAACATGCATACCGAATTTGGGAAGAATACATGAAAAACTTTTCAAGTCATCGTGCCCACAAGTAAATGTTAACGCCGACGACGCCGAACTTCCATTGCAATAGCCGACCTTTTTAAATTAAAATTAAAAGGCGGGCTAACAATATGGCACGGGCTGGTATATTTCACTCCTATGGATTCAATTCAGAAAAATTATCTGAACGATTACTTCATCAGTAAGACTACATATAAGCACTCCCACTAGGATGAGTTTGTTCAACGAAAGCGAAGACTTGTTGATCCTTGTAACAAAGTCTGGATAAACATGATAAACATGATAAAATTTCATGTAACGCAAATTTGATCATACACATGA
The DNA here is from genome assembly GCA_964017125.1 of Flabesymbios commensalis. NCBI lineage: Eukaryota > Metazoa > Annelida > Polychaeta > Terebellida > Flabelligeridae > Flabesymbios > Flabesymbios commensalis. The sequence goes on from OZ024908.1 coordinate 59,240,251, forward strand.
TACATGCACGCTACGCAAACTTGATGATAGTTTTGCTGCAACGTGATAACAGACAGGCTGGTGACAACTTAAAATGGTAATAAAACACATGATTTAGCATTTAAATCGTGCAAACATTCATAAGACATGATAAAATCATGTAAACATGATAAAATCATAATATATCATATGGTAATAATCAGTTGTCAATGATGTTTCGTAAATACAATCAAAATTTATATAGTTAAATATTAACATGATTAATGATGATTTTATGTTGTTAATTGATAATTAGGATAGTCGGAAATTAAGATTGTAAGTAATATTACATATTAATATCTGCCATAGTGGTTGCCTGTTAACCGATGTTTTAATAGTTACATGTATCATGGCCAAAATATTAAAATAAATTAAGGTAACAAAGTCTTAGTGATGATGTAACAAAGTCTTCCTGGTAGTCTTTTTTTATGTCACACAGGATGAAAAGGCAAGATATATGTATCCCATGGAGAGCTTGGAGCTGCCATAAATGTGATCAGGCAGTTTCTGGGAGCGTTGTATAGACAGAGTTTCTATAATTTGGTCGACATTCGGTTAAAATTCAAAGGGGAAATTGTATTCTATTTTTTTTTTCCTTTCTTTTCAAATTTTCCTCACTTATTGCTATAATGCGAATGCTGCTAATTATATGTAAAAAGCAGTGCTAATAAACATGATAAAGGTCGTTAATGAACTTAGTTCACGTTTTTAATTTTAATAAAGTCAGCGGAGTGACAGCTTCGTCATGAGTCCCCTCCGTGACGCATTTTTGTTCACCACCACGGGGTGGACAAAATTGTGTCACGGAGGGGACTACATCATGTACATGTCACGGAGAAGACGGCCATCCTCACGAGGCATTTTCTGGATATCAAGCTGTGAGTCGTGCTAGCTACACAGTTTAATTGGAGACGTATGGGAAGAGGCGAGAGTGGGTAATTAAATTATTTCTTATGAGTGATGGTCTACAGTCATATTTTACACTTCCTGGTGCTGGTAGTGTCAGAGGGAGTGTCAGACCGTCAGAGTTTTTAGTGATAACGGAGCATGTGATTTGATGATAACTTACTAACTACCGACTGCTGAACATTATTATCGCCGAGTGATGCACTGTTCTGGCTGTTAGTTATTCGGTTGAATCAAAAAGTACTAAAAATTAATAAAAACACATTTTTATATAAAATATAGACCTACGCCTCATAAGTGTAAACAGTGGTAAATTTATTCAGTAATTTGTGTCCACAACGTTTTGTTAAATAGGGTCCCATTCATATATTGTATTATCGGATTCAATTATTGTAGGCTTACCGACACGGAACACCTTTTCAGTCCCAAATTCTGACAGGACTCACTAAGAGGACCAGCCACCAAAATAAAAAATAACCAGCATTTACAGTTTATTACGGGGACAGCTGCATCCACTAAGGGTATCAGATGCGACTGGATTCACTAATGGGATCATCTGTGGTTAGAACTACTAAGGGGACCAGCACTGGCCAGATCCACTGAGGGACCAGCGCTGGCTGGATCCACTAAGAAGATCAGTGCTGGCTGGATCCACTAAGGGGACAAGCGCTGGCTGGATCCACTAAGGGTTTCTTTTAATTAATTTACATGTATTATGTACTGTATTGGTTATTTGAATGTAGAATTTTGAGTTTTTGTATGCATTAATAACATATTAACCCCCCCCCCCCCCACCATACTTACCGGAATACCATGTATAAGGTTCAGATTGGACTTCGTAAGCTAAGCTTAGGCTCTACTACAATACTAACGTTACACGAGATGCATTTAATGTCGATTGCATCATCCATGATTGGCATCTGCAATATTTGTTTCATTCAACCAAATGCTGGAAGCACATGGCGATTCCATGGCTGAAATTTATAACTTCGTTTCATTTTGATCAAGAACTTTGTCACACATATTGATCAAGACGTTGTTACATTATCATTAAAACTTTGTAACATTATCATGATTAAAATCTAGATTTTATTACAATTTGACAAGACTTTTCTACACTATCGCGAAGACTTTGTTACCATTGCATTGCTTTCATCAAGTTAGCGTTACACACATTTACAGAACAAATAAACTGTAATAGAAATTTTGCAGCTTTAACCCTTTCAAGTCTGAATTTACCATTGTCATCTTCATCCACTACAAGCCGCGAATTGCTGTCGCAATTCTCAACTTGTAGTGGATGAAGATGATTTGATGTGGTTAAAAAAATATAGGTTGTAGGAAAATTAGGTCTGTTTTCAGGGATGTAAAATGATGCTTTATTGCATCGTGAGGGCTTATTAACACACATCACACGATAATGCTGATTATCATGATTATAGATGTAGTCTCACGTTTATAATCATCCGTATATTAATAGAAATAGGCGTTGTATGTTCTGTGCTCGCTAGTATATTAATCACAACTTACTCTAGGGCGTACCTAGCTGAGAATTCACCCCTTGATGCACAGTCACCGCTGGGGCTAGTGCGTTCCTACTGTGAGTGATAACTGATATGTTGGAGAAGCAGCACTGAGATTATTAATGAGATATGCTAACACATACAGAATTACCAAGAATAGTCCGGCAGCTAAGGGTGGTGACCCAAAATTGTCTGATATAGTTTTTGTTTCTGCTGATCATGCTGATTATTTATCTTTAGGGTCTAAATAAAGATATCTAGGCTGGTGTGGAGGTGTCACCTTTGAGCAATTTTAATTATTAAAGATGGCTGCCATGGACTCGAAAAAACTCTGAAAACGCCTCAGTTATGATTGACTCGACTTTATAAAGTGCAAATACTCGGTTAATATGCCTTGTAATAAAGTATGTTTGTCAAAGTTTATTCACATAAATCTGTTTTACATCTCCATAGTTTGAAAATACAATAATGGACACCATTTTGGAATCCAAAATGGCTGCCTTATTGCTAAAAGTTAAGTTATAATCAAATGAAACTAAATTATATATGGGCAAACGATAACATTTAGGCGATGGGTTACTCATGGCTAACATGCACACCCTGGATGTTATGTGTGCTTTGAAATTTCACACAATTTTTGTGAAAGACAAATACAAAATGGCCGGCATCTGTTTTTTTTTGAAAGATGTAATTTTGACCATTTTACTTGACTCCACATTGAAATAATGGACATGAAGCAAAATTAGAGCTAGGTTTTTTTTAAAAAACATATATTATATGAAAAATAACAAAAAATGACAAAATAAAAAATGGCCGCTGTCTGTTTGTATATATATATATATTGTATATATCGGCACAAAAAAAAATCAAAATAAAAAAAATTACAACATCTTTGAAAACAGTTGAAAGTCACTAGCATGGACTTTTATATAGATACATAATATTTTATTTCTGTTAAATAAGAAATTTACATCAAAACACTAAGTTTGTATTTCATTCCTCCATATGAACAATTTCCCACGGTTTTTATTAGTGAATATCAGCAGGACTTCTCGCTCATGTAAATTGTACATGGTATAAATGTTTGTTATTACTTTTACATTCTCTGGTGCCATTTTTAAGAAGTGATCTTGACCACTGGTGAAGTGATCACAGCCACTTTAAAAATTATTTTAGCAACTACAAAAGCGATCTTGATCACTCAAGAAGTAATTACAACCACTTTAAAAGTTATCTCAGCCACTACAAAAGTGATCTTGGCCACTGAAGAAATGATCACAGCCACTTTAAAAATGATCTAAACCACTACAAAAGGGATCTTGACCACTGAAGAAGTAATTACAATCACTTTAAAAGTTATCTCAGCCACTACAAAAGTGATCTCGGCCACCACTGAAGAAGTGATAACAGCCACTTTAAAAAATATCTAAACCACTACAAAAGGGATCTTGACCACTGAAGAAGTGATTACAATCACAATAAAAGTAATCTCAACCACTACACAAGTGTTCTTGGCCACTGAACATGCTGAAGAAGTGAACGCAGCCAATTTAAAAGTTATCTCAGCCACTACAAAGGTGATCTTGGTCACTAAGAAAGTAGTGTCAGCCACTGATAAAGCTATCTAAGCCAGTTTGTTAGGTCAATATCCCTTTTGTAGTGGCTTAGATACTTTTTAAAGTAGCTGTGATCACTTCTTCAGTGGTCAACATCACTTTTGTAGTAGTTTAGTTACTTTTTAATGTGGTTGTGGTCACTTCTTCAGTGGCCAAGATCCCTTTTGTAGTGGTTTAGATAATTTTTAAAGTCGCTGTGATCACTTCTTCTGTGGCCAAGATCACTTTGTGGTGGCTTAGATAACTTTATCAGTGGCTGACACCAGTTTGTTAGTGGCCAAGATCACCTTTGTGGTAGCTGAGATAACTTTCAAAGTGGCTGTGGTCACTTCTTCATTGGCTAAGATCACTTTTGTATTGACTGAGATACTTTTTAAAGTGGCTGTGATCACTTCTTCAATGGTCAACTTCACTTTTGTAGTGGTTTAGATAATTTTTAGAATGGCTGTGGTCATTTCTTCATTGGCCAAGATCACTTTGTAGTGGCTGAGATAATTTTAAAGTCGCTGTGATCACTTCTTCATTGGCCAAGACCACTTTGTGGTGGCTTATATAACTTTATCAGTGGCTGACACCAGTTTGTTAGTGGTCGAGATCACCTTTATAGTGGCTGAGATAACGTTTAAATTGACTGTGGTCACTTCTTCAGTGGTCAGATCCCTTTTGTAGTGGTTTAGATAATTTTTTAAAGTCGCTGTGATCACTTCTTCTGTGGCCAAGGTCACTTTTGTAGTGGCTGAGATAACTTTTGAAGTGATTGTAATCACTTCTTCAGTGGTCAAGATCACGTTTGCAGTGGTTTAGATCATTTTCAATGTGCCTGTGATCACTTCTTCAGTGGCCAAGATCACTTTTGTAGTGGCTTAGATAACTTTTAAAGTGGTTGTAATCACTTCTTCAGTGGTCAAGATCACTTTTGCAGTTGCTGAAATAACTTTTAAAGTGGCTGTGATCACTTTTAAAAAATGGCACCATAGAATGTAAAAGTAATAACACACATGTATACCATATAAAATTAACATGAGCGAGAAGTCATGCTTGTATTCACTAGAAAACGTTGGAAAATGTACATATAGAGGGATAAAATATAAACTTAGTGTTTTGTTGTATACATTTCGTATTTAATAGAAAGAAAATATTCTATATCTATGTAAAAGCCCTTGATAATAACTGATATAAAAAATGTTGGTATATTTTTTAACTTGGTGTTTTCGTTTTTGTGTCAATATATACCTGCAATTTTTCAAACAGACGGCTGCCATTTTATATTTTGTCATTTTTCGTCATTTTCATATAATATAAGTTTTTTTTATTTAAAACATAGCTCTAATTTTGCTTCGATGCAGAGTCAACTAAAATGCACAAAATTACATATAATAAAAAAAAAACAGATGGCGGTCATCTTGTATTTGTTTTTCACAAAAATTGTGTGAAATTTCAAAGCACACATAACATCCAGGCTTATTTATAAGCATATCTGGATTAAAAAACCGTGGCCTAAACGTGGATACATGTAAAACACGTTTTATCAAATAGTTGTGGATTTCGCCGATTTTTCAAATTAAATTATGTTTAGGCATACATGAAGCAATATTATTTATTATACTGCAATGATTTATATACCATAAGAAGCGGAATTCAATTACCGTTCATATGTTATATAGCAGTTGCAGGTCGGTTTACCAGAGCAGAAATAACATACATTCAGGTAACCCTACCCCCTTATTTAAAATTACGCGACGTTGTCGAAAACATATTAATAGTACTTCTATACAAGTCGCCGAAATAGGGTTTGCATCCCTACATTTTTAATGTTTCAATGGGCTCCAAAACCTTAGTTTCGTTGAGATGTGGGGGGGGGGGGGTGTCTAAATATTATCGTTTGCCTATATATAATTTTGTTTCATATGATTATAACTGAACTTTTAGCCTACGGCAGCCATTTTGGATTCCAAAATGGTCTCCATTATTGCATTTTCAAACTATGTAGATGTAAAACAGATTTATGTGAATACAATTGGACAAACATACATTGTTACAAGACATATTAACCGAGTGTTTGCCCTTTATAAAGTCGAGTCCATCATAACTGAGGCATTTTCAGAGCTTTTTCGAGTCCATGGCGGCCATCTTGAATAATTAAAATTGCTCAAAGGTGACACCTCCACACCACCCTAGATATCTTTATCTAGAACCCAAAGATAAATAATCAGCTGAGAAAAAACTATATCAGAGAATTTTGGGTCAGGCCAATATTGGGCATTCTGCTGCCGGACTAGAACAGTTAAAATCTTTTCAGCAATAAAACACGTTGTCCACCATTTCATCCAGTGCCTAATAGCACCACGCACAGATTAATTTTGGTGTCAAAGCAGGGGGACCGGGGTTTTAAGAAATTTTCTTGCATAAACATGATTAATAAAGTGATAAATTATTTAGCGCTGAGAATCTGATAAAATATATAAATACATCAGTTTGACAGGGAAATGGGTATAGTAATAACCCAGCACACAAGACATTGAATCTATGTTGGTTTAACGTCGGTCCACCGTCTACGACGTTGGACCAACGTTAAACCAACATTGAATCAATGTCTTGTGTCTGCTGGGAAATGTAATTGAACTGCTTACCCACTTTCTTCCATTCTGGGCTGTGGTATATGTTGGCCATGATTTCGTTAATACGTGGCAGATTCAGTATAGAGTGAATACCGTAGTCGTCAGAGCCGCTGGCCGTAGCTTGACATACCAGCATGGTGGAGAAGAACTCGTAGTCGAACCACGACTCGTCCATCTTCTCCTCCGCGTCGTCTTTCTTGTGATTGGCGAAGAATATTTGTGTGACATGAGGCTCACTCTTGAGACGTGACAATAAGAGTTGTCTGGAGGCAGAGCCCACAATGTCCACGCCCTCAAACACGGGCGTCATGGTCATCAAACCGTCCACACTCAGGTTGTTGTTTTCTGTGTGATCCATGGTATCTCCAACAAGAACAATGTGTTGTGTGTAGCATAAGCAAGGTAAGGAAAACTACCTGTTACACTTAATGTTCAATGCTTGTCTTGTGAGAGAATACACATCTTGCTCTCCTTCCTGGTTATGTAATTAGACTATTTCTAGAACCAAATTAACGACTAATTTGCTGTCCATGATCACGATGATTGGCGATATTTGTGATATCAGTGTCTCATATATCCATAGCTGTAACGCAGAGAACATTAGATAGAAGAGATATAAGCATTTGCGCATTCGCTGGCTACGCCTGTGTATTCCTGTTGAACTTGTGCCATGTTTCTCACTTACATCAGAAGTTTTCCGCGATAGCCACATGCACAGAACATACTGTGTTGTGGCGGCCAAAAATAATCCACTCGTTTTCAGCTGCCAGTGAGATATTTGTGTGGTTATGTCTGCAGCAGCTCACCACACATGAAGCCAAAAGCTAAAATTACATCCCACCTTTAGCCATTTGTAAACACATTCGTTCATCAGCAGTATCTGCTAGTTGACCAAAAAGTGTTTTTTATTTCTCTTTTATTGTCGCATTGCTGTCAGAACGATAGTGTAAACACGTGGAAACACAGAATAAATATGTTGGGCAAGTTACATTTAACAACTACGCACACCTATAACCAGATAAAATTTAATAAGCGCATATTATTTTTCACTTTGGTAAGCCTACATCATAATGTCAGTGGGTCAAGTTCATAATGGTTACCAGGGTGGTTACGGCCGCTGGAGTATCACCTGATATGTAAACACGCCAATACGTAGGCTTATTATTGGCGCGTATTATAAGAGCCGTGGGTGTATTCTTGCTGCGGAAGGCATGGACAGCAGATGCTCATGACAGGATCTAACCTACATGGACCACTCTCTCTCTCCTCAGTCAACAGCTGACTATGCTGCCAATTATTAGTGAGAATTCTAGGCGGGGTGCTTGTCTAGCTGGTCGTCTTCATTACACTCCGGTCAGTTTACCTGTGTGTAACGTTAGCGTACAGTAAGCGGGACAGTCAGAAGTGCACTTAGTGTTGCCAGTCTACAACAATCCACAACACAGAGAAACAGTAAAACGAAAATAACAAGATACAAAAATTAAAAAAAATGTAAAATAACATTTCGGTAATATAATACAAGATACATTTCGATAGGTTGGTGCACTACATGACTCATACATGATATAGGGGCCTACCTTATTATTTTTGCTGTCTGCATGCGCGTACCCAAGGGGCTTGCAAATACTTTTAAAAGTCCCCTATATTGGCATAAATTTATCAAGAAAATAATAAGGACAATTCCCCCAAAACCGGCGCCACCCCTTTCTTCAGATCCGCCACTGGTCTATACTTATGTCATCAATATTTACATGATGTTTCCACTGCTAATAATTTTTCCGCAAGCAAAATTGTTTCAATTATTGTTACACTTCAACAGTTCAACAAATAATATAAATGCCGTTATTGCTGCTCCTGTTGTCAGTACCACTGTCCAGAAAATAAAGATAAAATTCGTGTGGTCTTATGTGTCCAAATTATTTGTAATGGCCAGAATGCGTTTTGATGCTAGACAGATAAAAACTCCGATAACAGCATTCCACTGTCCTCGAAGCGATAAGTTTTGTTATTAAAAATTAATAAGCCTCAAAAGATGTTTTCTGATGAATTTATCAAAAAATAACCAAGTGCCCCAGGCCGTTCTACGGAAAATTGAACTGTTGAGCTCTCTAATTATAAACATGTATCTCTTTATGACGTTGAGTGATTTTGCGTTGAGTAGTAGTCAAGCTAGATACATAAATTGAAGTATACAAGTATTATATAGGCCCTATGAAATATTGTATATATTAAATTTTATTTAATTTTATCGGCTTTTCACTAATTACCAAAGTATAGTTTCTAACCTGGCAACACGTCTCCACTTGAACACGTATGACTTCTGTTTTCGCTGAGTGTACACATTCGCTGTGTTGTTCAAAAATGCCTGTATAGATCTCAAGATCTGTGTAGGCCTATACTGTGAGTAGTTGTCTGTGTCAGTGTTGGAAAAGCGTCGGAGATGCTGGCCCACCATTTAAAAAGCAACACGTCTTAGCTGAGTGTCATGTACAACACAATATATTAGCCATATATTGGCTTAATGTTGGTTCACTGTCTACGACGCTGGTCCAACAATAAACCAATTGAGTCATTGTCTCGTGTATTGGTATGATATGACATGTACAATGTATTGACAAGCTGTCACTGGAAATTTATTTTCTTGGTAATTCATGTAATACGATTATGGATATAACCCCTATCTAGGTCATGTTCAGGAACGAATCCAACAGGATTATCAATACGACATGAGTATAATACAATTAAACAAAACTGTGAGGTATTAAGACCTGCTGTACAATGTGTTACGTCATTTTATATCACAACTTGATTCTACCAAACGGGATACACTCCCTAACGTTGACCATATGCTATGCCAATGTCTGGCACAGCTAGTATTGGAGCATTTTCAAGTGCAGGTCTGATAACACTGTTGTACCTTGAACGCAATGTGAGCACACCACGTGTACATAATTATATTACTTGTAACGTTTTTTCCTTCTATGCTCGTATATTTCCCATACATTTTAACGCAAGCTTAAAACAAAATACAATGCAACTTATTTAAATTAGTAGATGTTCAACTGATCAAATTATTTGATTCGGCATATATATGTCTATTTTGAAAGGATAAAATTATTTTGCACCATTTGAAGAGGGAAACTTTGTTAGCAGTGGGCGCTGCAAACACGGGGCACTCACCCAGTGCTGTTTCAATGCTAGGCCAGCGTCGAAGACGGTGGGCTAACATTGAAAAATCATTGGGTGAATGTCCCGTGTTTGCTGGGATAAAGCTTCAAATAAAGGAAATTATTAGCTGACAACTTGAGAAGACAAGGGCAAAAATGACACTTCATGGCACGCTAGAACAATCTTTACTGATCGATCGATACATAATATCGTCGTATCACTATATTACCGCTTTAGCCATCATGCAAGATTTCTGAGATAATGATAAAAAAAAACAATTCAGAATGACCGCCAGTCGGCTATTTTGGATTTTACTTCTACGAAACATGGATTATCCTTGTGTGAGTCTGTAGGATCCTGACATCGCTTAGTCAATGTGGCAGTCATCCCCAGATTCCTGGACGCAGCCTGACGGGGATGACCGCCCCGTTGTCATACTGTGGTGTCGTGTGCACGCAGAGCAGCGTGGTGCGGCCCGTAGTATTTTTCCCTCACTTGAAGCGTGATACTCGGCGACCGCGGACGTGCCGCAGCTCGCTCTCACCAAGTCATAGAGACGTGCCGTGCGCGGCGGGTTGTGCAATGTGGTTTTAACATGTTAATCAATTAAACATGACAAGAGAGAAGACAGTTTCCTAGTTTATTTAATACCGTTGATCGGACGGAGAAGGAAGTTATTTGAGTTTGATGGCAAGATTGGGAGGAGTCCTTCGTCGGCTGCTATGACCCATAACGGGACCTCGGTGTAAGCTTCAATTCGCCATATTGGGTACCCCGACGTTCCCCAGCTCGCCATATTGGTGACCTCGACGACTGATTGTTCACACAACAGCGTTTTCACCTAGACACCGGGTGAAAACTGCTGTTTTCAAGGATAGTTTCATAATTTTAGGGGATTTTTTGAAAAAAATCATACGCATTTTTTTCACAAGGTACGTGAAAGCTGTGGGTCAAAATATTTGTATGCCAGTATTAATTAGTTGGAAAGTGTTACCAGACGAGAAGCACGTTTTTTTGCGTCGAAAACGGCATAATTTTTTAAAATTTTGGTCGAAATTTCACGTGTTTGGCGCCTTTTCAAGATGGCGGCCTTGCCGATTCTCTAGAAGAATCTAGAAAATTACTCTTATAGACATAGTCTATCATTTTTATAGTAAGAGTTTGTTTAACTCATAGCAGTCTAAGTCCGAGCCCAGCTCGGACCTGTAATTTATGACGTTGCAGTCTAGGTCCGAGCCCAGCTCGGACCTGGAAATAATGCTAATAGATTCACCAAATTACATCACTTGCGCAACTATGAGCACATCATGGGCATCCTAGAACATAAATAAAATAAAATATCTGCGTCACAACCGTTTCTGAACTAAAAATAGTACTCCAGGCTCTGATGAATACGAGGCTTTCGGTATTTCCCAGATAAGTTTAAAATGTTATCTCAAAATATGAAATCTGGTATGCCCCTCAGGGAATTTAGACAGACTAATATAATACATGGTAATAACTGAATTACCCTATTAATTTATGTACATAGACCTATTGAATGCTTCTTCGAGCCGTCTGTGATGTATTTTAATATATTTTATGTGAATTGATATAATGTTGTACTCGATGAATCTACGTGGATCTCAAAAATATCATTTTCAAACAAAATTTCTGAAAATTTGATTACCTAATTAGCATATTCAAAATAGCTGTCGGTTACCATGGCAACATCACATTGGCCTATTATATGAAGTGTATTCTGATTATATGTTGTATGCGTGTTCCCGTGGTGTATGGGAAATACATATGCCATAATTCTAAATGTCGATTAGGAGTATCAGAATATGTTGTAAAATCACAAAAATGGCCAGACCACACAGACATCCAATGTCAAAACGGCCAGACTGCTATGAGTTAATGCCTTTATCCTACTACTGCCACTGTAGGCGAGTAGGAGGGGGGTATTTTCTATAACTTATTTTTATCGTTGATTACCATAATTGGGTAACTCGATCTTAAAGTCCACAGACGAAATCTCGTCAAATTTTTTCACGATTTTTCTAAAAATCGACAGAAATTTCTACTACCGCTTCGACTTGGGTAACCTTTAATAGGTTTAGGGCCAAAATAAATTGTCTCCCTAAATGAATGTCAATAAACGGTCTTATTTGGTCTGCTAAGAATATTCCCAGGACCGTAGGTCAATACTTTGTACTATTATCATATGTTATTTCAGAGAATGCTGAACATTATATTTGTATTTGGTAGGTGAGCGCCATCTTGGTTGCTGGTTTCCCTAACTTAGCTCAAAGCTCGCCGTGGGCACCCACGTGTTCCCCCCTACCCGGCATGCATCGGAACAGTGAACCTGTGCCGCCGCACCACATTAGCATAAAGTAAGCCGCCATTTTGATTTGGTGGAGATTATTAGTCACGTGTTCCAAATTTTACACGGACAGTTGGTAATAAAATTTTTTTTTTTAATTGTTTGTAAATTTTCCTTTTCAACACGGTTGAGGGAGAAAATGTGTAAATAAGTCGTTTCGAAAACGAAATTATATCACTAATTGGTGAGATTTTTTTTATTCACTTTGAAACGTTTTTGGTGTTTGTAATCGTGCTAGGCTATTCAGCGCCTTATTAGGGCACGCAGTAGCTGATGAATATGCTAATGTGAGGCGAGACAGGGATGCTGACTGTATACTATGTACGCATCGCTCAAAGCTTACCGTTACAGACTATAAGCCACACACCGCCTGCCGTACAGGCTGTGAGCGCCTATCATACACACACACACCCAACACAAGCGACATAAACCAACCGCCATCGAACACAGTCGGTTTATACGTCACTCAATGAATCGATGCGAGCGATTGATTCGGACGTTTATGAAGTGATTCGGTGATGAACGTACCATTATAAAAAAAAAAACGTGGAATGTTCATCACTGATATCATTTTTCAGCGAAATGATACACTTTATCATTTATCAACATAGACTACTGTCAGTCACGTTTTAGATAAAATTCTTAAATCACAAATGTCACTGTTTTTCTTCGCAGTCACATTTAGTCTATCAGTTTGAGAACGAAATTTTCTCATGATAGTTATTTCTGAAGCTTAAATTTTTATATAAATACAGAAATATTCGATTTGACAGTTGCGCTATCGCGAAACATTGCAAATATTTGAATGTGAAAATTTATTTTTTCACCCAGGTCGATTTACAAAAACTATTATAATAGCTTAGCATAACTTATCACAGTTATATCTGGCATATTGTTTTTATGTACCACTGCGACCTACGGTTTTCACGCTACCATTTTGCATGTGTGTGACTCAGTGAAAACGTTTTATGTCTCATATAGACCTACAGTTTTCATTTTAATTAATACATACCTTTTGTGAATTTGTGAACAGCACTTAGGCGAAAATTCAACGACACATATTTCTGCAACTACTCTGCAACCCCCGTTTCTCGCACCATGCGACATAGCATGAACATTTGCTAACGTCTACACTTCTAACTTCAACATATTACAGACATATTTCATCTGATTTTTACGGCATTGCACAACCTGTCCGCGCACGGTGATAAACGTTTGCATTCCCACTCGAGGAGTGACTCGTCACGGAGTTCTTCACCGCTTGGAAGACAGCCGCAGAAACGAGCTACGAACCTGCCCAAATTTAGAATTGCAACATTCTACGCCTCTGATGTGGAGCTCTGGTTTAATCAAATCGAGACGCAATTCGCCCTCCACCAGATCGAAGATGACGACGAGCGTTATAGTCTAACCTGCGCTGCACTTTCTGGGGAGATAGCTTCAGATGTGAGAGACGTATTGCTGCAGCCTTTCAGGTCAAATAAATATGACAGCCTGAAAGCCATACTAATTGAGAGGCGAGGACTGACTACACCTGAAAGGGTCAATAAAGTTATCTCTGGCGAGAAGATTGGAAGCGACATTCCCTCGCGGTTCCTGAGACGTCTGCAGAAGACTGCAGGTTTCGGCACCAAAGCTGTTGTTGGAAAGGCGGTGATTCGACAAGCATTCATAAGACAGATGCCCGCTTCCATCAGAGCCCATTTGGCGACGCAACCCGACAGTGCCTCACTCGAGAGTTTGGCCATTTTGGCTGACAGGGCACTAGCTGCAGAACAAGACGTTGAAGAGAGTAATCCGGGGGTCGCAGAAATCAAAGTCGACGAGACCAGCAAATTAGTTGGTTTGTTAGAAGATCTATCCAAACGCATCAAGAAATTAGAGACAGTAACAACTTCTGAGAGGAAACGGAATAAAGGACGTGGACGAGTTAATAACTACTCTAACGCGCCTGCATTTGTCCCTAATGTACAGGCCTCAGGTTTCATTGGTAGTCAACATAACCAATATAGAGACGTTCAACATAATGCTCGACCTTCCGCTCCGCCGACGAATTCGCAAACAACCGCTCGACATTTCGTTCCGCCGCTGAACACACAGAGAAATGACGCCGTTAAGACTTCGAATCCGGCTGATGCACCTGTCTGCTATTTCCACCAGACTTTCGGTGACAAGGCACGCACGTGCAGAAGCCCCTGCGCATTTTCTTTAAACTGCTAAGCCAGAGCAAGATTGCGACTCTTGCATCTGGCGGTATAACTGAGACGCGACATGACTCCGCGGACGCTAGTTCTCCACAGTTATCTCACTCTAAGTTATTATATGTCGCAGATAAAGGACACAAATGCAGATATTTGATCAACACGGGTGCAGCTGTCAGTGTTTTGCCGAAATCTTGCGCTAACGGGATTTCGGGCGCTGACAGTCTCCCCCTGGTGGCAGCTAATAATAGCACGATAAAGACTTACGGCAATTGTAAACGCGTCGTTGACGTCGGTTTGAAGCGCGAATATCCGTGGACGTTCATTGTGGCAGATGTACAGCAACCCATAATCGGGGCTGATTTTTTAATCCACTACAATTTGCTCGTAGACTTGAGAAGCAGATGTCTTCGAGACATGCGTACAGGCTTAGCCATTGCCGCTTCATTATCTTCAATTAAACCTCTGTCATTGAACAGAGTCGATACAGTTCAAAACGAATATACTAAACTTCTCGGCCAGTTCCCGGAACTGACACGCCGTGACTAAAGGTCACCCGGTTTTTGCTCGACCAAGACGTTTGGCCCCCGATAAGTTGGTTACCGCTAAACGCGAATTTGATGATATGAATAAATTAGGGGTCATTGAACCCAGCGACAGCGAGTGGTCCTCAGCGCTTCACATGGTGCCAAAGAAAAACGGTGATTGGAGACCATGTGGGGACTACCGTAGTTTAAATGCACAGACCGTACCGGACCGTTATCCGATTCCGCATATTCAAGATTTTACGCAGCGGTTAGCCGGATCGAAAATTTTCTCGAAGATAGACTTAGTCAGGGCTTATTACCAAATTCCGGTGGAACCGTCTGACGAACATAAGACCGCGGTTACCACACCTTTTGGCTTGTTTAATTTCACTAGAACCCCATCTACGAATTCTTTTTGCTCGACTATCGGAGTACGGAATCATCATTGGACCTGAAAAGTGTCAGTTCGGAACGTCTGAATTAAGTTTCTTAGGTCATCACGTTTGGCCGAAGGAATTTCGCCGTTACCTAGCGCCGTTGACGCGATCGTGAATTTCATTAAACCCGAAAAGCAACGAGCATTGCGTAGGTATCTGGGAATGGTAAATTATTACCACCGTTTCATACCACATTGCGCCGACAAGCTGACGCCACTTGATAATTTACTGACTGCTGCCAACGAAGGCCATACCAGATTGTCACCGAAATCAAATTTCGATTTGAAGTGGAATGAAGAAGCAGAGTCAGCATTTTCTGAGTCGAAGCAGATACTGGCAAACGCTACGATTCTGGTGCACCCAGATTCGACGGCTCAGCTTAACATCACGTGTGACGCTAGTGATGTCGCCGTCGGTGGCGTTTTGCAGCAATTTTTAAATGGTATGTGGCAGCCGCTTTCGTTTTTCAGCAAGAAGCTGAACCCAGCAGAGACACGCTATAGTGCGTTTGATCGTGAACTTTTGGCAGTATACGCTACAATTAAACATTTCAGACACAATTTGGAAGGACGAAATTTTTTGTTAATACCGATCATGAACCGTTAACATTCGTAATGTCATCCGTCACTGAGCGCGCATCCCTACGACAAACACGTCAATTAGCGTTCATTGCTGAATTCACCACCGATATTAGATATGTAAAAGGAGAGACAAATTTCGTCGCTGATGCGCTGTCCCGACCATCAGTGTCAGCAATACACGATGGCCCAGTGATAGACTATAAAGCGTTAAGTCTCGATCAAGCTAATGACGCGGAATTCACACGTTTGAGACTTTCGAATACGTCCACTATGAATTTCAAACTATTGGAATCATTTGATAATCAATTGATGCTGATGGTTTTAGATATCTATTGACTTGTGTCGACCGTTTTACACGTTGGCCCGAAGCCATACCTATGGTAGATATTAGAGCCGAAACGGTTGCCAATGCCTTCTTCAGCGGGTGGATAGCACGTTATGGTACCCCGGCCACTATCACCACTGATAGGGGCGCTCAATTCGAGTCCAAATTGTGAGATAGTTTATGTAATCAATTCGGGATTATTCGGAATCATACCACGAGTTATCACCCTCAGTCGAATGGCATGGTCGAGCGTTTCCACCGTCAATTGAAAGCCGCCATTATGGCGCACGAGTCACCGAATCCGTGGACTATCACGTTACTGGCCGTACTGTTAGGCGTTCGTTCAGCCGTGAAAGAGAGACTGGGCAGGTCAGCTGCTGAGATGATTTACGGGACAACCCTTAGACTCCCAGGAGAGTTTTCTAAACAGTACAACGTCGACGCTAACACCGATTTGGAGAATTATTCAGACAAGCTACGCGTAGCCATGTCGCGTCTCCATCTATGTCCGCCACGTGACACACAACAACACAACATTTTCCAATTCAAGGAAATCGCTACATGTACTCATGTATTCTTGCGCAGAATCGCAATTGCACCGCCTCTGACCGCCCCTTACGACGGACCATACAAGGTCATCGCGAGGAGCGGCAGAGTTATGAAAATCCTAGTTAAAGGCAAGGTTGAGACGGTCTCCTTAGATCGCGTTAAACCCGCTCACATGGAGTGCGAGCCTACAACAGGTACGACAACACAGCGTAAAACGCCAAGCAACTCACGGAAGTCGACGGCTACCAGGATATCTAGTAGGAATCCACAGGGTCCACATAAACCTGGTAGTGCGGACACTCCGACGTCCAACGGGACGAGAGTCAACACAAAAAAATCGGCCACAGTTCCAAAGCAAATAGATGTTCAAGTAAACTTGTCCAACAGAGACAATGCTTATGTAGCGCCGCATTCGCGAGCCCCTGCCGCGTCACGCGCTAACGGGAACGGCGGTGGTTTACGAACGTATTCCCGCATACCTTTACATCTACGGGGTAAAACCCCGGGTGCTGCTGACGCCGCAATCGACTCGACAAAAAGCAAACATGCGAATATCGCTAATCGCGACAAAATTTCGACCAACCAAACAGTGCGAAAAACTAGAGTCGGACGCATAATCCAGACTCCTGCTCAATTTGTGCGGATGGTCTACGCCATAGTCGCGCCCAACGACGTCTATGGCGGGCCCGGCCGCATACCTCGTAATCATTATGTTGTTAAATTGTAAATGAATATGCCAGGCCTGGCAGAATTGTGTACAGATATGTAAATGTAAGGACATTTTCTTTTAGCAAATTCATTGCTAGAACATTAATAGCAATTCTGTTAATTAAATGAATAGGTTGATAGCAGATGGCAGCACGTGAATAATATATCAAGGACAGTTGGAGTTAAGAGGATCAGACAATTCACGTATAATGCTGCGCTTTTAACCGCTCACAATGTAACCGCACCCGCTATATTTTTTTTTAAGAATAATATGCTTAGTATAAGAGGTTACATAATTGGCAACCCCGTTACTTGCACGAAGCAGTCTCCTACACGTCAGTTTGGTCCTGCGTTGTCACTCAGCCGGGGGTAATGTAGGATCCTGACATCGCTTAGTCAATGTGGCAGTCATCCCCAGATTCCTGGACGCAGCCTGACGGGGATGACCGCCCCGTTGTCATACTGTGGTGTCGTGTGCACGCAGAGCAGCGTGGTGCGGCCCGTAGTATTTTTCCCTCACTTGAAGCGTGATACTCGGCGACCGCGGACGTGCCGCAGCTCGCTCTCACCAAGTCATAGAGACGTGCCGTGCGCGGCGGGTTGTGCAATGTGGTTTTACCATGTTAATCAATTAAACATGACAAGAGAGAAGACAGTTTCCTAGTTTATTTAATACCGTTGATCGGACGGAGAAGGAAGTTCTTTGAGTTTGATGGCAAGATTGGGAGGAGTCCTTCGTCGGCCGTTATGACCCATAACGGGACCTCGGTGTAAGCTTCAATTCGCCATATTGGGTACCCCGACGTTCCCCAGCTCGCCATAAGTCCTTACATTTTGCTGTGCATAGTTGCCAAATGAAAAGTAGATCTGCTGGAAACTTTTTCCTGAAACGCGCTAACGAATATTTCTAGTCGCCCTAGTAATAAAAGGGTTGATTACTACAGACGTCAGATTCTGACGTATAAAGACGGTCCCCACACTGAAAGGGTTAAATCAATGCTGGATTATTGTTTAGCCAGCGTCGCAAATTACGGGAATCAAAATGTCACCAAAAATTTCCCGGTGGTATATGATGGCTATGTGAAGTATGCGGAAGCAGAATCCATAGATCAGCTATCACGTAAGATTTCTGAGATAACGCGAAAAAACAACAATTAAAAATGGCCGAAATTAACAAATGGAAGGGCTACATCTGAAAATGCAATGCAATTATTATATAATAATGTATGCGACGCGAAGTAATAATCTGATAATGGCTGTAATTAATTCAAATCCATTTATTTATGCTTGAACATGTTAAAGTACATTATGGCATCAACATCAACTAGCCTACTGTACAGTGTTCTAACTAACAGGCCATATAATACAAGGGACACCTGCAAAGGGCTTTAGTAAAACTTCCATGCAGGCCACCATACTTATTTATTCCAGAAAGCTTCCACATCGACAGTTCAATTAATTATAACGTATTTATTATCTTTGAGAATGGGCTCAACTGTATTATTAGTAGAGATCATTGATATATTTATAAATCTCTAATAACACTAAAAAATAGATCCAAGAGAAATTGGTGGGTCAAAACAATTTCTCCCTCAACACAATGCAATGTTCAAATCTGTTTTTGGGGCACCACAATAAATTATAAAAATTTCACACAGATAACTTTTAAGTCAACCAAGCCCAGATTTATTTCCGGACAAAATCGATTATTGAAAAACAATCAGCTGGTGTCAATGACGACGTTGAGAAGTGATGACAGATTAAATGTGTATAATGGGTCCCTATTATTACAAGATAAGTGCGAAAAAAACAGAATTTATCTGAGTTACTGGCACATTTTGTCTGCCATCAATACTTCTCAACGCAATCCAACACACTTTTGACACCGCCCACTTTCAAGGCAATCTCGGAAAACAGCCTTATTAGTCCGGGACCCAGCTACACCCCGTGTGCATTTTTTCTCAGAGGGTAGGCCTACCTTTTTTCTGATATTACAAGAAAATATGTGTGAAAATGGGTCTAAGACAGAGTCACAGGCAAATAAAAGTATAAGGTTTGAAATTTTCCATAAAAGCTTCTGAATGATTCAGTATTATAATATTCTAGTATATAAACCATTCACTTTAAAAATATATTACCAAATGCATTTATACTTGCAAACATGCATTTTACAGTTCGTATGTGGTTGTAACGCCAAGGGACATGAAGACAATAGATGTTTGACAGTTCTGGTGATTTTATCATGTTTATTTTGACAAAAAAAATATATAAATTGAACAAACAAAACATGTTAAGCTAAGCATAATAATAACCCCCCAAAAAAAAGTTTATCCAGGCTTATTCGTTGAATTTCTGTAATATTTAATTAGCTTGTAATTTATTTCATTGTATTCCGCCTGGTATCATGATATAACGTCAAGTCAAGTTGTTGATATTCATGTAGCTTCTTGATTCACGGATTCCATCAGCTTCCGATGAAGAAGAGACAGGTTTGCTTTATGTTTCATGAGATATTTTCCATCGAGATGAAATACAGGAATATCATAACAGTATTTTTCATTCCACAACATATTTTCTGGTTTGTCTATGTAGACCTCTTCAAACTGAAACTATAGAAAGATGTCTAACCAAGTGTCAGATGTATACAACTTATTCAACTGTAAATGTATGACATAAACGGGTCATAAACCGAAACATACACTCTATATCGAGCAAAGCGTGGAGCTGTATACGTGTATGCGTTAGATGTAGCAGCAAAACGTTGGACCAAGATTAAATCATAGATCCGATGTATCGTATCTATTTGAAATCCATTTTCGTAATTAAGAGTATGGCGCCATGTCGTACAACGCTACTAAACGTGAGTGAAAATTTAAGTTATTCGAATTAAAGCGTTTTAAACTTTGAACAGCTACTGTAAAATTCCCTTGTCAACGCCTCTGGTTTCATGTAAAAAAAACCTACCCTGTTCATAAGTGGCTCCAACAGCTCCTTCGCGTCATCACACAGTGAGCATCCACTACTTTTTGTGTACATTGTTACCAACGGTAGGTGTTTTTTATCAGTAGTTGCATGTTGTCGCTGTGTTGAGATAATATTCTGACATCTCTGATGCTTAACAAGTTCTCTCGTGCTGGTAGGCCTAAATGTCGTGCACGTCGTAGAACGGAAGGATGTTAAAAGTCTATAAGATAGCATGGCCGTATACGCTATAGTCCTTCTGCTTCCAGCGATCAGTTTTGTCGACGTAACCATCTTCTGAGGATTGGCAATAAATGGTCAAATTGTATAAGCCTCAGGCTGAGCTTCATACAACAGATTCATCACCTATAAGAACTAAAAGAAACAATGTGGGTATTAAGGTAAGTGACACAATCACTTAGATTCATGTAATTACATACCGATAGGCCTACCGTACAGATGGATATTGACATTAGGAATCCACTAAAAAAACCCACAGAAAACAGTCATATGGGAACACTACTTCACACAGAACTTGGCCTACATTTCAAAACTGACATATTTTTATTGTTAGCTACACACATCAATTATCCAACATTAACCCAGCATTTAACTCTCATTTGCCCAAATTTCCCACAAAAATGTACTCTAGGAAACCGAGTTTATTAAAAAAAAATATTTCAAGCTAACGTGTCAACAAAAACGTAGCCGTACGTCACGTTATTAATTCAACGAAAAATAGGCCTATGCAATAAACAACCTCCTTGCTTGATCACAAATATAATCTACTGTCTTTAATTTCCATTTGAACATAGGCCTATTGTTTATGACATCGTACCTAATAATTCTTTCAGGATATTTTATAGTACCGTAGTTCTAATAAGTTATTAATTTTTTTTACAAAAATAAATTTCTTGTTCTACTGATATTGAGCTATCCTTCGCCTGATACTTCTATGAGGAGGACTGCAACGTTTCAAATTAAAAATTCAAAGGTTTAAAGCAGCTCCTTGGGATGACATCAATTTTCGTTTTTAGTTTGATATGAAGTAGTTTATCCCCAGGATCATAATTTTATTTTTTTCAGAGTTTTTAGATTTTTAAAATATCTTTTATCAACATTTCTGTGAATCCGCTTAAAACCCAAACAAACTATTTGTATACCTAAACACTTGCTAAAGGACGGTTGAATTCTCCTACAGCATTGGGTCACATTTTGATGCCGTCGGCCCAGCGTTGGGCATGCAGACACTCAGTGTTGTAGGTGTATCCCCCATGTCCTGACTATAAGACACCAATTAGCGGCGATTGTTTTTTTTTTCAATATTGACTTTGCAGTCCCCCTCAGTGGAGTATCAGGCGAAGGAATGGCGCTGAGCGGCCGACCAGACTAATTGCTCAGGCACCAGTTGTTTCTTGAAAGCTGCTGATCTGAATTCAATAGCAGCTGGTGGAAGGTGATTCCAATCAGGTATAGTTTTGTACAAAACGGAATTTTGTCCCAGCGTGGTGTTAGCTCTAATGTGTTTATGATTGTTTATGTCCACCACGAGTTCTTTCGTCTGCTGGGGTTAAGAGGTCACTGACAGGTACAGCGATAAGTCCATTCAAAATTTTGTACAGGCGTGTCAGCCTGAAGTTCTTTCTTCTAGTTTGTAAGTCAGTCCAACCTAGATCTTGGATAAGAGCTGTTACACTTGATTTACGCTGGTAGTTGTTTGTTAGGAGACGTGCATCAGCTCTTTGAATTTTGTTTAATTTATCAATGTCACCTTGCTTGTATGGATCCCACACAGGACAACAGTATTCTAAAAGTGATCGAAGCATTGAAAAATACGCAATCTCTTTTAATTTTGAGGGACATCCCTTTAAATTCCTCCTCAAGAAACCCAGTGTGGAATTAGCCTCACTCGCAATTTTGGAGATGTGATCCCCCTATTCCAGGTTCTCACTGATGCTGACTCCCAAGTAAGGTGAATTTGTTACTTGTCCGAGTGTGACCCCTTTGAGCTGGTAGTCTGAGGCTATCTTTTTAGCCCAGGGTCTCTTCACTCGGAGGACAGAACATTTGGATGTGCTGAATTTCATCCCCCAAATGTCTGCCCAGCGCTCCAACTTTGCTAAGTCCTCCTGTAGCTTTTTTGATCGTCCTTAGATTTTATGGGCCGATAAAGGAGGCAGTCGTTAGCAAAGAGTCGAACATCAGATGAGACCGAGGATGGGAGGTCATTAAGATAGCATAGAAATAAGATCGGGCCAAGTAGGCTACTGTACCCTGTGGTACACCAGAACCTACATGAGCATTGTCCGAAAAGCTACCATCTACTACTACTTTTTGTGTCCCAATGGTGAGAAAATTTTCAATCCAAAGTAGTGTAGGTCCCCTAATTCCGTAATGATCAAGTTTGTGTAGCAAACGTTGGTGAGGAACTACATCGAAAGCCTCACTAAAATCTAAAACAATTAAATCGGTTTGAATTTTGTCCTCGTAATTTTGTACCAGATCTTCAGTGGTCAGTAATAATTGGCTTTCACAGGAAACCGTGTTGCACAGAAGTTAAAATTGTTTTGCATGCATGTCCTAAATAATTTATCGGTAATTTCGTCTTTATATCTCGCTTTCAAACTGGTAAATGCGCAATACAAAAATTAAAAACTTTTTGCTATACTGATTTTTTGATGATTTAAGCCTGATTGTGTCGATTGTGTCCTTAGTGTGGTGCGCCGTCCTCAGATAATAATAACTTTGGCCTATAGGCAAACTTTCTCCAAAGACGTCATTGCTTCTTTTTGAAAAATATGTGTGTTTTCATTAAGCAATTTAAGTGGCTCATAGGTCCCTAGTCTCCCGTGTGAGTAATCGGGTCCGAAGTAAGTGGAATCGAATTCACCTTGTGAACAAAAATGAGAAGATATCTACAACAAACCTGACAACAAACTAAGCTACTTATCAAAACGCTGATTTGGTTAACCATCAAATCTCATAGTTAGCCAATATAACATTATTGTACAGCAAAATGATCTGATGTTGGAGAACTATTGTACAGCATAATTACCTTATTTTGACGAAAACTTGGAACACTCCCCACTCATCTGTTAAAAATAAACAAACATAATTTTTTTTGCTAGACCACGTGGTGAAACCGGAAGTTTGCAACCACAAGTCACGCATGCCTTGTTGAGAGAACAACAATGGGAGACAGAAAGTGACAGCTGAAAAAACTTTCGAGCAGATTTATGTCAAGTTGACGTTATTTAACTTTCAAAGTATGCATTTTAGTACATTTAAATATTTGCTTTAAATAATAGATTTTATATATTTAAAATAACAATCGGAACATTTCGACTGAGATCGCAATTGTATGCAAAACATCAATTTGATGATCAAATTAACCGAACTTCCGAAGACAAAGTCAGAAAGTGATGAAACTGAAAGTCAATTCATTTGATTTGTATTTTCAATTTTGTGAATTTTCATTTTTGAACGTCTAATTCTTTTGAATCTTGCACTTGGCTTGCAGTTGCAGACTTCACTCAGTGAAGTAAGTGCTGACGTCTGTGCAGTGCTAGAAATGTATTTTTCAGCAGTCACAAAGTCGCAAATAATCTCAAAAGATGCGTCTTGAATCCCCTGGGCCTTGATTTAACTTGAACCTCCTCAGTGTGACTGAGTGTCAGTCTTGACTCTTTTCAAAGACACAGACTTGTCAGTCTTGTGCCCTTGAAATTTTGAATGGATGGCTAATGCCAGTAGGCCCTAGACTGCCTACTTCCAGTACACTACTGTCACTGACAGTACAGACTACAGTCTGAATACAACTTACATTACAAGGGCAAGGCTATTCGCCGTAGCCGCATAACATTAACACATCAGAGGCTGACACTGACAGAGCTTAGACCTGAAAGCCTAAGTCGTAAATGGAGCGACTTAGCGCCATTTACGACTTAGGCCTCCAGGTCTAATCAGAGCTATCACCACACTATACCCGCCGTCAGATTAACTTGTATCGCATGTTTTTCGCCGATTTCTCAGTCAATTCTCAACCGATTTTGATGAAATTTTGCAAGGACTATTTTCGAGTCACGCGGCGACTACCGTGAAATTTTCATGAGAAAATATTATGTAGTTCAAAAGTTAGACCATTTGACATGTAGTAAATTTGAAATTACGACGTCCCTCTATAAACCCATTAAACTGGTTAAATTAAAGTTTGTTTTTAGCCCTGAATTGCATTACATGCCAGAAGGTCTAACTTCTTAGCTAAAAATTATTTTCCGATGAAAATTTCACGGTAGTCGCCGAGTGAGTCGCAAATAGTCCATACAAAATTTCATGAAAATCGGTTAAGAATTGACTGAGAAATCGTCGAAAAACATGCGATACAAGTTAATCTGACGGCGGGTATAGGACAAAATTCTTTTTGGCATCATATTATCCCTGATTAGAATTCTCTCCCGACAGCTGCCACAGTTTTTCGATTCTATGGCAGCTAGAATCGAAAAACTGTGGCAGCATTCAAGAGTCAGCTAGTCGACCAGCCAGCCTCTTTTTCCTCCTCAAGCCTGATACTCCACAATGGAAAGCTGCTGGAGTATATACTCATACAGTCATAGTCAAAGAATGATGCCAGCTATGGAAAATATCCCGGATTCTGTGCATGTGTCACTGTACAGTGAGCCAGCAACTTCAATCTCATGTCGCTGCTCACTATTATTAAGTACATTCAAACAGTCATAATGATGGGTTTTTTCATGTTTTTTTCAGGATTTATATGAATTTGTGATACACTGCAATAAAATACATATTTTTCTCTGTTTGTTTGTTATTTTTGCTCACTATTACTCAAGGGTAGG
The DNA here is from genome assembly GCA_964017125.1 of Flabesymbios commensalis. Classification (NCBI taxonomy): domain Eukaryota; kingdom Metazoa; phylum Annelida; class Polychaeta; order Terebellida; family Flabelligeridae; genus Flabesymbios; species Flabesymbios commensalis. The sequence goes on from OZ024908.1 coordinate 59,265,610, forward strand.
AATGAAGCCATTATTGTAGAATTGAAAAAATTATTTGATTTGAATGGCACTTTTATCACCTTTTCCAGGGGTTCCCATCTTTAGATTTCTCGCAATTAAGAAAAATGGTGCCAGCTCTCCTCTGTAATTCCGTAATTGTTGCAACAAGTGCTTGAAGAGGTAATTGGAACAAGCATGCTGTGGCCCAGGGCTCCAGATAACATGCGTATATGAGTAAAATACGCATGTAAAAACAGCAAATACTCATTAATAGAAAATCTGAGGAGTAATATTACTCACAAAAACTATTAAATTACCCATCAAAGTAAAAAACCCCAGAAAAATGAAACGATTGTTGTATTTTTTACGTGAAGGGAACTATGTGACTGTAAGAAAAAATGATGGAAATAAAGCTTTCATGTTGTTGTATGAAAAATACTCCTCTTTTATTTTTTTATCATATTTCACTCCTCATCACCCATTTCAATGAGTGAAATACTCCTCAAACCAAAAAAATATCTGGAGCTCTGGTGGCCCCTTCTGATACTTTTTGTGCGCAATAAATTTATTGAATCCACCTACTATCAGGTAGATTCAATAAATTTAAAAATTGTCAATTAAAATTATGCTGAGCCTTTTTTTGTAATTGCTGGCATGCTAAAAGAAATATTTGTGTAGCCGGATGTAACAGTGTTGAAACTGCCGAGCCCGGGGATCGAACCACCAACCCTGGCATCGTGATGCCTGAGTGCTACGCGTCTAGCCAAAGAGTCTATTCGCTGGCCAGAGTAGTAATTACTCCAGTCCGCCATACACACACCGGCTACATGCTCCCCTCTCAAATATCTGCTCGTCCCCGAGCAGCATTCAACACACTCGTGGGTTGAATTCTTCATTTTCCTGCATACCTAATGCATGTTTTACTGCAACCCAGTATTGGTTACAAACCTAGAATATCGTATACTAGGGCACGACAGGCGAGGAGAGCCGACATTGGGTGCCATTGTAACAGTGTTGAAACTGCCGAGCCCCGGGATCGAACCACCAAACCTGGCATCGTGATGCCTGAGTGCTACGCATCTAGCCAAAGAGTCGACTCGTTGGCCAGAGTAGTAATTACTCCAGTCCGCCATACACACACCCGGCTACATTTGACCACATTCCACAGTTTTCACTGACCAAGAAAAATGCTGTGCTAGATCAAAATCCGAGCTAATTTTTAAAACGTCCAAAAGCTGTGACCTTAATTTTGCAAATTCCGGCAGGGATACAGAAACCAAAGCTTCAACCAGACACTTGAACTTTTTGAAGCGGGTGAATAAAACTACTGACATGTGCTATGTAGATATTAGGTTTTAAGATACATCAGGGCACCCAATGAGTGCCCTGCAATACTGTAACAGTCCACAAGGGATCATGGAAGAAGAAATTTTTTTATGGATTCTCATTCTTATAGCTATGAAACTTCCATTTCTACCCTCAGTGCGCTCCATGAGGAGAGTGCAGGGCAGGCAAACAAAACTTCACCCAGGTTTGACCCTGGGCAAACTAATGCGGCCTTCCCTAGGTATCTCAATTCTTAGAGATTCCCACATTGTTCTGTCCAAACGGTCTTGATAATGTCCTCCAGAACTTCCTCATAGGGCAGTGGACATAGTCTATTTTCATTTTTTGAATTTTTTCACAAAAATTAAAAAATTGGCACAGGTCTGCGTGAAAAAAAAATTATCAGAAGGGGCCACAGCATGCCTGTTCCACTTACCTCTTCAAGCACTTGTTGCAATAATTACGGAATTAAAGGCGAGAGCTGACACCAATTTTTATAATTGCGAGAAATCTAATGATGTGAACCCCCGGAAAATGTGATAAAAGTGCCATTCAAAACAAATAACAAAACAAATAACTTTAATTCTAGATGATGAAATGTGATGGGATCTGCATCGTCTAAGCCAATAAAGCGGGCTGTGGCTGCATAGGGTGTCAGTCTGTATTAACATTTACAACTGCTGCCAGCGCTTCACAGTGGCGGCGTGAGAGTGGATCGGGCTAGCACGTACAGTGAGCTCTCACCAATGTCGCGTGGCTTAATGACGAAGCCGCGGCCTGATGTGTCCGTGAAATACTGATTAACATTTTTGTGCACATAATAAACGCACCCCCAACTTCGTATCTGCGCCCGGCTCATTTATTAGGGATAATGCGGTAGTATATTAACTGTATTACAGCCATTGACATGAACGTCCGACCGGCCACCCGAGGCAGGTTGAAAAAGCCCAGGTCGGATAAACTGTCCACATCAGCCGCCCGGGTGTTCGGATAAAGTTTTAGCCCTACGTATTACTGCTAGGTCCAGTTAAAAGTCACCAGGGCAGACAACATCACCCACAAGTACTAGGTAATTGCTAAATACAGTACCGCACTTATTTGCCTGAAAACGATGTTATGAAACCAACCCATCGAAAAACCAGAGGCAATACTGGCAACGGTGTGGGCTGTAGGTTGCAGGGGAGGGGAGGGGAGGGGGGACCCTTACGTCCGTAGGCCTACTGTAGTTGTCATCGAAAACCACCATCAGAGATGAAATACTAGTGTGTAGCACAAGAACATAAAACAGCATTGTCTTTCTAATCATATAGAGGGTCTAGTATAGTAAAATATTATTATATCATATAGTTTTTGCAGTGGATTTATTTATAATAGATTACTACAGGCCTGTGAAATTTCTGGTCGTCATGCTGGTACACTAGCGCTGGAGAATGATCAAAACTGGATGCCTTTATGCACAACTGGACTAATCCCAATACGTTCGTTTTGAGATAAATGCAGTTTAAATTTATGGTCTACTGTAAATTCAAGAAAATGAATAAAGAAAATATTAAGTTAAACTAACACACGACATCCACATTCTCTATTCATGGAAAATACCCACATCTAGATATACCTCTGGTTTCTAGCCTTGTTTCTAAAATAAGCTGTGGTCCGGTTGTGCATAAATAAGAATGCCCATTTTGATTTATGCACAACTGGACCAACCCACATTTATTGCTAATTAAACAAATACAAATATATTTCTAGCAAATTTACAATAATAAGCACATTACACTGTTACAGACTCTCTATGTACAACTTCGATAAATCTACTATGATAAAAATATGTGTAACTTTTAATAGTTTTGGTGAAATCACTGGGACTTCGAAGCTGATGGGAAAAATGAAAGTGTGGGTTGGTCCAGGTGTACATAGATACATTTTTAGCTCCCGCCGTCACCGTAGGTGAGACGGAGGGAGCTATGGATTCTACCTCCGTTTTTTTTTGCCTCTTCTTTTGCCTATAACTTTGTAAGAAAATAAGCTAGGATAACAATTTTTGGTATGTGGGTTACTTCCAGGTGGCTAATGGACAGGTTAAAATATTTTTAATCTGAATTTGATACGCAAGGTTACAGAGGAGAAAATGATGATGTGACGGCGTTGGGCCGTCCGTAAACAATTCGTTTCCGGAGCAAATCTTTGAAAGTACTTGTCCGATTGTCTTCAAATTTTACACACAACACCCCTAGGGGGTCTAGTTGTGCCTTTTGGGGTATTTGAACTTTGACCTACTTCTGGTTCAGAACTATGACCTATTTAGACGTTTTGACGCGCACTTCATTTCCGGAGCAGATCTCAAAAAGTACTGGGCCGATGACAGTCATATTGCACATACATGTTCTCTAAGGTCCCTAGTTGTGCCTTTTCAGGTTTTTGGACCTTGACCTTGAAGTTGACCCAGCACTTTGACCTAATTTATAACATCGGTAAATCCGACTGAAAGATTTTGCGGAATATCATGAAAACCGCTCAAGATAGCTACACCATTACTATAAAACAAATTGTGAGGTTTCAGGAGAGGATGCATCTTGAAAAATTTCAAGCCGATAAAATTAAAAATGGCCGCCTATCAGCCATTATTCACCTCGACAGGCCTGATATCGCGGAATATCATGAAAACCGCTCAAGATAGCTACACCATTAATATCAAATAAATTGTAAGGTTTCAGGAAAGGATGCATCTTGAAAAATTTGAAGTTGATAAAATTTAAAATGGCCGCCTATCAGCCATTATTCACCTCGGCAGGCCTGATATTGTGGAATATCATGAAAACCGCTCAAGATATCTACACCATTACTATAAAACAAATTGTAAGGCTTCAGGAGAGGATGCATTTAAAAAAAATTCAACTCGTCCAAGTTCAAAATGGCCGCCAATCGGCCATTATTCACTTTCACATGGCCGTTATTTGGTAAACCGTGCTAGATGGCTAGACCATTACTATAAAACAAAATGTGTGATTTCAGGAGAGGATGCATCTTGAAAAAATTCGACTCGATAAAATTCAAAATGGCCGCTTATCGGCCATTATTCACTTTCACATGGCCGTTATTTGGTCAACCGTACTAGATGGCTAGACCATTACTGTAAAACAAAATGTGAGATTTCAGATGAGGATGCATCTTGAAAAAATTTGACTTGATCAAATTAAAAATGGCCACCTTTTCGGCCATTATTCATTTTCACATGGCTGATATTTGGTAAACCGTGCTAGATGGCTAGACCATTACCTGATTACTATAAAACAAAGTGTGAGTTTTCGGGGGAGGATGCAACCGGAAAATTTTTTACTTACGAATTCAAAATGGCCGACAATAAGCATTATTTACCTCGATAGGCCTGATATCAGGTAAACCGTGCTAGATAGCTAGACCATTACTATAAAACAAAATGTGACGTTTCGAGAGAGGATGCCTTTTAAAAACTTTCGACTCAATCGAATTCAAAATGGCTGCCTATCGGCCACTATTTACTTTCACATTGCTGATATTTGGTAAACCGTGTTAGATAGCTGGACCATTACTATAAAACAAAATGTGAGATTACAAGAGAGGATGCATCTTGAAAAAAATTGACTCGATCAAATTCAAAATGGCCGCCTATCGGCCATTATTCACTTTCACATAGCCGATTTTTGGTAACCGTACTAGATGGCTAGACCATTACTATAAAACAAATTGTGAGATTTCAGGAGAGGATGCATCTTGAAAAATTTTGACTTGATCAAATTCAAAATGGCCTCCTATCGGCCATTATTCACTTTCACATGGGCGATATTTGGTAAACCGTGCTAGATGGCTAGACCATTACTATAGAATGAAATGTGAGATTTCAGCTGAGGATGCATCTTGGAAAATTTCGACTTGATCAAATTCAAAATGGCCGCCTTTAGGCCATTATTCACTTTCACATGGCCGATATTTGGTAAACCGTGCTAGATAGCTAGACGATTACTATAGAATGAAATGTGAGATTTCAGCTGAGGATGCATCTTGAAAAATTCTGACTCGATCAAATTCAAAATGGCCCCCTATAGGCCATTATTTACTTTCACATGCCCAATATTTTGAAAACTGTGTTAGATGTTAGTCCATTACTATAAAACAAAATTTGAGGTTTCGGGGGTTTCGGAGTTACCTCGATTGGCCTGATATCGGGTAAACCGTGCCAGATAGGTAGACCATTACTGGGATACTGATTAGGATCATTAATTTCAATGGAGGTTTGCAATCTCTGACAGACTGTCTAGTTCTTATCTTACTCTTAGACTGAGCTTCTTAGACCTAGTTGTCTTGCGTCTTGATTTTTGACCTAGCCTAGGACTACATTAAAAACCCTACACAAAATTGCTTGAATCAAATTCTAATTCGTCGCTGTAGCTCCTGGACTTATGTAGTCTTGTAAGATTTTGATTTATGCACAAGTGGATCAAGCCACATTTATTGCCAGGGCCATGGCCATAGGCGTGGCATCCAATCAGACCAGCCCAATGCTATGCCAATAGCAATGCTCTTTATTTTGATTTTTGTCTTGGATCTGGATCTATAGGTAGGCCTACATAACAGGAATTTTAAAATTGTCCATTAAAATTATGCTGATCCTCTTTTCGTAACTGCGGACATGCTAAAATAACTATTTGACACATTCCACTTTTTTCACTGATCAAGACAAATGCTGTACATAGCCTACATACTAGATCAGTAACAGTAGCAAATATACAACATACATGTACATAAACAATCATAAATTTTGGCATAGCCTTCGGCCCCTCTTTACCTTTTTAAAGTCCCCGAAGGGGTCATGGAAGAAGAAAAATTTTGATGGATTTTCATCCTTATCGCTGAGAAATTTCGATTCTCACCCTCGATGCACCCCATAAGCAGATAAGGAAGCGTAGGCCTGGCAAACGAAACTTCGTCCAGGTTTTACCCTGGGAAACTAGTGCAGCCTTCCTGGGTTTCTCAATTCCTAGAGATTCCATCATTGTAACACAACAATTATTGTAAATTAAGCAGATACTGCCTTTTGCCTTTGCACAGCAGCATTGGTCAATCAGACTGTATATGTTATCAAACAACATTTCGTCGCCTCGGAGCTAAAGGAGCCTATCTGACACTTGTCAGAGTGGCAGATAGGATCCTTTAGCTCCGAGGCGACGATTTATTGTGAGTACTACATTCCACAAACACGAGGCACTTCCTCAAAGTGTTTAAAATGTTTGGCTAGAGCCGCAGACAACCGCCAACAACATTGGGTGAATGCTTTCTGGGAGAATAGAAAGCTACCCAGCAAACATGACACTTTGGAACAATGATGTTCTAATGTTGGCCTTACATCTGCGATGCTGGCCCAACATTAAACATCATCGTTTCAACATGTCGTGTTTGCTGGGTAGGACCAGGGGTGAAGTAGAATTATTTTTAGTTACAATGTTATCAACCTCTGTGTGTGTTTATTTTTAGATGTCTTCGAATCCCCCTGTGAAAATGAAATGGCTTGAGCACCTTAATGCAATGTGGGTTGGGGAGGCAAGTGAGAGCCTTGGTGAACGGACTGGTGTCTCAGATTTATACGAGCGACTACTAAGTAATCAAGAGGTTGTAGGTATGCCACAGCAAGTTCTCCAGTTGAAGGGACCACCATTGCCAGAATACGAACAAGAAGCACCGTCTGTAGAAGAGCAGGAACATTATTTAGATACATTGCTGGCCAGTCAGCTTTCTTTGGCAAGAGCTGTTTGCTCTGATTCACCCTTTGCTGCTATACTGCAGAAAAGGCTTGTGGTCATTCAGAGAATTTTCCACGCAGTTTCTAGAAAATATCATGACAGAGAACGTGTATGGCAACAGCATCAGCAGGAAGAAGGAATAAGCAATGCAGAAGACACAAAAACAGCTTTGGGACGTGCTCGATCTGGAACGGATGCTCTGATTGAAATGGGTGTAAAAACTGGATTGAGTCTCATATTTTCTTTACTCAGGCAAAATTGGGGCGAAAATCTTGGTGGGAAAAGACTTTGTAATGATGTGCTTCAAACTGCACTGGAGGTGATTTGTTCTCTGCCTCCGTTATCATTGGCTAACGAGAGCAAACTCCCCATGCTGGGGCTCAGTACGTTGTCTCGTGTAACTCTATTCTTGAAGAGTGTAACTCTTCCCAGCAGTGAAGCAGATCTGATGGGAAAGAGATTAGCATCTGAGCTGGTCTTAGCTTTGGGAGCACAGCGGGGATCTCTACGCTATTTACTAGAGTGGATTGAGATGGCCCTTTGTGCATCTGTCTCACCTCGTCAAGAAGATGTATCATCAGAAACTCAAAGCCTGCCATCAAGCACTAAGAGTACAGAGGAATTATCAGGTGACTTTAGCGTTAACAGAAAAACTCAAGCAAATGAACAGAATAAAGATAACTTGTTTTTCTCAGTCTCAGATACCAACATTTCTTATGCTAGAAAATCTTCAGACCCTGAATTTGATCGTAGAAATGTAGCCTTTTTCAGTGATTCAGTGTCCTCAACAGGGAATGTGGGCTCAAATTTTGGACAGGTTGACCAGTTGATACCAATACAAAAGCCTGGAATGATAACTTACAGTATATTCATGGATGTGATGCAACAAATGAAGAAAACTGCTGTCAGTACATTTTTTGTTTTTTTTCAAATTTAATGCACAGTAGTGTGCATCGGTAACCTCAGATGGAATACATGACATGATAAACCTGTTTTATATGTTATATGTGGCCTGACGATGGCTGTCAGTATCAAGTCAAAAATTGTATTTGAAAACAGTCATTGATGAATCTAAAACTATCATAATTTTTTTGTTTCAATTCTATTGATACATTTCTTTCAATAATCCTACAATTTGCGTTGCCTATCATCAAGCTTTTGTTACATTTCTGAAGACTTAACCCTTTAACCACTGGTGCCGAATATATTCAGGTTTTCATTTTTTGTTAGCTAATTAAGTACCACCTTTTAATGTATGTTAATGATAAAATGAGACAACAATCAGCAAGATTTGAAAAGAGTTGATCTCCATTTTGTCAAATCTGAATATTTTTCACTCACTTAAAGTTGTGGACACAACTTCAAGTGGGTGAAAATTAAAATTGAATAATTTGGTGGTAAAAGGGTTAAAATAATACAATAATCATAAAGATTTCAATCTCGCTGTTAGATACCCTGCTGTAAGTGATGATAACTGAACATAATTACATACATTGTATGCATGTTTTTGCAGTACGGTAATATTAAATGCTCCAATTGGTCCAAATAACTTTCAAATAACTAGAAACAGGAATCTTTCTTTGGATTAGAATAAATCAAATTTCCATATATTTTATTCCTTGTGTTTGGACAGGACTATGTTATATTGTGTGATAATGTAAGCCTAATGCTTCTTTTCTTTGATGTACTGTCAGGGTGGTCCAGATCGCCTCCTGAATGCTCGCCACAAACTTGTTGCTGATGTGGAAGGCTGTACACCTTTGTATCAGGCCGCCATGTGTCTGATGGAGGAGGTTAGTCAACATTGTCAACAATGCATTGTAATTATATATAAATTTATCCAGAGTATCGTATTACACTTTTGATTTTACAATATTTGCAAAGGTTTGTGTCCACTTTCGATTTGTAAATGGACACGTACACATTTATTAGATTTTTTGCTTTACTGATTTTTTTCACAAAAGTGCCATCAGATTGGGAAAAAAATTGAATGGTATTTTGATGAGAAGTGTGAAATTGACAACATTGAATGATGTACAATTGGTGATTTTTAATCTCTCAGTGTTTTAAACACTTGTAAAGAACATTTCAACTCATTCATGTTAAATTTTTTGGTACCATTTAACATAAATCAGTTTGGGGTTTCAAGAAAATGTATACATTTGTATTTTTTAACGCTGTTTTTTAGCTTTCCCACATCTGCCATTTTAAGTTGAAAAAAGGTGTAGGGTAGTGAAGGGGTTAACAAGGTGCGATATTGTCTAGGACTTACGATAAAAATTTCTAGCGCTAGTAGGAAAAAAAGTTAAGAGGGATACATTGTATTAAATTATGCATTTCACATCTGATAGAACAATGATACATGTAGTACATCAAGCTACATGTACATAATCTAAATTGTGGATCGCGTTGAATGAGCCTTATTTTTTAAAACTGAATACATTGTCATGTTCTATGTAATCAGATTTTTTCTTGAAAATTATGTTGACACCCCACAAACTTTAATGTCTAGTACATGTACATGTACTTGAGAGCACAGTTCATATGTACAGTGGTGTTTTCGCATTTTGTAGATATATCGCCTGGCATCAGATTATGCACAAACCTGTGTGTCACCCGATGAGAATAAGAACAATCAAGAAGGGCCTGCAGCAGAATCCTGTGATGTGTATGTGTGGGGGAGTAACAGCAGTCATCAACTGGCTGAGGGAACACAAGAGAAAATACTCAGACCCAAACTTGCCCCTATTTTTATTGGTGTACAGCAGGTTTGCTCACCTTTATGATGATCTACAGTTATTATTTGTGAATAAAGCCAATGATCAGATGATATTTTAAATAGTTATATTAGGAAGACCATTAGGTTGAAGCTGAAATACTCATGTAATTTGTAAGTTGAAACACAGATTTTCAAATGTGATTTAATAATAGAAATGCTATGGGATTACACTTGGAATTCTATTTCAACCTTTTACATACAAAGAGTTGAAGGGCGCTGTAAAAAATACACCATCCCATTTTAGTGATAATCTATTTCTCTACAGATTGTGGTTATTTAACTGTATTGAATACTTAGTAACTGAAAAAAATTGCTGTTTGTTGAAAACGTTTTTCTCAGAATAAGCTGTAATAATATGTTATGTAAAGCCATTTGGAAATCATAACTTCCAGAATAATACAGCATACAAGACTTTCAATTTCTTTGGATTTGGAGAAATGATTATTCTTCATGATATCTAATGGGGTTTTTTCAGCTTGAAGCTGGTCAGTTTTGCACCTTCTGTATTTTATACGATGGAAGTGTCAGTGCTTGTGGTAAAGGTAGCTATGGACGTCTGGGATTAGGTGATTCAAATAATCAGCCCCAACCCAAAAAATTGTCTTTCGATCATAGTCATGTCATCAAGAAGATTTCATCATCAAAGGGCTCTGATGGTCATACATTGGCTTTAACACAGGATGGTGAAGTCTTCAGCTGGGGTGATGGTAAGCTGAGTCTCTTAATCCTTACAACACTGAAATATTTTTGTATAAACCATGGAAGCCAAGGAGTCATTTCAATTTGAAATCATCATAAATGTCTTAGTTAGGTTTTTTCCACTTCATTTGAGTGCCTATGTTATGGATCTACGGCCATTGTAAAAATTAAATCTTTCAGTGCGGGGATCAACTTTATAAATTAGAATCTGACGTCTATGAACTTCTGACGTATAAAGTCGGTCCCCGTGCTGAGAGGGTTAATGAATATATCTCTGCAGATATAAAAGTTACCTTTTACTCCTTATTATTTTTTTTCTTAACCCTTTAAGCCCTGACGATGCATTAAAGCATCATTTTACACCATTGAAAACATATTTGTTTTTATCACAGAGCACGGATTTAGAAGGCAAATTTCAATGAACTTGTTTCTAGGAATACGTAGTAATTTTCTTCAATTTATCACCCACATCAAATCATCTTCATCCACTACAAGTCGAGAATTGTGACAGCAATTTGCGGCTTGAAGTGGATGAAGATGACAATGGGCAATTTCAGACTTGAAATTTCAGGCTTGAAAAGGTAAAGTATTCAAGATTTGCACTTCAAAGTTTTACTTCAGAAATGTTTAATTCTGTTATATGTAATATCTATTGTGATTCTGTGGAATGTGTTCTGTGTTATATGTAATATCTAAATTCTGTTTCAATTATGGTACAATATAAACAAACCACATTTCTAGGTGATTATGGGAAATTAGGTCATGGAAATAGCTCCACGCAGAAATATCCAAAACCCATACAAGCATCACTAACTGGGAAGGTGTGTATACAAGGTTTTTTTCACTAGGTCAATGATAATTTTTTTCGTTCTTTTTTTTTCTATGTTTTTTATAATCCCCTTGTTTTTTTTATCCCTATAGGTAAAGCTATGTATAGAAATATTGAATTAGTCATCTAGTTTTTTTCATATTTCAATTCATCATAGAGATTTTAACTGATTCTACAATTCCCATCTGAAGGAGAATGTAAATTATGTGATTTTCTGACATACTCAGGCTTACTGTAATAAATATTTGAACTCGTAATGTCCTTATTGTGAGGTTTAAGGCATTGCAATTTTTACAAACTTGAGAATAATTGATTAAATGTAAGTTAATGATGAAAGTGGCTGGTTACAATTCATTAAAACAACGTTGTTCTGTACATTTTCACAATCAGGTTGTAAAGTGTGTTTCTGCGGGTTATCGTCACAGTGCCGCAGTGACAGAGGACGGGGAGCTATACACGTGGGGTGAAGGCGACTATGGAAGGCTAGGTAACCTCTCACTGAACATATACAACAAGACATTGATCTAGCGTCAATGTTGGACCGTCGTCTACAACGTCGGCCCAACATTGGCTCAATGTCTCGTGTTTGCTGGGATTAAGTCATTATCTTGAGTGAGCTGGGCAAGATACATTAGCCAATGTATTAACTCATGTCTGCTAAATCTACAGTAATATCATTAGCCCGCCTTTTAATTTTATTTAAAAAAGGTGGGCTATTGCAATTAAACTTTAGCGGTGGCGTTAACATTTGCTTGTAGGCGCGATAATTTGAAAAGTTTTTCATGTATCCTTCCCAAATTTGTTATGCATGTTACAAATGACCAGTTCTCGGACAAGTCCGATAATGGCTGAAAAAAATTCAAAATGGCAGATTTATTGCGATTTTTTGCATTTTACGTCAATAATGTGACCTTGTGGGCGCTATAACTTGGAAAAGTTTTTAATGTATCCTGTTCAAATTTGTTATGCATGTTACTAATAAGGAGTTCTCGGACAAGTTTGATAATGGCTCAAAAAAAATTCCAAATGGCTGATTTATTGAAATTTTTTGCATTTTTGTGGACGCGATAACTTGAAAACGTTTTTCATGTATCCTTCCCAAAATTGTTATGCATATAACTAATACCCCCCCTAATGACCAGCTTTCGGACACGTTTGATAGCGGCTGTTTTTATTTTGAAATTGGCATCTGTAGTCACTTAATTTTATTGGTTGCTCAACTATATACGTCTTGTATTTGTCACATCATATTTGATACAATGTCCAGACATTTGCTTAATGTTGTTATTGTAACTTTTTCATCAAAGCCTCTCTAATCCTGAGACATCGTCCAACATACCGGTACTTCATTTTAAAGGATATATTCAAAAGATAGTCATGTCATCGCTTATTTATAAATATGTCTGCACTTTTGTGGTAGTTTTGCGGAATATCGTTTTTTGTAGCAATCTATTTATTTCTATGACTTTATTATAGAAAGCCCGGAAAATGCATAATAACATATCTTTCTATTACAAAAATATTTTGATATCCTTTTATCTAACTTTAATAATATTAAAAAAAATTAGTTGATGCCAGAAAGTCATAAGCAAGATACAAAAATGTTGTCTTTGTCATTGGTGTTCTATTTGCATCATATACTAAGGCTGATTTATTTATTTTTCACTGATAATCGTTGTTAATATAATTAATGCTTGCAATCTTATGGTTAGAAAACCTCTTGCTTATGACCTTCTGATTTGCAAGAATATGATTGGCATTTTATTCTGGTGATAATCAGATCTGATAAATCTTCAAAATGCCAATTGTGGCCTCCAAGGAACAACATTGTATGCATAACTTATTTTGTTTAAGAACAAGCTGCCTAACAGACACGAGACATTAATCCAATGCTGGTTTAATGTTGGGCCAGCGTCGCAGACGATGGCCCAACAATAAACCAGCATTGGATTAATGTCTCGTGTTTCCTGGGTGGAACCCTTCTGGCTCCTCAGCATTGATGTATTCCTTCTAGACACTGTTGCTGTTTTCTTATTCTAGGCCACGGGGACAGCAATGGCAAGAGTTTACCAACTCTAGTGAAGGATATTAGTAGTGTGGGCCAGGTGGCATGTGGCAGCTCTCACACAATCGCTGTATCACAGGACGGCCGCACAGTATGGTCCTTTGGCGGTGGAGACAATGGTCAGTTTTTTCCTACATATGAAAATTCGAATTTGTGAATAATTTCATTAAAAATAGTTGTATACGCAGTGTAAAATACATCTATTTATAAAGGCCCCACCATTCATATATCATGTTTCAACTTAGAACTACAACATTTACTTGCAATATTGTTAATGCCTGTCTGTTCTCAACTTTTATCTTTCTATTAGTGACAATTTGCATATGGTATCCTTGTTTATCATTGTTGATCTTGAAATTGTGAATTTGCAGGTAAACTGGGTCATGGTGATACAAATCGGGTGTACCGTCCAAAAATTATAGAATCTTTTATGGGGATGTACATCAGGAAGGTAGCCTGTGGCAGTCAGACATCCCTGGCATTGACTTCTACTGGTCAGGTATTCATGTAACCGGCACACCCACACTTTAATTTAACCCTTTAACCACCAGGTTATCTCATTTAATTTTCTCCTACTTTAAGCCGTGTCTTTTAAGTGGGTGAAAATTATTCCGATTTGTGGAATCCGCGGCAAATTATATATTTTCAAAGCATACTGATCTGAGTTTAAATTGAAAATGTGCTAAAATTTTAATAGAAAGCCTGAAAACAAGTATACTTATGATTAATATATATATGAGACCTTTGCAATCAATTTTTTTTGTATTTTGATACTAATGGTAGTTAAGTATATGAAACTGTAAAGACAAATAAACTATTTAATTGGCTGGTATTTTTTATAACTTATCAAAACATATACAAATTTTTGTGAATTTTTTTAGTAAAACAGAAAGAAACAATATCATTTTTTCACACATTTTTCATATTCTCAAAAAACTATGTTAAATAACAGTCCGGTCATAATCATTAATAGTGTAGCTAAATATTTTGCAGAGATAACTGGATATATTTTTAATTATTTCAGCTCTTCTCTTGGGGCTGTGGTTCATGTCTTGGTTGTGGATCAGCTGAAGCTACAGCTTTAAGGCCTCGTCTCATTGAAGATCTTCAAAATACTCGCATTGTAGATATTGCATGTGGAGATAGCCACTGCTTATCTTTGAGCCATGGTCAGTATTACCAGCAATTGATCAACCATAAATAAATGAATCATAAACCACTGGCTGATTTTGGGTCGATTTTGAGTCATTTGTCTGCAGTGCTATTTTGGCATGCATAGCTATAGGCATACATGTACAAGAGTCTTGAGTTGAGACTAATCTAAATTTACTGTAATAATTCTGTAATACAATGCAGTTTATAGCAAAAACAAAACAAAAATGAAACACATTGATTCTCTTTACTGTTCTGATTTAACGCTTTTACTTCTAAGTTTTCTTGTTTAAATTTTAACCCACTTGAAGTTGTGTCTCGCTACCCCTACTCACAACTTCCAAGTTGTGGAAAATTACTAATTTGTTTAATTTGAGACCAAACATTTACAAATCTTGATGTTTAAACACTCAAAGTCTTTTTTTTCCAGAAAATGAAGTGTATGCTTGGGGTAATAACGCCATGGGACAGTGTGGTCAGGGACATAGTCAGAGTCCAATTACTCGACCACGGAAAGTTGCGGGATTGGAAGGTGTTATTATTCACCAGATATCTGCCGGCACATCTCACAGCATGGCCTGGACTGCATTACCCACAGACAGGTACACTAATCTGCAAAGTCTAATAGTTGTATCTGCTTACTTGTAAAGTAAGCAAATACTGCTTTTTGTCTTTGCATAGCAGTGCAAAGACAAAAGGCATTATCTGTTTACTTGAAAAGTAAGCAGATACTGCCTTTTGGCTTTCCACACAGTACAGAAAATCTACGTTGTTCTATCCTGCAAAATTCTCCCAAATTACCCTAGCTGTTCAAATTGAAATTCATAACCTTTCAGTCTAGGAAATCTAACCTCAAAATTATCTCAACCTGGAATAAATTGTTAACAAATCTATTTCTGGGTTTTTTGACTAATAAAAGCCTGCTTGACATATTCTGAGCATTTTTTAAACTTGTTTTCACTATGTAAATTGGAGAGCCTTACAAATGCTGATAATTATCAACATCTGTAACTAAAGTGTTGATCTTGGAGCTGCTGATAGTAATTAAATCACTCTTTATTCCACTATTTTTTCTGGATACTCAAGATTTTGAGTTTTCCTGTACCTTGCAAATTTTCTTTTTTCAAAATCCATTGCTATTTTTTGTATAATTTTCTTTTTATTACCTACGTTATTTTTTATGGAGCTTATGTGATGCTATTTTTCAGACAAGTTGTTGCGTGGCACCGACCGTTTTGTGTAGATCTCCAGGAGGATACTTTCTGTCTTCTGCGGGCCTTCCTCGAGCGTTACTGTGATGGTTTTGACTGTGATTCTCCACCGCACCCATTCCCAACCAAACAGTCAGTACTCTATTATTGTTTGTTATGTTTGTCTGGCTCGTTGGAGGCTCAAATTTTATCAGCAAAAGTATGTTCACTTGTTTAAAAACTGCATCAATGTGTATTGTTTAACCCCTAAAGCACTGAAATGCTTTTATATCAGCCAATACAACAAAGCATTATTTTCAATTTGAAATCATCATAAATGTCTCAGTCAGCTTTTTTCGATTCATTTGTTATGTGTCCATGACCATTATAAATATTTTATTCTTTCAGTGAGGGGATCACTTCAGACCTTAGAACCTGACTTAGCTGATGTATAAAATCTGTCTTTGAACTAAAAGGGTTAAATAATGCCAATAAATTTTATTTTACTGTCGCTGAAACATGCATGCTATTTTAAATGTATTCTCCACAGATAACAGGTGCGATTTAGGTGTATTTGTTCTAACTATTTCAAAGTGTCTTGTTTAACTAATGCTGACAAGGCTATCTGATGCCAAAAAATGCATGCAATTTTTTAATCTATTTTTTTACAGAGAACAGGAGAGATTTGTGTTGCTTTGTCTGCGTTTACTAAGCACTCACCTGTCACTCGCCCTGGCTGGAGGAGTGGCAGGTACTGTCCTCGGAAGCCAGGCACGTCCTCTGCGTAATCTACTGTTTCGTCTTATGGACATGAACACTCCACTGTCTGTTCAAGAGGTCAGCAAATTTTATGATACCATTTTCAAAGGCCAAATAAATATATTTGATAAATGTGATTTCTTTGTTTGACTTTGATTCCCTGAAAAACCCAGGCCCATTTGACATAATCACTGGCAACAAATCTGTAGTTCGCCGTGTATCATGTCACTTTTGTGGCAGAGCCTGTATTCTTGTGATATTACCATTTCAGGCAATTTTGCCATGGACCAGTAGTTCATGTCTCTCTCAGGATACGACATAAGAAACCACAAAACATACACAGAAATGTTAGACTGCCATAAATTTGTCAGATGTTTGACCTCATTGAGACATCATAACAGTTTGAATCATATATTTTTAGATGTCTTCGTTTTGTGCACATTGAATTTGTGTTATTTTTTCTAATGCAGGCTGTGAGTGAAGCATTGTCCATAGGAGCCCCGCTGCTTTTGCCACCGCTGAGGGAAAGAATGGAGCTTCTTCACTCATTACTACCACAAGGTCCTGATCGCTGGGACAGTCTCACTCGAGGGCAGGTGTGTGCACTGCTTTTAATACAAATTATATTCGAATAACTGTATTTAGCTTACTATATATGGTTTCCTGCCAATTATAATGTTATATTTCATCACGTGGGCAATAAATGTGCCACAACCCAGCAGACCCAAGACGTTGAATCAATGGTCCAACTTCATTGACCAACGTTAAACCATCATTGATTCAACATCTAGTGTTTGCCGGGAAATAACAAACATGACTCTTTAATACCTGGTTGATTATATACAGTGCAACCTGTACATACCGGCCCCAATGCAAACCGGAATCCTGTCTATACCATAAGAATTATTTGGTCCCGAAATAATTACTCTGAAAATAATACTAATAACCCTCTCCAAACCGGAACCTTGCTACTCCGAATACTGGAATCATTATTTTCCCCCAATGCATAAATTGTATTGTATTTCACCTTTCCAAACCGGAATCATTTTTTTTTTAATCGCATGCGGTGCACTAAGGGTTAAAAGGGGGCGGCAAGGTGACGTAACATTCTGCTTGTTATCTCGTTATGCAATGGCAAAGGTGCGAAGTTAGAGTTGGTAACACCCTTTTCGAATTTAAGAACCTGTCAGCGCCTTTACTTTGAGAATTGGTAAGATATTTTCACAACATAATGGATTAATGAAATAATTGGTTAACAAATT
This sequence comes from Flabesymbios commensalis, assembly GCA_964017125.1. Classification (NCBI taxonomy): domain Eukaryota; kingdom Metazoa; phylum Annelida; class Polychaeta; order Terebellida; family Flabelligeridae; genus Flabesymbios; species Flabesymbios commensalis. The sequence continues at coordinate 59,283,424 of OZ024908.1, forward strand.
ATTGTAACAAAATCTTTGACAAATAAAATATTAAAAGTTTGTATCAATTCATAAACATATCAGTGCATTAGGCCTACGCATAAATAATTTTCACGAAAATCAGACTGTGTTTTTGGATAAATTTATTCTGTTTTTGATACTTTATGACCCAATAAATAAATAGCTAACGGTAGGTAAAATATAAAAAAAATTTGACTTATCCTTTCATAGCTGAATTATTCCTATGTTATTTCTGACTCCTAGTCAAGGCATTAATTGTATTAAATGACATAATTATGACAAAATAACAATCATTTAATCCAGCGTCATACATTCCAGAAAATATATAAAAGTTATCAAACAAACGAGTGGTTTGATATTTGAACTGGTTTGATATTTAAACGAAATGAAGTCGTTGTTAACAAATATGCTCCGTGTTTGAAATGTGTGATGGACGATTACAAGAATGTAGGCCTAATGTTATTTTAGATTAGGCACTAAAAAATCGATGTTTATGAAATGACAAATGCGCTCCGTGTGTGAAATATTTTTGACACACAATTACAAAAATGTACTGTTATTTTAAGTTAGGTGCTAAAACTGTAAATAAATTGATAAGTTATCACGGACATAATATGTATACCCGATACTAGTTTTACTATGTATACTAGCTGCATTATGTGTTTTATATTAATTTTGAACTATGCCTAAAAAAATAATGTATGCATTGATTATTATATGCTTATTATTTTAATGTAAACAAACATCTTTGAAAAAATTGTCTTTTATTATATCAAATTATTTGCATACATCCACTTATCATATGTAGTCCTAATGACGACACATCTTGAATTATAACCCTCATGTCAATTGTACAAGTTATCGTTCTTTGTTCCTTCCAAAAGCAAAAACCCTGTCTAAACCGGACCTGTCCAAACCAGAATAAAACTTTGTCCCCTAGGCATTCCAGTATGGACAGGTTTTACTGTACTATCCTATTGTGACTTTATGATTGACCTTGCATTTACATTTCTTCTATTTTCAGCGGATGCAACTAGATATTATATTGACGAGCCTGCAAGACAACAGTCATGTTGCTTCACTACTGGGATTTGCTCATAATATTGACCCAGTTGGCAACAATAATGGACAGAGATCATTACACTCTGACACTCAGTTGGCAGAGGTGCTAATGAAAACTCTTCTTCGTAACATGGGCTTTCATACAGTAAGTTAGTTACCATAATTATCATAATAATTAAGTTAAGTTATTGAATATCAATTCCCCCCCCCCCACTTGAAATTTACTAGTTGTATATCGCTACAACAACCCACCAAGTATGCAAATTTTACATGTGTGTGTCAATCTAGCAAGTTCAATACCAATTTTTTTAAATCTCATAATGTGATTTCTCATGGAGCATTTTTCTAAAATTATTTATGGTATTATTAATACACACCTCCTCTACCGGTAGTAATGATTTCTATGAAAAAGGCTGTGTATTTTATCACTTTACCATCGGGTAGGATAGGTTTGCAGGTGATCCAGTGTTTTGATTTATATTCAGGAACAATGCTTCAATGAACTTGACAAGAATATGGACAAACCGTCTGTCTCTAATGTGAAGGACAGCAGCTCGCCTCCCACCCACCTGAGAGAGCTACTCTCATCACTGCAGAAGCATTTACTGGCATTTTGTCACTGTAATGCAACTGATGATACTATGGTGAGTGCAAGCCTTCATAGTAACAAACTACATCAGATACACTTATCTTTTATCCACTATTTTGTATCCACATTGATTACAAATTCACTTATCCTGATAATTTATGGTTACTTAATTTATGCTTATTTTCTGAAGCAATTAACCAATAATTATTGGGATGCCTGATGAATACTAATATTTTGTACAGAGGTCCTTCGTAAACTTGCTCAAATATGATTTCAGATGGGATTTTTAGGCTATGTAAATTTGTGGTGATTTTTTTGTTTTGCTTGATATTTATTATGCCGCACATAGGCCTAATGTACCATGTACCATGACCAGTATTTTGCAGTGAAGCTCTCGTTTCAGATGGTACCTGCTCTTTCACTTCTACATAAGCATCTGTCTCTCATGCTCCCGCTGTCTGGAGAAATACTATCCAATTCTGTATCACTGCTACAACAGGGACAAACACGGCAAGATGTGAGAGATATGCTGCAAGGTAGCTATAGTTCACAGAATTATGTGTTTTTTTGCAAGCTTAAGGCCATAACAAGCATGTAAAATTTAGTTTACTGATTTTTTTTTAATTAACCACTGCCGTTTACTATATAAAACTATTTTTTGTATCTCTGTTAGTCCAATAAATTTTAGCCTCTTTAACTACTATTTTTCTTCTTGAATTAATGGTGCTGCCCTAATTACATGGGATTGACTGTGTTTGTACTTTAAAACAAAACTAAACATATTTCTGTGACATTTCTAGTTTCAATTGTATCATAGAAACATGCCTCAATTTACAGTTGCATTATATCAGTCGCCTGCTGGAGCTATGCTGTCACATATAATCCACTCATTGCTGCTGTTGCCTGTATCAACAATCCGCCCTCTGCTTCATGAACTTTTATCATTACTACCTGTGATGGATACATTAAATCGTTCGCTACCTGCAGCAGCACTACTTGAAGAACAAGAACTTGAGTGGCCTCTTCATGGTTAGCTGTTTATTATAATTATTTGTATAGTGATTGAATCAGCTCACTGATAATATTCTGTATTTTCTTTGCTGTAAGTTGTATAATAGTTTGTTTTATTTTAACCCTTTCAAGCCTGAAATTACCATAGTCATCTTAATCCACTACAAGCCGCGAACTCGTAGTGGATAAACATGAATTTATGTGGTTTAAAAATCAAAGAAAATCTCCATGCATTGGTAAACCAGTTTCATGCCAATTTTCCCTCTAAAGCCCTCAGTTGTAGGAAAATTAAATCTGTTTTCAGGGATGTAAAATGATGCTTTAATGCATCATGAGGGCTTAAAGAGTTAAAATGCACCATGAATTGCTTTTGCATCTGTAATCATTCTGATTTTTTAATTTTTCTAGGTACACCAAGTGGCATTGACCCAGCCGGTGTACCTCTTCCTCACCCTGCGAGGGCATGGGTTTGGTTGGTGGACATGGAGCGTGCCTGCTCCCTACTGATAGGACGCTGTTTAGGGGGGATGCTTATCGCGTCCCCACTCTCTCGAGAAGAGCATGACACATCCACCTGGCTGAGCACTCACTTGTTTAGCAACGGCCTTCATAAAACTGCTGTGGAAATAGGTATGTCGTATTTATATGTATATAGTTACATGTAATATATGTTTTACTACCAGCTATAAGAAATGTAATCTGAGTTTGCACACTTCCTTATAATTTTCACCCCTTATTAGTTAATTTGTTTAAATTTTCACCCACTTGAAGTTGTCTTTCGTTATCGCGATCCACAACTTCAAGTGGCTGAAAATTGCTCATATTTGTTTAATTTGAACACACATTTTTGCAAATCTTGATGTTTAGACACACATTTCATTCCCAATAACAGTGATTTTGTCGACTGATAAAACAGATTAGAAATGATCAGCAGGATAAGTGTTAACAACGAGATTCGCAACTAAAATTCAGCTTAAACCTTACAACGTGGGGATCGACTTTAGATCGACTAAAGAATTTACATTTATGTTGGCCTTAGACCCATAACATAGGTATTCAAATGAATCAGAAAGAGCTGTCTAAGGCATTTATGAAGATTTCAAATTGAAAAAAGCCCTTTGGTTGTGATGTGTTTAGCAAATTTATTCAGCCCTTTCACACTTAAAGCGCTGACTATTCTTTATATCAACTATGGAGACTAAAGGGTTTTATTAAAATCGAAATCATCATAAATGTATTAGTTAGCTTTTTCTGATTCATCTGAATACCTATGTTGTGGGTCTATGGTCATCATACTTCAAGTGACTGAAAATTTATGTGATTTGTGAAATTTAAGTCCTAACATATATCAGTGTTTCAAGATTTAGGGCATATTTTACTTTTAAAAACTGATTATACAGGTGCTAATAAAAACACAGAATGTCTACTGTAGTTGACACCAGTGCTCTAAGGGTTAAGGATTAAAGTCTTGAAACTGACTGACATGTTGTAGGCGGGGAGTGTGTATGAAAAAAAAACATTAGTAACAGTCAACTTGTTTTCATTGATCTGATTTACCGAAATATTTTTCACACCATGTCAATTTGTATGTTTAGATAGCATATTGGATAATACTGTACACGTAGCTTTAGAGGGGGATGGTGAACAACCCTTGCCAGCCGAGATACGCTCTCGATTTGGTGTGGAGAACAGTATACTCTTAGATGTTGCTCTCGGTGGTATGAACCCTCCGGCTTCTACACTGTGGCTCAATCTGCAAGAATATGCAAGCAATCGAGACTGGGATACTTGTGAGGTTACTACAGATCCCCTACTTGACACGACATCCCGCTTCCTGTTGGCAGCTCTAATCAAGCATTGTGGACTCGCACCATCAGTTTGTGGTCGATCTAGGTGGGTACATCTAATCATCCGTACAAGCTGTTTTGCATTGCCAAATTTTATTTACATTGACATTTTTTTTTGTAAGGTTTCCTAAAAAAACAAAGATGTACATGTATATATTTATGTATATGTAAATTTATATTACCTCTATGTAATATAAATTTTCCTGTTGTAGATTGTAACTGAAATCAAATTTCACTTATTTGTGCATTTCTTAGAATGTTTATAGTTACTTCTCTATTATTTGTGAATCAAAGATAAATTTTCGGTCACTTGAAGTTGTGTCTCGCTACCGTGATACACAACTTCAAGTGACTGAAAATTTTATTAATTATAATTGGAAAAACTACAAAGATGTTTCTTGGTGACACAGAGCTGGTGTGGCTCAGCAGCTGGTAGAGCTTTACCGATATGTGTATAAGGTGCGCCGTCATCTCTGGTCATCCCGGGAAACCTCTGTGCCAGTTGATGATCAGCACAAGACAAGAGCTGAGTCCACCGTCCAACAAGACACCCCTGCAGAACGTAGCAGAGACACTTCTACAGAACGGCCGGATGAAAACTTCTCAGATGATGAAGGTCTAGCATTGATTTTTGTAATTTAAGTTGGCCCTAAAAGGTAGACTTAACCAGAGCAATATTTAAAAATGTTCCCATATACATTTGGAAGTAATTCTTTGCAATATATAGACATTTTTTATTTTATCTCAATTTAAAATACATGTACCTTTATGGAATGTTTTTGACTTTTAATAAACTTCAAAATCAATGGAAATGCTACATTGGCACAGGAGTTGAAAATGAGCAGAGACAACGTAAAAGGAAGAACTCTGAGATGGTGAATATGTATGATAGCATCTGCAAGGCAGTCATCCGCAGATGTACTTTCCTCATTCTATGTGTCAGACCAGCAATCACAGGTTAGATGACTTCACACATTAACCCTTTAAGCAATCAATTATTTTTTCATAAACCATGGAGACTAAAGGGTTTTTACCCCTCGGCCCGTTGCGCCCGAAGGGGTATTGTTGTCCCCTTCGTGCGCTGCCGTCTCCGCCGCCGCCGCACACACTCTTTTGGCTACTACACCAACATGGTGTAACAGAATAAATTCATAATTCATACAAACATTCAACCACACCCGGCACTTTTTTTTACCCAAGGTTAAGGTCAAAGGTCAAGGTCAAATTTAAAAAAAAAAATTGTTAACGCGATAACTTGAAAAATAATTATTGGATCTCTCCAATTTTTTACGTGAAGTTTCCCATGAGTATGGAGATCACCTGATTAGATTTTCAGCTTTCCACCGATAATCAAAAAGGCCGCCACCTGGCGACTAAATTTGTTTTCAACTTTTTTTTCAGAATTTTCTCGAAACCTGGTAGTTTTCGGGGTCTACGAGTCTATTAGTCTTGTCCGTTTTCATGTGAGACTGAAAACAAGGCTGCGGCGGCCATTTTGGTTTTATAAATTTTATTGAAATCGTTCTTGTTTTCAATTAATTGCCTTCAAACCTGGCATATATATGTTCACTGCATCAGCCGAGGGGTATTTGAGTGCTTGCACGGTATTTTTTTAATTGGAAATCATTATACATGTCTTGGGTAGCACTTTCCGATTCATTTAAATACCTATGTTATGAGTCTACGAACAGTATAAATATTTTCACTCTTACAGTGCGGGTATTGACTTTAGACGTCAGAATCTGATGTCTACAGACGCCAGATTCTGATGACTAAAGTTGATCCTCGCGCTGTAAGGGTTGACTCACTTTATCCTAATAAGTATCCCTTATTCAGAAAATCTAGCAAGTTTTTATGAAGCCTTCGAGCGCCAATCATGACAACAATTATTACCAATTATTACCAGCTTTTGAAGTTGAAGAGTGTCTCCAATTAACAATAATTTAAAACAGCTGGACTTCATATTGACAAATTCAAATTATTTTTACCCACCTAATTTTGTGGGCTGTGTTAGCTAGACACAATTTCAAATGGTTAGAAAATATTAATCATTCACTTTGGTGCATCAAGGAGAAATAAATCTATTGACTGCAGATACATATATGAATCCAATGTTATTGTTCAGCTACAGGAGCTTTATTCGCTTTCACAGTCAAAATTCAGCTGTTATTGCGGTTTATCTTCTCTTGTCATATCAGTACTTAATGAGGTGGCATGCCATAAGGTTTTTAGACCAAAACTGGTTATGACATATTGGCACTATTATTCAATATAAAATTGTATAGTTATTTGGACATACATTTTTACAATTTACAAATATATAAAATGTGGTTATAATGCAACCTTGGTTTTGTTTATAGTGGATGAAGAGCTGTCTACCATGTGTTTTCCTAAAAAAAAATCCAATGGTGAGATTTTTAATTGAAAAACCTCTATCATGTCTATGTTTCAGAAGTAGACCATGCTGCCACAATGCCGAATTTACATAATAAGATATATTATTTATTTCTCCTGCCATGCAATCCTATTTGCATTCACAATCTTGAATTAACGGATTATTCCCACTATATATTTTGTCGGTTACAGGCGAGACAATCCTAACTTCAAAATGGTAGTTTTGAGTCAATTGCTTTTAAAGTTTTGAACAATGATGATAAATCGATACTTCAACATAAAAAAAGTGATTTCAGCACAGAATAAGACTTGCTCTGTGCCAAATGTAATTTTTTTTATGTTGAAGTATAGAATAACTGAGATTGCGATCACAACCATCTAAGTGCCTACAAACTACATCTCAGCTGAGCTCTTCAAAGCCAAAAGGCAGTATCTGCCTACTTGTAAAGTAAGCAGATACCGCATTTTGGCTTTGCACGGCAGAGCTATGCAAGAACATATTCCTGATGTCCAAATGCTTTGCAATGTCACCTGCTTTGCATTTTTATCCTTACTGAGAATTTTGTGTGCAGATGAGCCTAGCTGTATGACTGTACGTCGTCAACTGTCTGATCACAGTGGACATCAGCTATCTGGCAGCGATCCTCAGCTTAACACTATCAGCAGCAGCGCTTCAGATGATGACAGTCTAGCAGCTAGAGCTAATCCTGTGGTGAGTTGATATCTTTAGCCGCTCAGCTCAACTATGGTCATTTTTAGAATGTTTCATCAGCCGATTAAACCCTTTTTATAGGGACTAAAATCAGGGCTTTACAAAAATGCACCTGTACAGCATTGGAACAGTAGCCCAGTATTGGCACAGTGCCCACTAAAATTGTAAGGTTTTCCGAAAAATGACTTGCTCAATATATTGTTTTAGTCCGAACAATATGTATAAAATTGTCTTCGTAGCTTGTATTTCTTGTGTATCATAATACACAAGAAAGATACAATGCCAGGTGTCATATTTTTATTTAACAAATATTTATATAGCTTCTGATCCTTGCCCGTCTGTACAGCACCTTCAGCAGTAGCTCTTAGCCTTTTCTATGTTGTCCCGGACATCGGCGGTAGGGTTTATAAATCCCTGGAAATTTTCACCCACTTGTAGTTAACACAATTTCAACCGCCAAGTTATTCAATTTGAATTTTCACTCACTTGAAGTTGAAGTTTTCACTCAACTTCAAGTCAGTGAAAATTACTGTATTTCGCGGGGTATAGTACACACCTGTATAGTACGCAGGTACCAATATTTGTACCAAAAAGCACAGATAGTACGCACCGGTGGATAGTACGCCCCAGGGTGGTGAGTATCTACACAGTCTGTCTGGGGTGTGTGTGTGGTATGTCTTTATTACTCAAGGCATTCAGAATGTGGTTCAACTCAGCTGGTGACATAAGGAAATAATTGATTTGCTAATAAAAATTATATAAAATAAATGAAATGATTTGATGAAAAGAAATATTATAAACAACATAAAAATATAAAATTAGGAAGAACTATCTGAGTATTATATTTATTTTTGTTTTAGTGTCGATCTGACCACAAATGATCACAATATAACATATTAGCGCCACCTGGTGAAAGCAGTTATAGTCAGATAAATGACAGGAAATGCGCCATCTGATGAATAGGTTTACAGTCTAGTCTTCAATGGGATGCCTACCGTTTATGACGGCCGATATAATCTAACTAATTTTTATTAAGATACAACGAATAAAATAACATTTTTGTAAAACAACGTACTAGTTTTCATTTAGAGTAACAATAATGAAATGGCACATGTATGTATTGGTGACAGCACTGTCAAGGTGATTTATTACAAGCTTACAATTAATGTATATCATGTATATGTATGGATTTAGGAATGTGGCAATTATATCCAGAGCATAATTATTATTATTTATTATTATATTATTCTTTTTGCCGTGAAACCTATCGGTATTAGCGTTCTAATATTATTTAAGCTTTCTACCAGGATACATTTCGTCTGTATTTTAGAATACCATTGACTTGAATATATATTGCAGTGAAATTAAAGGCCTATAATAATAAAACCTGCTAATAATCAAGCCGTATACAGTGTATAAGATAGGCACGTCACTTTGCCGCCGACAGCGACATCTGGTGAATGGAATAGAAGCTTCACAGTGGTCACGCAATCAAAGCAATACACATGATGAAGTAGGCCTAGCGATGTCTGATTATTATTTAAATAACATTGATAAATGCCTTTATCGGATATTTAAAAGACAAATAAATCCTAGGTTGTTATGGAATGTTATTAGCTCCCGCCGTCACCGTAGGTGAGCGAAGGGAGCTATGGATTCTACCTCTGTTTTTTTTTGGCCTCTTCTTTTGCCTATAACTTTGTGAGAAAATAAGCTAGGATAACAATTTTTGGTATGTGGGTTACTTCCAGGTGGCTTATGGACGGGTTAAAATATTTTTAATCTGAATTCAATACGCAAGGTTGCAGAGGAAAAAATGATGATGTGACGGCGTTGGGCCGTTGGGCCGTCCGTAAACAATTCGTTTCCGGAGCATATCTCTGAAAGTACTTGTCCGATTGTCTTCAAATTTTACACACAACACCCCTAGGGGGTCTAGTTGTGCCTTTTGGGTGTTTGAACTTTGACCTACTTCTGGTTCAGAACTATGACCTATTTAGACGTTTTGACGCGCACTTCGTTTCCGGAGCAGATCTCGAAAAGTACTGGGCCAATGACAGTCATATTGCACATACATGTTCTCTAAGGTCCCTAGTTGTGCCTTTTCAGGTTTTTGGACCTTGACCCTGAAGTTGACCCAGCACTTTGACCTAATTTATAACATCGGTAAATCCGACTGAAAGATTTTGCGGAATATCATGAAAACCGCTCAAGATAGCTACACCATTACTATAAAACAAATTGTGAGGTTTCAGGAGAGGATTCATCTCGAAAAATTTCAAGTCGATAAAATTAAAAATGGCCGCCTATCGGCCATTATTCACCTTGACAGGCCTGATATTGCGGAATATCATGAAAACCGCTCAAGATAGCTACACCAATAATATCAAATAAATTGTAAGGTTTCAGGAGAGGATGCATCCTGAAAAAATTGAAGTTGATACAATTCAAAATGGCCGCCTATCAGCCATTATTCACCTCGACAGGCCTGATATTGTGGAATATCATGAAAACCGCTCAAGATATCTACACCATTACTATAAAACAAATTGTAAGGCTTCAGGAGAGGATGTATTTTGAAAAAAATCATTTTGTCAAAGTTCAAAATGGCCGCCAATCAGCCATTATTCACTTTCACATGGCCGTTATTTGCTAAACCGTGCTAGATGGCTAGACCATTACTATAAAACAAAATGTGTGATTTCAGGAGAGGATGCATCTTGGAAAAATTTGACTTGATCAAATTTAAAATGGCCGCCTTTTCGGCCATTATTCATTTTCACATGGCTGATATTTGGTAAACCGTGCTAGATGGCTAGACCATTACCTGATTACTATAAAACAAAGTGTGAGTTTTCGAGGGAGCATGCACCCTGAAAATTTTTAACTTACGAATTCAAAATGGCCGACAATCAGCATTATTTACCTCGATAGGCCTGATATCAGGTAAACCGTGCTAGATAGCTAGACCATTACTATAAAACAAAATGTGACGTTTCGAGAGAGGATGCCTTTTAAAAACTTTCGACTCAATAGAATTCAAAATGGCCGCCTATCGGCCACTATTTACTTGCACATTGCTGATATTTGGTAAACCGTGTTAGATAGCTGGACCATTACTATTAAACAAAATGTGAGATTACAAGAGAGGATGCATCTTGAAAAAAATTGACTCGATCAAATTCAAAATATCCGCCAATCGGCCATTATTCACTTTCACATAGCCGGTTTTTAGTAACCGTACTAGATGGCTAGACCATTACTATAAAACAAAATGTGAGATTTCAGGAGAGGATGCATCTTGAAAAATTTTGACTTGATCAAATTCAAAATGGCCTCCTATCAGCCATTATTCACTTTCACATGGGCGATATTTGGTAAACCGTGCTAGATGGCTAGACCATTACTATAGAATGAAATGTGAGATTTCAGCTGAGGATGCATCTTGGAAAATTTTGACTTGATCAAATTCAAAATGGCCGCCTTTAGGCCATTATTCACTTTCACATGGCCGATATTTGGTAAACCGTGCTAGATAGCTAGACGATTACTATAGAATGAAATGTGAGATTTCAGCTGAGGATGCATCTTGAAAAATTCTGACTCGTTCAAATTCAAAATGGCCCCCTATCGGCCATTATTTACTTTCACATGCCCAATATTTTGCAAACTGTGTTAGATGTTAGTCCATTACTATAAAACAAAATTTGAGGTTTCGGTGGAGGATGCACCCTAAGTTTTTAACTAATTTATATCGAATTCAAAATGACCGTAAATCAGCTATTAGTTAACTCGATTGGCCTGAAATCGGGTAAACCATGCCAGATAGGTAGACCATTACTGGGATACTGATTAGGATCATTAATTTCAATGGAGGTTTGCAATCTCTGACAGACTGTCTAGTTCTTATCTTACTCTTAGACTGGGCTTCTTAGACCTAGTTGTCTTGCGTCTTGATTTTTGACCTAGACTAGGACTACATTAATAACCCTATACAAAATTGCTTAAATCAAATTCTAATTCGGAGCGGGAGCTCCTGGACTTATGTAGTCTTGTTTCACTAGACATCTTCAGTGTATTAGAAACAAACGGTTTCATTATAGCTGCTGCAATAATTTGTCATTTTTGGGCGAAAATATAAGGAGTTAGGAGATCGCAGTTCACTCGAGAGACGTGAGACTGCCTATTTATCAAAATTTTGAGTGACAAATCTCAGCAAAATCAATATATTGTACGCACCGGTGGATAATACGCACCAGGCCAAAAACGGGCTCAAAAAAGTAGCGTACAATACGCTGCGTTTTACGGTATTCAGATTTGACAAAAGGGAGGTCGACTATTTTCAAATCTTGCTGATTGATGTCAGTTTTTTTTCAACATGTTTAAAAGCTGATAATGCAATGTGCTAATAAAAAATGTAAAAAAGGAATATAATCATTACCGGAGGCTTAGGGTTTATTAAGGGTGTGAAAATTAAAATAAGATAACTCAGCAGGTAAAGGGTTAAACTACAAACACTGATGTCAACTGTAGTAGTTGATTTAGTTTTATCTTTATTCTCAATGCATTAAGGTTTCATAGTGCAGTTTTGTAATCTATTATCAGAGGTGGCTGTGGTTTTAAATATCATGTTTTTTTTCTTTGATGTACAGTGCCTCTCTTCTCTTGGTGTTTTTAGGACTTATCAGCTCGGAACTCAGCTCATGAGTGGCCTCTGTTACACTCTGTAGGATCTTTACAGGCGGTTAAGGAACGGTTACGACGCGTTCGCTGGCGACGTGAGCGCATGCGTAACATCACTGCAGCTGACATGGCCTCTGCTTCTGCTCTGAGACAGATAGCTAGTGAACTTGGAAAATATGTCTGTGATGACAATGTAAGCAAGAAAACATGTCCTGTTGAAGGAAGTGAAGGCAAGGAAAATGGAAATTGTACCGAACCTACTCTACTAGCAGTAGCTATGGAACATCAACAAAACAGAGCAGAGGTAGGGTATTCAACTTAATTGTTTTTCAATGTGTTCAGTTATAAGCCTCTTTACAAATCTATCAAAATCTTACATGGCAAAAATAAGAAGTACAATTTGTTTGACAGACACACCACATTTAATTTAGTAACCAGTGTAAATTACAATGAAAACAATTTTTTATCCCCCACCCGTAGGTGAAGCGGGATTTTAGTAGTGCCAGGATTCTGTCCGGCACCGTCGTCTGGCGTCCGGCGTCACGTTTTCTTGTGGGCACAAAAACTACTGGTTAAATTCTTTTGAAATTTTAACATGACATTCCTAGCAACATGGGGATGTGCAAGTGATTTTTTAGGGATGCTACTAAAATTCATAATGGCCGCCAGAGGTCAACTCTAGAATTTTTTGTGGGCGCAAAAACTCTAAAACTTGAGGTCAGAAATTCTTCAAGTCGCATTCCCCATGATATGGAGATGTGCAGGTTACTTTTTCAAGGTTTTACTGAAATTCAAAATGGCCACCACAGATCAACTTTATTTTTTTAGGGGGTGTAAAAACTCAAAAAATTAGTTTGGTCAATTTTTTTTGACATTTTAACATCACATCCTTGCAAGATGGGGATGTGCAAGTGATTTTTTAAAGATGCTACCAAAATTTAAAATGGCCGCTAGAGGTCAACTTCAAATTTTTTGTGGGTGCAAAAACTCCAAAACCTCAAGTCGGAAATTATTCAAATTTTGCTATCACATTCCCTACGATATGGAGATGTGCAAGTGATTTTTTTAAGGTTTTACTGAAATTCAAAATGGCCGCCATGGATAAACTTCATATTTTTTTGTGGGCGCAAAACCTGAAAAATTGAAATCAGTAATAATTCACATTGTACAATCACATTACCCACCATCTGGAAATGTGCATGTGATTTTACTGAAATTTAAAATGGCCACCACAAATCGACTTTTTAAATATTTGTGACCGCAAAAAGTCTTACCTATTTTATGGCGGGGGATAATATAGGACTTCACTCCTCTTGTTATTTGATGATTTTCAAATCTCATGTATCCAATATAAAATTAAGTACTTCATGTAGGTAAACTGAAATCAAATAAGTAACCTGAGAGTACTTCTATATATTTAATCCTTGTTGTTTTCAGTCTCGACTTGAAGCCTTAAACCAGATCCAGGAGATGCTATCAACAGAGCATAACAAAACAGGACAAGATGATAGAGATGACATATCATCATTTGCAGGCACATTGCCTGTCGTCACTTCAACTACCCTGTTGAATTCTGTTCACTTACAATTTCTTGCCGGCTGTTTTGGACTGGGTACTATGCTGACAGAGGGTACCAATTATACACAACTATATCATTATCAGGTAGGCACTATACAGGCTGACAACAAAATATTCAACCCTTTCAGCTGGGGGACCGACTTTAGACGTCAGAATCTGACATCTAAAGTCGATCACCACACTGAAAGAGTAAAATATTTTTAAAGGTCATAGACCCATAACAGAGTTATTTAAATGAAGCGGAAAGAGCAAACTAAGACAGTTATGACAATTTCAGATAGAAAAAACCCTATTTGGTCGCCATGGCTTATATGTTTCAAAGGTTAAGCATCGCATCGAGTATTTTCTCAAATTATTGCAAGTGACAAATAACATTGTGCACCTTCAGGAGTGTACGCATACCAATATAAAACAGACAATTTTAACCTAAAATAGGCTGGAAAATGGATATTGTGATAAAATAAGTAGAAACATCAATATCAGTATTGTTGGTGTATAAATGTACACATAAGGTATGGAAAGTACTGTGACCAATGAGAAGCCTTTAAAATCTGCTAAAAGTATACAGATAGGCACAGAGTGAAAGACATCACATCCTTCATCATATATCTCAATTATTCTTCTGTTTTTCAATATATTTTGATTTGATACATTTTTTTAAGTTAATCCGTACCTTAGAACATAAATACTTCATATGCATATATGACTGTACTGATATGGTTTCACTATAAAAATGATTTTTTTACTACAGGACGGGACAAAAGCTGCTAACAGCAGCACACAACAAGCCATACAGCTTGTGGTTCACAGGATCTATGAACATTTGGTGAAGGCTCTAGACTGTAGCTGTGAGACAGACCGCGAAGGCAAAGGTAGTTTATATTTCTACTTTTATTGGTTGAATTTTTGATGGTGATATCATTATGTATTCTATCTGCAATAAATTATTTGTTTCCTAAATAGCGACACATTTGATTATTCATACTTAGATCCTTTGCTGCTGAATTGATTGCTTCTATTTTTCATTCATTCGAAGCTGGAATTGCTAACGCAGCAATTTCCAGCTTCAAATGACGAAAAATATTTAAATTTATGAAAAACTAAACATCTCCAATATGAATTATTGGATTAACAAAGCATCTACCAAAAACTATTTGATCAAATTCAGTGTTATTTAGGGTTAACCATTACACGATTAAATTAAATTAATCAAATATGAGTAATTTTCACCCACTTGAAGTTGTGGGTTGCGGTAGCGAGACACAGCTTCAAATTTTACCAAGCAAACACAAGAAATTGACCCAGTGTTGTTTCATTCTTGGCTCACCATCTGCGACACTTGCCCCAACATCAAACAACATGACGAAACTGTCATTGAGAATTTTTTGTGAATTTTTTTTATCAAAACTTGATGAAATTTGGAGAGGAAACAAATTTGATTATCTGTTGTATGATAATATGTATTTCTATCAAGAAAACAAAATGTAAAATCTCACAGAAGAATAACCTAAGACAAATTCCACAGAATCTGCAACACTTACCCCACATTAAACAAGCATTAACTCTACATCTAGTGTTCGCTCGGTTTTCAAATGTTCAGAAAAATGGTCTACATTTTGTTTTGGTACAGGTACTCGTCAGCGAGTGTTACTTTTCACAATGTTTGCTCTGAGCGTGAAGTATCAGTCTGTGGATGTGTCCCTGGCTGTGTCGTGTGGCATGCTTCGTCTCCTGTCTCGCCTCTGCGGCTCACCTATAGCTCTGACTCAAGCCTCACAAGCCATCATGTACTGTTCAGGAAAGTCTCACATTGGAACAATGCTACGAGTAGCTAGCCTGCGACTTCTCCAAATCTTAGCTATCACTACTGGGTGAGAATCAGAATTTTTTTGTTTTTTAAAATATTTATAGCTGAATTGCTAAAATAGTAAAAGCTGTCAAATTTTAACCCTTGTTCTGCTGAATTGTTAGAGTATTTTTCATTCATTTGAAGCTGGAATTGCACAATTCCCAGCTTCAAATGAATGGAAAATAAAATTATTTATGAAAAACAGATATATCCAAAATTGAATTATTTGATAGCCTGAGCATCTACCACCATATATGTTACAAATTTTAGTGATATTTTATTGAGTCTGAAATTTGCTTGAAAACGTATATATACAGTCTTAGCAACACAAGGGTTGATATAACAACTCATGATCACGATATGGTTTTATGTTTACAGGACATACGCAAAGAAACTAAGTGAAGGTGTCTTGCAAAATTTAGTTGATTTACTTTGGGAACATATGTGTTTGCTGTTTAATGCTCTACATCCAGACTTGGAAAAAATAGTGTCAAGCTTCAAAGCTACAAATGACACCAATGATGCAAGCAGCTGTTCAGATCAAGAACAAATGGAGTATGACTCCATGAACAAAGGTAGGAGGGTTCTAATTTACTTTGAAACTATCATCCGGCGTCTTATTTTACATATAAATATGTGAACTATCATTAAGAAAGGGCAGGGATCACAGGTTTATTTCATGGCTAAAAAGGCAAATACACTGCAGTTTCTTACCCCTCTCCCCAGAAATTCAGTAGAGTGGGGTGGGGGAGATTTTATGAGTTCAGCGTTTAAAGAAATAAAATCAAGGGAAGTGGAAGTGTACTTGTATTTTACTGCAGCTATAGATATAATTGTAAAATATAGTTGATAGATCAATGCATGTTTCATCTCTTCAACAATACCGTATCCCCGCGCATAAACGTGCATGCACTTATAAGTGAATATCGCACTTTTTGGGGATGTTTTGAAATTATTTTATGTTCGAATATAAGTGCATGCACTTGTTTTCGAAAACTAAGTGCATGCACTTGATTTCGCTTTCTAAGTGCACCCCTATTCTCAGTGACTTTGTCGCTCACTCTGATATTTCAAACAACTCTGTCATCAATTTGTTTCTTTATAGATTCAGGTTTGTGATTATTCACATTTGAAATTGTATTATAATGTTATTATCAGATTTGTATTTTATACATTATATATGATATAAAGACCTGACTAAACTAATCCCAGCTGATCACATGTTGAATCACTAAGTTGTCCAGCACTAACTCAAATAAAACACTGTTACAGTACATATGTTTTGATAACAATAAGTGTACACTCCCCATCCCCAGTATGGGCGTGAACACGTCTATTCACAGCTGCTAGCTATTGACAAAATATTGTCGACAGTTGAGAAGGTAGTGATGGCAATAGGGTGAGGTGGAACAGCTATTTACGTTGACTGATTTACGATCAAATTTAATATATATAAACATAATTTATGTTGTTTCTTATGTGATGCATAAAGTTATGCTGTGTCAATCAATAATATGATAATGATATGGTAATGTATTAAATTTAATTAAGCTATAACATTATTGGTGCAAAATAAATAACTTTATATGTTTTAATTTATTTCAAATACTAGTATGTTGCGATATTTTTGCCAAGATCATTTCATATTCGAATATAAGTACATGTCGTGTCTCTTGAAATATTGGTTGTGTTTGAATATAAGTGCATGCACTTGTTTTCGAAAACTAAGTGCATTTTCAATTATAAGTGTATGCACGTTTATGCGCGGGGATACAGTACATTTATATCATTGACCAACTTGATAAAACCACAAAAATAGGCGAAGAAGTATAGAAACTTTTTTATTCATTCATATTTTATTTTGAAGTTATTCTAAGCAAGACCTAAAAGTGGAGTATTTCCCCTTTTATTGCACATTTAGGCAAAAAACAAGAACTTATATGCACAGATTTGTTATTAAAATATTTTCACTATGTCATATTTTCCCAACATGTAATCAAAATCTACTAAAATGCTTAGGACCTTCCGGCTTACATGGGCTTATAAGAGTTGATATACTAGACAATTGATAAAGAAATGGTTTTTCTTAACCCTTTGAGTCACAACCGCGCTTGAAAGCGCGCCCAATACATAAATAGTGAAGCACAAGTCAATAGGCTTGTGATTATATGACGTCACACATGCTGGATAAAGGACGCGCACTTGTGACGTCATAAATTATCTTTTATAGTGGCACCTGAAAAAATTGAATGTGGCATAAATACGCTGCCGTACACTTCCGTACATGTATTTGGTATTTCGAAAAGAATAGGCCTATGCTAACATCATATATTGCAGAAAACTTTGCCAAAATAATGATGTGACTCAAAGGGTTAACATATATATACTTGTGTTTGACTGATTTTATCATGGTTGATTATTTTTGGAAGAAGAGTCTTTGCCTGCTGACCAGCTAGAGATGGCGCTAGGAGATTATCTGGTTTTCTTAAGACGGGTCGCGTCTACAAGCTGTGTACAGTCACGCCTTGCTACAGCCCCTTGGTCACAGCTTCTCATTACCATGCTTTCCACCAACCCTGTAACAGGTAGGATAAGACTTTTATGTTGACAACATTAAACCTACACATATGCTCTGCAAAGCCAAAAGGCAGTATCTGCTTACTTAAGCAGATACTGCCTTTGGGATTTGCATGGCAGACATGCACACTTTCATCTAGAATCCAGTTTATATATGATGGGAATGTAGGTGACCAAATGTTTGAAAAAAGATAAGCCACATTTTTCAATTTTAGAAAAGTCTAAGTAGAACATTTAATAATCAGAATTATACCATACACAGCATGGCAACTTGAATACTTTTTATTCATTGAAGGAAATGTGGGATTAGAGGCTTACTTTTATACTGTCCTTTAGTAGTAAAGGATTATTAATGTTATGTAAGCATTCCAATTTATAAGCAGGTTATGCTGACGTTTCTTTTATTAATTTTTTGTTATATTTTACAGGCCTGCCTTATGTGCACAGTCTAAGAACACGGCTATTAGCTATACAGCTTTTAGAGATAGTGCTGCCGTGTGGTGATATCAACCAAAGTGACCATCTTATCAAAAAGGTCAGAGTTTTTTATCAAATCATACTCTGTTCAACTAATATTTACATCAGCTAAAACTGATTTCCTGTATAATATTCATTACCAAAGCTGTGCATTAAATAATGCTTTTGATAAATATAGTATGTCATGTATTGATTTTTGGCCCACACAATCTTCTTCCAGGTCTAGCTATTAAAATATTGTTTTTTAATATTTTTTGCTGTCACAATGCGAATAATTAATAAAAAAAATTGTTGATGCAACTAATTAATTGATCTGTTTTGATCAATAATATGTCATAAATTTTAAGTCAAAAAGTTGTTATTTTTAAGAAGAGTAGACACACAGTAATCTTGTAATCGCTGTATTATAGTATGAGACATGTCTACTACAGGTTCTTATCAATCTGCTAGAAAAGCTGTCTGAGGCGATGTGGGACACTCCACTCAGAGAGGCCACTGAACTGTATGAAGAAAAAACATCTCAACTCAACGCAACATTGCAGCAACTTACTGGTGCAGCTCCTGCTTCTGGGGAAAACAATCAGAAGGAGACGCCCGCTGAGGATACTATGGCAACACAGGAAGCATCATTTGACCCAGATAAAACCCTGTGCTGTACAGTTGAGAACAGTCATACATTGATCCACGGTGCTGGTGGTCGTGGATATGGTCTAGGTGGCACCCCTGTTACCTCTGGATGCTATCAGTGGAAGGTAGGATAGGCTCAAGCCCTTTAACTCTTGCAGCTTTAGTTGACGTCTGTAGACGTCAGATTCTAAAGTCGATCCCCGCACTGTAAGAGTAGACCTATAACACAGGTATTCAAATGAATAAGAAAAAGCTAACTAAGACATTTATGATGATTTCAAATTAAAAAAACCCCTTAGTCTCCATGGATTTTACGAAAATAATTCAGCGTTGTACCGGTTGAATGCTATGCACGACTATAATTGTTTTTAATCTGTCTCATTAGCCGATCAAATTATTGTTACTGGGTCTGATATGAATGTTTAAACATCACCATTTGCAAATGTTTGGTCTCAAATTAAACAAATATGTGTAATTTTCACTCGCTTGTAGTCGTGGGTTGCGGTAGCGAGACACAACTTCAAGTTGTTGAAAATTTAAATAAGATAACTTACCGGGTGGAGGGTTAATCATTAATGAAACACAAAAAATGTTCAGCTTTTCAATTTGTAATTATGTTGCAGTTCCTGTTTAAATGTTTGGTCTCAAATCAAGCAAATATCAGTAATTTTTTCCCACTTAAAGTTGTGGGCCGCGGTAGCGAGACACAACATCAAGTTGTTGAAAATTTAAATAAGATAGCTTAGTGGGTGGAGGGTTAATCAAGCACAGGAAATTTTCAGCTGCTTAATTTGCAGTGATATTACATTGCAGTTCCTGATTGAATGTTTGGTCTAAAAAGAAAAATATTAAGCAAATATCAGTGATTTTCACCCACTTTAAGTTGTGTCTCGCAAACGCGACCCACAAATGGGTGAAAATTTGAGATAACTTGGCAGGTAAAGGGTTATTCAGACACAGAAAATTTTCACTTGCTCATTTTGTAGCGATATTACATTGCAGTTCCTGATTAGATGTTTGTTCTTAAATTAGGCAAATTTTCACCCACTTGAAGTTCAAGTGGGTGAAAATTCAAATTTAAGATATCTTCGTCTGTGAAGGGTTAATCCAACCCACTTTGTGATTATGTTGCATTGCAGTTCCTGATTGTGAAGGAGAACAAGGGTAACGAGGGAACCTGTGTGGGAGTGTCTCGCTGGCCTGTACGGGACTACAGTCATCGTACCACAGCGGACATGTGGCTGTACAGAGCGTATTCTGGAAATCTGTATCACAGCGGTGAGCAGAGCTTAGTACTGTCCGGCTTCAGCCAGGGTGACTATATCACATGTGTTCTTGACATGGATGCTCGTACACTATCTTTCGGTAAAAATGGCGAGGTGAGATTGAATGTATAATTAATTGATTTATATATATTTAAATATAAGAATTGTATCAGTAGTTAGAACAATAAATTTCAATTTCACTTTTGTATTATTTGACGATGAAGGGACACATACTTTTTGTTTGTTCCAGGAACCGCGTCTTGGATTTGAAGCTATTGACGCAGCAGAACTTTACCCTTGTGTCATGTTTTACAGCAGTAATCCTGGAGAAAAGGTAGCTCAAAACAACAATATCTTCTTAGTGCAAATTGGGCTCTAATGCAGCAACCAAATAAGATATATTTATCTGATTTTATAAATTTGGGAACTTTCAAGTTTTTCAATGGTATTTAGTGCTTAATCGTTTCCAATCTATTGATTGATAGATTTGCCTGATTTGGAGGTTTTCCTATTGGTACTTACCTGACCTGCCGCGAAAGTTTTGGTCATTGTTTAATGATTTCTGAAGGCAATGCACTATTTTGGTTTGCTCAATTATCTCCAGAAGGTTGTATTTTGCCTTCTTGGTAGGGCAGTTTTAAAAGGGCTGATTGGGATTTTTAATTGCTTGATCAATTAGATGAATGAATGATCGGGTAATTGATTAATGTGATTGATTTTTAGGAAAATTGCATCAATCATTTTTTATAGGTTTTAGAGAGGATTTTCTTAATATTAATATGTTTTCTTAATCCAAGCAATGCAGTTAATGCATGTGTCTTCACTACATAACGAAAACATATTGATTTTATGTTCTATGAATTTCCAGCACACATTTTATTCTTGTAACTCAAAAAGAAGATACATGTACCACCTTTACGGAAAATTCAACCTTGCACATCTTTTGTCAAAGTAGAATGCAAATAAATGCATAAATGTTGACACCCACTACAAGAGTTATAAAGATAAACAGCTATTTTCTTTCTTTGATTGCTTCCTTTACTTAAAAAAGCTGTCCACTGCAAATATAACTTTAAGATGTAGGCCTAATGTAATGTTTTTAATTTAATTTTTGCCCGCCTTTTATTTTTTGTCTGAAGGTGGCCAGCATTAGCAGTTACTTGTGGGCACAATTTTTTTTTAATGTATCGTGCTCAAATTTGTTCGGCATGTTATTAATAACCAGTTCTCGGACCAGTTCAATATAATAGCTGAAAAATATCAAAATACATGTAGCTGATTTATTGTGATTTACGTCATAAATTTTACCTTCTTAGTACAATTACCTTCAAAAGTTTTTCATGTATCCTTTTCAAATTTGTTCTGCATGTTCCTAATAACCATTTCTCGGACAGTAATGGTAGCGGCCTATTGTCAAGTGTGCTCTTGTTCTATTTATTTATAGCATGAATTCTATATTATCTAATCATGCTTTTTCTCATGGGTTTATTATATATTTTGTCTCGTTCAAGGTGAAGATGACTGACATGCAGGTACGTGGTTCTGTGCGCTCCCTCTCACCCGGTGACCCGCTGTGTGCCCCTGCTCCGGCAGTACTGTCTCAAGCACTGGTCCAGCTTTTGCGTCTGTTACTGGCTTCCTCAGGTCGATGGGCTTCTCTTTTATCAGCTCTACTTCTTCATCGTTTGAGACACGCTGGTCAGCTGGCTGATCTCATTGCTTTACTTGGTGTAGCTAAGGATCCCTCAGAGACTGACAGCTCGCCAGTTTCACCAGATAACAAAGACAGTGAACCACCCGAATTGGGTATGTTGTATTATTTTTGCCAATCTCTTATTAGAGCTTTTTAAATCTTTTCAATTTTTCACATAGCGATATGTACTTTTTATCGTTTTCTTGTTCAAGAGAATAATGTAAACAATGCAGATTTCGATGACCAATTGAAAATTTGTAATTTGGTTTGTTATATTATAAACCCAAGTGCTGAGGAAACCACAATGGGACAAATGTGACAAATTGTCGTGGCTTGCGGGAATGATCCAACTAAATAGATACATTATATTACTGTTTTTCTCATTATAGATGACGACATGTGTAAAGATGCACAGCTGGAGAAAGAAGAAGAACTGAAGAAAGAACTTCATAAGGAAAAAGAAAAGCCAAGTCAAGGGTTCCCCGATCCAGCACCAGAAATTTCTGCTGGATCTTTACAGAACCGTATTGCTCGTCTGAGTAGATGGGTCAGCACATTATTATTTTGTTGAAATTTGAATTTAACCCTTGTCCTGCTGAATTGTTTCAATTGTATTTTTCGTCATTTGAAGCTGGAATTGCTAACGCAATTTCCAGCTTCAAATGACGAAAAATATAGATATTTTTCGAAAATATACATCTTCTAAATTGAGTTATTTTACTAGCTGAACATCTACCACAAACCGTATTGTCCATTTCAGTGACATATTATTTGGCTAAAAATATGCTTAAAACCGTATATATCCGGGTCTAGCAGGACAAGTGTTAATAAATCCTGGATTCATCCATTTGCCATTTCATGCTGTTAGACATTGATAAAGGGCTGCTAAAACAGCTAAATGCCCGATTTACATCATGATATGTGGCTGAAATGATGTGATCTTACAGTACCAGTAAATCCTGTTAACCTACTAGGGAGCGCACTCTGATGTTGTAATAATAGTCATTTATCACAAAAATGTTCTTTATTACGTTTATGTTATTACAGGTATGGTCAGGGCTTGCTGTGATAGGAGGTGTAGATCGAGGTCTACGTGTTGGTGGTCGCTGTCATCATGCAGCCAGTTCTCGCACGGGTACAGTACTAGGAGTTCTGAAAGAGGGAGGAGTATGTGCCAAGGTGCTCTGGGACGACTCAGATGCTACAGTTAGGTAAAGGACCAGCATCACAGTTATGACACATACATGTAATACCTAGCAAACACGAGGCATTGACCAAATGTTGGTTCACTGTTGGGCCGACGTAGATGGTGGGCCAACAGTGAACCAGCATTGGGTCAATGTATCATGTCATCTTTTTTATTCGCTCATAATTATGTTAACCCTTATGGCGCTGAGTTATAGAGTTTGAATTTTTACCCAATTAAATTCGGGTCTGGCTACCATGACCCACAATTTCAAGTGGGTGAAAATTACCCATATTTGTTTAATTTGTGATCAAATTTTTGAAATCTTGATGTTCAAACATTCCCAATAACTGATTTAACCTGCTAGTAACATAAATTACACCAGATTATATTCATGCTTTTAGCTCAAAGTGTTGAAACATGTGTTTTGTATTGTTTAACCCTGCAAACAATTCTGTCACATCTGTTAATAACATGGTATATTATGAAAAAAAAAAGAAATTATGTAATTCATACAAATTCATTATCAATCAATTTGAGATGGTGATTGTGGCAGCAATTTAGACCTCTAAGTTAATGAAGGTGTAAACAACTAGATGGCCTTTAAGCCCCCACGATGCATTAAAGCATCATTTTACATCCATGAAAACAGACTTACTTTTCCTGTAACTTCTGTCACATCTGTTAATAACATGGTATATTATGAAAAAAGAATGAAATTATGTAATTCATACAAATTCATTATCAATCAACTTGAGATGGTGATTGTGGCAGCAATTTAGACCTCTAAGTTAATGAAGGTGCAAACAACTAGATGGCCTTTAACCCTTTCACCACTGAAGACCGTTTTTATGTGCTGAATGCTAGGGCATTCAGTACATAAAAATGGGATTCAGTGGTGAAAGGGTTAAGCCCCCACGATGCATTAACCCATTGAACACGAGATTATTATGCTACTGCACTGTGTCTGAAACGAGATTATTTTATGACGTCATAGTTATCTCATGCAATCAAACCCGGTTTCTCCGGGCCTCGTATCAGAATGGACTCTCTAAATCACGGATATCTCTGGGGCTCGTCACAAGTGGGTTAAAGCATCATTTTACATCCATGAAAACAGACTTACTTTTCCTGGAACTAAGGGTTTTAGAACGAAAATTCACATGAAACTGGCTTACCAATATGTGGTGATTTTCTTTAATTTTTCAACCAAGTCAAATCATCTTCGTCCACTACAAGTCGAGAATTGCGGCAGCAATTCGCGGCTTGTAGTGGATGAAGATGACTATGGTAAATTCAGGATTGAAAGGGTTAACACTCACAACGCTGAAATAGTTTATGTATAAACCATGGAATGGAGACCAAAGGTTTTTTAAATTTGAAATCATCATAAATTTCTTAGTCAGCTCTTTCTGCTTCATTTGAATACTTATGTTATGGGTCTTCGGCCTTTATAAATATTTTAATATTTTTTCAGTGAAGGGATCGTCTTTATACGTCAGAATCTGACGACCGTCTTTATACGTCAGAATCTGACGTCTACAGACGGTCCCAGCACTGAAAGGGTTAAGAAAGATAATACTATATTTTAATTATCACACATTTAATAATTTTGTGCCAATTTTTTAGCGACGTACCATTATCAGGCCTTGATCCGGCTACTCCTCCAGGCATGGCTGTACAACAGCTGGTGGGGATTGATTCCAATTTGCTACATCAACTGATGAAGCTGACGTTTGTCTCAGATGAAAAGCATTCTCTGAACCCTCTCTATCCTGCTCCCCGTAGTCCACAGGCTCGGGCTCAGTTCTTAGAGCAGAATAAGTCGTCTGGCAGCAGTGCACATGATAAAACTTCCCCGCATGAAGATGACAAACAATCATGTAAAGCAAAAGCTCTAGATTCAAGTCAGCTGGAAGAGAGTTTAGATGCTGACATTGCACGTGTGTTGCAAGGAGAAATGAACGAGGAGCAGCCTGTTGGTGATCACAATGATGACAAGAAAGCTAAAGTTAGCGACTCTGAGGAGCGCCTACGTGAACTGGAGTTTCAAGTGTACACCCATCTGATAGCGACATCCAGTGATAATGTGGATACAGGGCAGGTGGCAGACGTTCAGGATCATATACGTCAGCAGCTGGCTCCGTACAGTACCCAGCAGGATTCGCGTGTGCTGGATAACCTCACCAGGAATATACTGTCACGTGTAAATGCCTCGCACAGAACATCTCAGGCTCCTCTGGAACCCCCTCAACATGTAATCGGCAGCAGCCAAAACACAACTACAGATGAAGACAAAGATGAAGAGAAAAAGAGCAAAGAGGAAAGTAAAGGGAGCAAAAAGCGTATGGGTCGTCCCATGGTGAAGAGCAGCACATACAGCTCTTTAAGTTTGGAAGTGGGCGAAGTAGCGCTGTTACAAGTGGCCAGCGTACAGCTAGGAGCTCTGAAGTCACTCAGTATGCTGCTAGGTCACGACCAGTATATTGAGCTGCTACTTGTTCCTCGAACGTCCCATACCGTAGATCCAGATAAAAAAGACGGTCAACAACAAAAAGAAGATAACATGCAGGTTTGTTATTTTAACCTTTTACCTGCTTTAGTTATCTAATTGAGCATCCCTCGCCGAGGCGGGCTGCTTACTGTATTCCACACGGTCAGCCTCCGCCGCTGCCGCCGCAGTTATTTGTTTTCAAGATAGCTACTAATCTATCAATGTCTGCTTCCTCATACTTCACATAGCCATCACATACCACTGGGAAATTATTTTGGTAACTGTTTGATTCCCATATCATCAACCCTTTAATTACTATGGCAACTAACGAAGAAAAGCTTGTTAGCGCATTTGGGGATAAAGTTTCTATCAGATCTTCTTTTAATTTGGCAAATATGTTAGCTATGTCAGCCAATGATCTGATTAACTTTTGGGAGCAAACAATTAAAAAATGGCCGTTTAGTTGTCATTTTGAATGTTAATAATTTTGTGATATTTAAGTAACTCAAAAAAAAAGCAAAATAGCTGAATATAAAACAAAATGTAATGTCTCACACAAGGATAACCCATGACAAATTTCGCACTAATAAAATCCAAAATGGTCGCCAGTCAGCCATTTAAAATTTTTTCTCATTATCTTAGAAATCTTGCATGATAGCTGATCTATGACCCTATGATTCCTCATTCTTGACATAGCCATCAGATACCACCAGGGGATTTTTGGTGACATTTTGATTCCTATATTATCAACCCTTTAATTACTTGGGCAACTAACAAAGAAATACTTGTTAGTGCATTTTAGGAAAAAGTTTCCAGCAGATCTTTTTATTTGGCAAATATGCACAGCAATGTCTGTCAATGACCTGATTTAACTTTTGGGAGCAAACAATTTTAAAATGGCGGTCTAGCAGCCATTTTGAATTTGAGTAATTCAGTTATATTTACGCAACTCAAAATCAAAGCAAAAGAGCTGGACCATGCATATAGAACAAAATGTAAGGACTCACACAAGCATAACACATGAGAAAATTTGGCAGAAATGAAACCCAAAATTGCCGACTGACAGTCATTTTCAATTGTTTTTTCTCATTATCTCGCAATGTTGCTTAATAGCTAAAGCGGTAATATAAAATAAACCTTGAGAATATCAAATTTAAAATGGCTGACTGGCGATAACGGAGGACTGCTTTCGTGTTCGTTTCCAAACAACTCTTTCTAGTTTTAATTGTCGCAGACTTGAAGCTGTATCTCGCAAAACTTTTGTCCTGCTATGCCCGTATATATTGAAGCTTTTAAACCGAATGATATGTCACTGAAATGGACATATCATTCGGTAAGTCAAATAATTCAATTCAAAAGAAGTAGGTATTTTGTGCATTTCGGTAATATTTTTCGTCTTTTGAATTCCAGCTTCAAATGGATAAAAAATACTATATCAGCAGGAGAGGGGCTAATTGTGTTGATCATGGCAAATTTTACTTTTACAGGCAGCAATTAGAACAGTGATGAAGCAGCTGGTGAAGCGAGCAGTGATGCCTTCACCCATCAAACGTAACGTGAGCGTGGCTGATCTGGAGCGAGGACAAAGTGTACTGTACAAGATGGCCATCACTCTGCAGGCCGAGGAGGACACGGGTTACAGGCAGAAAAAAGGTTACATCTCTATTAAATTAAGTGTTAGATAGGGGTAATAAATGTACATCTAGTGTCAGCACAAAATATTATAAAAAGTATATTTCATGGGGTTGTTTTTGAAGAATTGATATATTTTATGTAAAAAAAATCTTAATTTGACCACCTGAACTCTTCCTTTACCAATTGCGAAAACTATGCAATGCAGATATTTCATTACAAGCGTGGTTGAAAATCGACAACCGGAATGGTCAGTGACATGGACGCAATGTTCTGTTGCATTTTTAATTTGTGCGATGTGCACATGCCATAGCTATAACCTGTGTTGTGCCCAGGGGCTACTTCAGGGGGTCCTCCTTAAAAATGAAGTCGGTTTCTGGGGGTAGTTTTATCAGGGGGAAGTCGGTAAAGGAAGAGTTAATACCTGGGTATTTTTCTTATTTCTATTTGACTTAGTTGTGTGTTGCTACTTCTATTGCGAGTTAAATCCATGTGCTGCTTAATTGTTTGTTTCTATTTTTCATTCATTTAAAGCTGGAATTGCTAACACAATTTCCATCTTCAAATAACGAAAAATATTGATCTAAAAATATGTGTCTTCTATATTGAATTATTGAATTAACTAAGCATCTACCAAAGACTTATTTAATCAAAGTTAGTGATACAGTGAAACTCGGTACCTTCGGCCACCACTATGGCCGGTCGACCGCAACTTACGGTCACAAAACCAGTTTACCGATCACATATTCACTGTTGAGACTCTCCAATAAGCGTTAAACAAAGGACATTACAGCAGTTGAAAATGAGCCCTAACTTTAATTTTTTTTTTTAATAATTGTTTTTTTACTCTCCCTTCCCCCTTCCTCTAATTGCCTATGAGCGGCTATATATATGGGTCCAGCAGCACAAAGGGAATGGAAATTACAAAGCTGAGAATATTCTGATTTTGTTTATATCGAATGAATTGTATTCAAAATAATGATGTGATGCATAAATAGAACAAGAGTCTAGGTATTTAACTGCCGGTCCTGATTACATTTGATTTTTCTTTTTTTTTAATAGCACTTTAAGTACCGCCTTTTAAACATGTTACAGATAAAACATGACATCATCGGTGAGATTTGAAAACAATTGACCAGCGAGACGCAACTTTTAGTGATTGAAAATTATAATTTGGCGGTTAAAGGGTTGAGGTACATTGTGTTATTTTTATATATAATTTTTTTTTTCAGAGAAACTTGAATCGCTGAACGAGGAACGGAGACAGCATGATTCTCGACTAGTGCCAAACACATCTCTTCATTTGGCAGCTGAGCTCCCAGCAACAGAACACAGTAAATTTGAAACAAGGGAGATCAGTCCAACAGATATTGACACCATTGAAGACGAGCTACCACCTTTACCTCGACGATCTCAAGAGAGCTTACCACAACCAAGCATGCTCTCTCTACCTCTGCCTATGAGACTGAGACCTAGATTACCACCACAACCACCGGGGTCTGTACATACCTTACTTTTTTAATGCCTTATCTTTTGAAAAAACTAAAGCCCACACGACACTTGATGTGGTTATGTGATGCCTTGTGATTTGTTTATTTTTGTTTATTTTTCATGATTATTTATGACAACAGTTATTGATGGTTGATCATATAAGAATTTAACCCTTTTAGGCCTGAATTCACCATTGTCATCTTCATCCACTACAAGCCGCAATTGCTACCGCAATTCTCGACTTGCAGTATATGAAGATGACTTGATGTGGTTTAAAAATTACAGAAAATTGTCATGCATTTGTAAACCAGTTTCATGGAAATTTTCGTTCTAAAACCCTTTGTTGTAGGAAAATTAAGTCTGTTTTCAAGGATGTAAAATGATGCTTTAATGCATCGTGAGGGCTTAAAGGGGTAATACAAAACACAGCACAATGTTTTGTATATTTCACTCACCCCAACTAATTCATATTTTATTGATAGAATAGGTTGAGATTTGTATGTGTAAATCCGGATTTATTTGCAGTGGGAAGCAAACCAGGACATTTGGATTTGGTCTGTCAGCAGATTTGTTACAGAGGACTTCTACATCCCCCCCTCCCATGGCTGCAGGGGAAGAACCAGCAACACTGCCAACAACAGAATCTGCCAGGAAAAGTCAAAAGAAAAGTAAAATGAAACTGTTTACTTTTTACAACCTTGAATTATTTAGGTTTGAATATAAGTGCATGCACTTGTGCATGCACTTGTTTTCTAAAATTAGATGCACCACTATCAGCAGCGACCATTCTGTCGTCAGTGTATCTTTACTGGTTGTATTTATATATTTTTCTGTGTGATAATTCACATTCGAACTAAAATTGTATATGTATCATAAACAGATTTTTATTATGCATGATCTATGATGCATATTTAAAGGCTTGAAGAAACTAATAATGAAATTTAGCTTGACTGACTCCTTGGTTGAAGCAGATAAGTCTGTCAGTAGTCGAGCGGTCAATTAAGGAGAGCAGTACATGTTTTAAAAACAATGAACAAGTTTGTCTTCAGACCGTTTTAGACAAGGGCATGCAAGCATCTGTTCACAGCTATGACAACACGTCAGCTGTGAGAATAGTGAAGCCAAAGGTGTAACATGGGCCTGTATAATATATGGAAATATTTTTTATATATACTGTGATAATGTATTCATGAAACTATACTATTATTAATGCAAAATAAAAATAAACTATTTCTATGTTTGGTCTAGATCATTTCATGTTTGAATAGAAGTGCATGTCGTTTTTCTAAAATATTTTTTGTTTTTAAATATAAGTTCATGTACTTTTATTCAAATATCAGATGCATCTTCAAATATAAGGACACACACCCTTTTGTACTCGGGGATACAGTAGTATTGGTTATTAAATAACCAATAGATGACAATTTTTATTTAAACTTTACTTTTTTATCCTAATACAATACTGGTATAAAAAATAACTTGTTTTATTTGATCTTTTTTTTCAGCTGGTGTTAGTGGTATATTTGGTTTGCTATCTGCTGCCAGAAGACCCCGCTCTCCCTCCCCACCTCCCCCGCCAGCCGCTGCTCCACTGCTAGAGATGGGATTTAGTGCTAAACATGTAAAGAAAGCAATGGCTGCCACAGGTAGTTTTTTTTTTAATTATTTGATTGCAAATGTCAACAATCCTTGTTGAGACAATGTGTCTATCTATGTTTTAAAAGAACTGTTCTACTTTCAATGTCAACAATGATTAGGTTTATATCTTCTTGAGACATGGCTGTATAATTGTGACAAAATGGGCCAATTTTTATTCACCATAAGCCAAATAATTATGAGCAACTGTAACATAAATATGTTATTATGTTAATATTTAATACAACAATGTCAATTTTAAATTTAATTTTACTTGGAAAATATAAAGCCAGTTTAAATTATACCACAACCATTTTTTTTTCACCATAAACCAAAGAGTTTTAACAACCTTTAACTTCAGAGATATTCTGTTATTATTTGAATATTTAATACAACAATGTCAACTTAACTTCAACTATTCCTTTTTCGGAATCAGTTTAGTTTGTTTGTCTTGTGATAATAATTAGACACATTGTTATAATGTTCTACCTGTCTATATTCCACTATGTCTGTTTTAGGTACAGGAACTGAAGTAACAGCTCACAGCATTAATGCCCTCGCCACATGGATGATTGAGCATCCCGTGGAAGCCGAGGATGATATGTCTGTACTTACTGCAAACTCTACTCCCGCCAGCGAGCCACCAACTCCTCAAACTCCTGAGGTGTCTCGCCCTCAGCTGCACCGTGAAAGATCTGACCCAGAAATAGCTGACTGCAGTGAGCGTAGACCGGTTTCTGATAGCGATATGGAACTGGTGGACTGGGAAGAAACAGAGAGAGAGCTAGAGCGCCGCGACCGAATTTGTCACAGACGTTATGGACCAAGACGCCATCTGGCAGCAGATATTAGAAGCTTCTTCTCTATCAGACCAAGTTAGTTCCTTTCATCAAAGAATACCTCATAAACTCATAAAAAATAAATAAAAATATATATTCTGACGCTGATTATTCTCAGGTAATATTTAAATTTCACTATGCTAAATCTGTACTTTTAGCAAGTGTTAACCCTTGTCCTGCTGAATTCTTTGCTTCTATTTTTTCGTCATTTGAAGCTGAAATTGCTAATGCAATTTCCAGCTTCAAATGACGAAAAAGATGTATGTTTATAAAAAAAGAGACATCTCCTATACTAAATTATTGGATTATCTGAGAAGCTACCAAAAACTATTTCATCTAATTCATATTGATCTAAGACATGCTTGGAACCGTAGATGTACAGTTCCAATAGGACTAGAGGTAAAACTAGAAAATTTACCCTGTTACAGATTCTCGTGAGAGAGAGGAGGGAATCAGTACCAGAGAAATTGAGCGTGAGAGGGAGCACTACCTGGAAATAGGAGAGGCACGTCCTTTATACGAGGATCTTATGGATCTCGACGAGGATCTACTTGACGATGACGGCATGGATGATATGTTTAATGCTGATCTTGGTGAACGTGACTTCCCTCTTCTTGATCCAATGGTAAATATCTGTGTGCTTTGTTTGTTTCGCTTTGTTTTTCACCCTTTAAACCCTCATGATGCTCCAAAGCATAATTTTGCATCTCTGAAAATTGACCTAATTTTCTAAAACGAAAATGTTACTGGAACTGTTTGATAATAACATTATATTTTTTTTAATTTTCCACCTACTTCAATTCATTTTCATCCACGGCAAGTCGAGAATTGCGACAGTATTTCGCGGCTTGTAGTGGATGAAAATGCCAATGGTAAATTCAGGCTTGAAAGGGTGAAAATCACATATTTCTAGTCAGCATATCTATGTATGCGACATTTAGTTTCTCACTACATACCAAAATTACGTGAATAAGCATTGAAAATTAAAAGAAATTTCCACTTGAAACAACTTTTTTTATTATCAACCCAAGGTTCATAATAGGTAGCAGATCACTTTGAATACAGGTACAAATCAGGTCACTGCATTGTTTTCTGTATTTCATACTTTTATGTTTGCTTTAGAATCCTGGTGTGGAGTTGGAAGAGCTGGACACATTGGTGACTTGTGAGCTCTGTCAAGCTCAAACTGTCACTATCAACTTCTCACGTCATATGAGGTATCATCATCCCGGTTGCGGAGGTAAGTGTGCAAGTTTAATTTCAATTTTGTGCAGAAGGACCCCTGCCTGCTATCGGAGCTGACATCTGTACCTCAACTAGCTGCTCTTCAAAGCCGAAATGCAGAAACTGCAAATTGACCAATAAGCATGTACTGCCTTTTCGCTTTTCACGTCAGTCCAGAGTAGACCAGATCACCTGTCATCTTTTTCAGTCCCTTTTCCAATATGATTTTGCATATAACGGAAAATTGTATTGTATATTACACATACTGAATAGATTTTAAAAATTATTTAGAATGTTGCATTGTCGGCAACAATCTTTTAAGAATTGAATAAATAAAACAAAAGATTCCAACCTCTTTGCATGTTTACTAATGAGTTTGTTTTGAAAATAATTTGTTATAAATTATTTTTAATTAATTTTTTTTTTGAGCATGTAATATTATAAAAAAAGAATTTTTAACCATACTTTTAAAAATTATTTCATTGTTTTTGAATAATATGTTTTTCCTTTGTCTGAAACAGGTCGCTGTGGGTGTCAAGGCTATCGTAGCAATGGTGTTTATCAAACTTTTCTTCAAGGAGTATTTGGTGGACCATGCGGGTCTGGTAACCCGCATTACCTGATGTGCAGTGAGTGTCGTGATCGTTACTTGGCTGAGGGGAGAGCTCCTTCTCTTCGTAGTCATTCAGATGAAGCTACAGGGTTACAAGGAATTGAACGTACATTACCATATGCACGCCTGCTACTCATGGCTCCTGATTTACTGGGCTCTGTGGAATCAGCGTTTGAACATAGTATGTTATTTCTTATATAAAACAGTTCAATTTAACCCTTAGCACACTGATGTCGACTACCGTAAACATTCTGTGTTTTCATTAGCACCTATACGATCAGTTGTTAAAATCAAAATATGCTTTCAAAACTTGAAACACAGATATATGTTGGGACTTAAATTTCACAAATAACACAAATTTTCAGTCACTTGAATTTGTGGATCGCGGTAGCGAGACACAACTTTAAGTGACTGAAAATTTGCATTGAATAGCTCAGTGATCAAAGGGTTAAACATGTAATTGAATGAACAAAATATGTTGCTGATGCCACTTATTTTAATGCAGTCATTGATACTTTAAAATTCTTTCAGGAGTTTCAGCATCTTCTAGCTCCATTAAAAATGTTTCCTCACAACATGTTGTAAACCTCCATAAACATAATAAAATACAACAAAGACATTTAGATTCCCACATAATATCGCTCTCACTTATTAATGATTTTTTTCATTATTCACATATATTACCTATCTGACTGGGAAATCCTTCTCATATATTTTTTGGCACCAAACCACAGGAATGCATTCCAAGATGGTTACCCAAAACGCTTGTGAACACAATATCTTATGAACAGTTTATTTTATGTGATTGCAGCAAAATGGACAAAAAGATTTGTACCACATAATTTATTATAAAAAAGATTTCTGATATTTTGTGGAAAAAAAGAAATTTTGATTATAAGGATATCTTGTAACTTTTTGTGTGAGGTGTCTTATTGAGCTGACCCTTTTAAAATTAGCCCACCATCAGATTATAATGGTTAACAGAAATCAGTTTGTTTCTGTTGTTGTGTGTATAATTTTTTTAATCTTATTAGAACAAATATAAATACACAAACATAATTGGGGGTGTGTGGGAAATTTGCAACATCAACATCTATTTATTTCTCTTTAGATGAAGTTGACATACTGCCTGAAGAAATGGACCCAAAGTTTCAAGGAACAGAGAGTTTTGAGACGACTATGGGATCGCTGGGCCTGACAGAGAGGCATCCTATTCCTGATCCTGTTAATTTTGCTGAACCTGATCCCTTAGGATCTCACACACAGGGACTTCACTCAGACACAGATAATGTGCTGGCCGCACTCAGTGAGTCTCACATTAACCCTTGGAACACTCATGTCGACTACAGTAGACATTCTGTCGTTTTATTAGCACCTATATAACCCATCTTCCCACACAAGGCACGCTGCTCCCGAGGTCGTAGACCAATCCTTGCTGAATCAGTGTTAAAATCATCTATTGGAGTGGGGACTTTCAAGAAAGATTTTTTCTGTTTGACCCAAGTTTGACCTCTTGCATGAGTGCTGCTTTAATGCAGGGCCACTATCTACGACACCGGCCTGACATTAAACGACACATGTCTGGTGGCCGAGAATTTCACAGGAAGTATCACAGACAGCTCCCACCACATATCGCCAGACACGAGACGTTTCATATACGTCAGGGTTGGATTAATGTTGAGCCAACGTCGCAGACAGTGGGCCAACATTAAGTTGGCATTTTTTTGGAAAATTAATGAATATTCAATATCTAAAGCATCCTCCCTACCCCAATAGGTGGATGATAACACTGATTCAGCAAGGTTTGGATAGGTTGAATAGCTCAGTGTTCTAAGGGTTAACCCTTACACCGGCCTTAGTCGCTTTTAATATTTTTTTATTAGCGTTCAGGATGTTCAACCCCTAGAGCACTGATGTCGACTGTAGTAGACATTCTGTGTTTTAATTGACATCTACACTACACGTTATTGAACCAAAAAAATATATTTTATATCTATATAGGACTGAAATTTCACAAATCACATAAATTTTTAGTCACTTGAAGTTGTGTATCGCGGTAGCGAGACACAGCTTTAAGTCGATGAAAATTGTAATTGAATAGCTCAGTGATCAAAGGGTTAAATCGCAGATATTGTGAATGACATGAGTGTTTAAACATCAAGGTTTGCAAATGTTTGCTCTCAAATATGATTAATTTTCACCCACTTGAAGTTGCGGATCGCGGTAGCGAGACACAACTTCAAGTGGTTGAAAATTTTAATTTTCATTGTGGCGCTTTATGTAATCATGGTAAGTAATTTAATTGAGCCCTTACAACACTGAAATATTTTTGTATTAGCCATGGAGACCAGAGGGTTTTTCTTCAATCATAAATGTCTTAGTTAGCTCTTTCAGCTTCATTTGAATACCTATTTTACAGGTCTACGACCTTTATAAATATTTTACTCTTTCAGGGCGGGGATCGACTTTAGAGTCTATTGATGTCAGATTCTGAAGTTGCTCCCCGCATTGATAGGGTTAAATACATGCCTAAATTTGTAGCCCTTTGGGGGTTCAACTAACCGAAGTAGAACCAATATGATGCATTACCATATCTGTAACTGATGTAATACTACATGCAACCTTGAATTTTTTTAATCGGAAGATTTCTTAAGGAATTGTAAATAATTGTCATTTTTAGCTCATCCGGCCTTTGGGCCTAGATGACCTTATGCCATCGTGTTGAGTCTGTCGTCTGTTGTCTGTTGTCTGTCCACAATTCACAAGAAATACTTCTTCTCCCTCAATTCTTATCCGATTTCTATTCTGTTTGGTTTGTTTGAAAGAGCTTGGGCCTGTGCATAAACCTTCCTCTCGCATTTGAGAAATTTTTATTATTAATTATTTTATGACCTAATTAAGCCCTAATTAGTGCACTCTGTCCACCATTCACAAGGAATGTTTCTCCTCCCCCAATTCTTATCCATTTTCAATTCTGTTTGGTTTGTTTGAAAGATCTTGGGCCTGTGCATTAAACTTCCTCACTGATTTGAGAAATTTTAATTAATAATTAACTTATGCCCTAATTAGGGCACTCTGTCCACCATTCACAAGAAATACTTCTCCTCCCTCAATTCTTATCCATTTTCAATTCTGTTTGATTTGTTTGAAAGAGCTTGGGCCTGTGTATTAAAATTCCTCATGGATTTGAGAATTTTTAATTATTAATTACCTTATGACGTAATTAAGCCCTAATTAGTGCACTCTGTCCACCATTCACAAGAAATGTTTCTCCTCCCCCAATTCTTATCCATTTTCAATTCTGTTTGGTTTGTTTGAAAGATCTTGGGCCTGTGCATTAAACTTCCTCACGGATTTGATAAATTTTAATTAATAATTAACGTATGACCTAATAAGGGCACTCTGTCCACCATTCACAATAAATGCTTCTCCTCCCTCAATTTTTATCCGATTTCAATTCTGTTTGGTTTGTTTCAAAGAGCTTGGGCCTGTTTATTAAACCTCCTCACGGATTTGAGAAATTTTAATTATTATTCAACTTTTAACCTAACTGAGACCTAATTAGGGCACTCTGTCCACAATTCACAAGAAATGCTTATCCTCCCTCAATTCTTATCCGATTTCAATTTTGTTTCGTTTGTTTTCAAGAGCTTGGGCATGTGCATTAAAGTTCATCACAGATTTCAGAAATTTTAGTTATTTTTTAACCTAACTAAGACCTAATTAGGGCACTCTGTCCACAATTCACATAAAATGCTCCTCCTCCTTCAATTCTTATCCGATTTTTATTTGAAAGAGTTTGTGCATGTGCATATAACTGCCTGAGGATTTCGAGAAATTTTAATTCCTAATCAACCTGCTCTAATTAAGGATGAGCTTCTGTGTCATTGACACTCTGGTTATTTTGTGTATTGTTACAGATGTACAACTGAAGTTGCGAGATGATAGTAAGAGGAAGACACTCGGTGAACAAGCAATGCTGTTGAGAACCGCTAGAGATCGTATGGTCGCACTGCGGCGTACCACAGCTGCCATGCAGGTACTCCTGGCTCGGACTATTGTCATGAAAGCACTTTCTCTGTTGTCTGTGAGGTAAGTCTTATCACTGTGTTTTCCCAACAGATTATCAGAAATGTGTAAAATAGAGATGTTTATGAGAGCGAAGTATCTAATGGGACATGGTTTATGGAGGACCATCATTGCCACTGGATAATGTCGTTATTTTACCAAATGAGGACCTTTTTACCTTAATTGACTTTGTAAACAATATTATCATCAACTAGAAAAGGAGTTCCCAAACTCCAAGGCCCTTTAGGCTGTATGAGTGCTATCTATATAGACAAAAATTCGGCTTATATCTTTTGTAAAGATAACTGTATTGGTCTTCCTCATGGGCAAGAATCCTAAATGTCCAGGATATAATAAGGAATAGGATCAAGGAG
Source organism: Flabesymbios commensalis (assembly GCA_964017125.1). NCBI lineage: Eukaryota > Metazoa > Annelida > Polychaeta > Terebellida > Flabelligeridae > Flabesymbios > Flabesymbios commensalis. The sequence goes on from OZ024908.1 coordinate 59,321,344, forward strand.
AGAAGTTAAAATATATATCTTTAACGTTTATTCATTCCACCACCATCACCGGTTCTGGCCAACATCCATTCGATATTTGCCAGTGAATCGTGCTGCGCGTGTCTCTACAATACACACGATATAGGCCTACCCACCCAATTTCTGGGTCAGAGTCGCAGCCCATTGCTAGTTCAATGCCGGTCAATTGTGTACGACGCTGGCTCAACACCACTCCAGCACTGACCGAACGCATGATTCTTCAACACCAGCATCTACAGCAATCACTGGACGGCTAACAAATGTTGCTTCAATGTTGATCCAATGTGTCTGATAATGGCCCAACAACAACCCAGTATTATGTATACATAGGTTACTCCGCGGCAATTGCTATAGGGGTGACAAGAGAAAGGCCATTACGCAGATACATTGGCCCAATTGTGAAATAATGTTGGGCCACTGTCTAAGACGCTAGGCCAACATTTATCCAGCCAAAATCCTTTCAGCTCTTATTATCGACTTAATCACAAATATAATCTTGAATATTAGTATTTCTGAACACTTGTTAAAGACAAAAGTACTTAACCTAAGGACCTGAAACGTTATATTCGACACGTTCATAAGAACTGGTGTAAAGAAATGTCAACCGCTTCCCACACATAGCACCCCTCTTTCCCCTAAATAGGATACAAACTCAGGCAAAATAATCTTAATAGTACCGACCTCTGGCGGGTCCTAATATTATCATAAGATTTCATTTATGCCAAATTGGTCAAGTAAAAAATACATCACACAGAATGCATGGTCTATTGCAATACCTCATTATCAGATTACAGAACACCAATGGGTGCAGAAGCAAGATTTAGATAACCTTCCCACCAGTACTCCATCACCTGGACTGGCTCCCTCCCTGTAAGGATCAACGCAAATTTATGTATAGAGGAGGTTAACCCTTAAAGCGCTGAATTTTTTTATGAAAACCTTGGGGAGCAAAGTGTTTTTTTCGATTTGAAATCATCATAATTGTCTTAGTTAGGTCTTTCTGATTCATTTGAATACCTATGATAAGGGTCTACGGCTATTGCAAATATTTTTTACTTTTACAGTGCGAGGATCGACTTCAGACGTCAGATTCTGACGACTAATGTCGATCCCCGCTCTGTAAGGGTTAAATGGCATGGCACCAAATTACATAACATCTTCATTAGTACCTTAAACCATATACATCTGACAGGAGCCGTATTCTCGTACAAGTTACGATATATCGTAGGCTTCTGATTGGTCGAGATGGCCATCTCGACCAATCAAAAGCCTACGATATATTGTAACTTGTACAAGAATACCGGCCCAGTGCTGTAAATTTTATAACTATGCAAAGCGCATAACCCTCAGTCTTGAATTTTTTAATAGTTATTATGGAATCTATTATTTATTAATATCTTCAGCACAAACACAACTTAAATGTGGAATATTTGATGTGTAAAATTTTGTTTGATTTTTTTCAGGCGCGTTTCACTACCACCATGCATACAAGTTATTTTTAAAATTGTTTGACAACACACTAATATTATTATCAAATATTTTGTACAGTAGATCCTGTCACCAACGACCTTGCTTCTGCCAGACAAAAAAAGTCATTGGTGACAGAAAGTCGCTGGTCACAGGAAGGAGTTTTTGCTGTAAAATTTGCGGGTGCGGCGGCTGGTTCAATGTCGGGCTAATGACTGCGACATTCACCCACCATTGACTGGTAGTCATTGTGGATCAAAGTAATGTATCATTACTGATGAATAATACACATTGTGTGTTTACACTAACAGGAGAATTATGCCCACACTAGGACGTATGCACTGTCCCATCAGACACAATACGTTGAATCAATGTTGGTTTAAAGTTGATCCACTGTCTACGATGCTGGACCAACCGTAATCCACCATTGAATCAACGTCTTGAATCTGCTGATATAGGACGTTTTCTACCCGTGAATAAACACGCGTGGATGGCTCATTAAGGAAGTGTATTGTATTAAAGTGACTGGTGGATTAGTTATGTCCCGACGTCATGTTGTTCTAATGCTGGCCAACACTGCATCAATGTCTCTGGCCAGCTGTATAGTCACCCAGTGAGCATGAGCCATTGACCCAATGTTGTTTTAATGCGGGCCGACTACGAAGACAGTCGGCCAACGTTAAAACAACATTGGGTCAACGTATCGTGTTTGCTGGTCAGTGACGCCGCGTCTCATGTCTGGAGAGGGGTGTACTGTTGACTGACAGGCTGTGTATAGCGTAATTATGACTGCGCCGCTCTTTCTACCAGCCAACACACAGCTGAATAGCACTTGACATTTAGTGTGCTATAGACAGTATTATTTGTATAATTAATCATGACGTATCTTCTTATTACATTCCCTGAACAATTTAATACGATTGTATTTTAAAACATTTTTAATTAGCGCTATGCAAAATAAACAATTTTATATACTTTTCGACTAATGCAAGCATTAAATTGATTCATAGGGCATATCTCTTTAGTTGATCATTGGACATGGATGGTTGTACGATTTCCTACCGGCTCGAGGTGATATTGCTGTGCATTAACATTGACGGTCTGAGGTAGACCTCTTGCGACAACAGCCTGATCTTCCAGCGTTATATCTCTCTGTTAACCATGATATCCACACAGTCAGATCTGCCATGCAGTGGTCTGCTCATGAATGTTTCCAAAAGTCGTATGACGAAAAAGTTGAGGTCGTTCGAACAAGTAATATAATGACCTTCTGCCAGATATTTCAGGTCGCAAGGCGCGTTAGACAGAAAGTCGTTGATCACAGGTCGTTAATTATAGAAAAATGTTCTGTGCAAGAAAAAAAGTTGTTGAAGACAAAAGGTGGTTGATGGCAGGGTCGTTGATGACAGAATCTACTGTATAACATTTTGCATTTATCTTCCCCAGTGGTTCTACGTGTAGTCTGTCAGCTGGCCTGGAGTCAATGGGTCTGTCAGACATACGTCTGGTCGTTAAGCTGATGTGTCTGTGTGCGGCGGGAAGAGTAGAGCAGTCACACAGCCGTGGAGAAGGTCAAGCTAAAAGACAGATATCTCACAGCTGTATGGTAGTCACAGACCCCGGAACAACTTCTCCATCATGTCTAACTTACCTTACTACAGCTATTGGAGCCTTAGTTGAAAATAACCCTAATGCGTGTCGACTTCTTGTTCAACTCTGCACCCAGGTATTTATATAACTGTGTAACAAATATTTGTGTTTTGCTACTTTAATCTTTATATTTATTTTATTTTAAGCCTGACCAATCTCTTATTGACTGGCATGAATATTATGAACTTAATACATACCTAAATGTCAAAGTCTCATCACCTAGCTTAAGATAGTCTTGTTATTATTCAGGAATTGATGACAGCAGCCATGGGATTGAACACGTCCCTCATCGAGGATAACAGTAAGGTAAAGAAGAGAGGGAGTCAGGCAGCTAGTCGTCATGGTGATGCTTCAGACCAGAAAGCTTTATCTAGTCCTAGCTTTGCTGTCACACAGGCTCTGGTACGTCTGCTGGCTCAGCGTGGAGCGATAGCCACCATTACTAGATCAGCATCTGCTTCTGAATCTCTCAAAGGTTTGCTCTATTTGTTATGAACGTTATTATTTTGAATGTCCTAATTTTTGGGGTAAAATGTTATCAGAAATGTCATTACATGTATTTATTATTAACCCATTAAACCGCTGATCACAACTATGGTCGTCTTTTTAATCTGTTTTATTAGCAATCAAATCACTGTTATTGGGAATGAGGTGAGTCTTTGAATATCAAGATTTACAAATGTTTGGTCTGAAACAAAATAAATATGAGTAATTTTCACTCACTTGAAGTTGCGGGTCGCGGTTGCGAGACACAACTTCAAGTGGGTGAAAATTTAAATTATTTAATTTGGCAGTTTATAGCTTAAATGAATAGTATTAATATATTTTCTGTGATGATTAGCAGGTTTTACAAAGTAATTTTCACCCACTTGAAGTTGTGGATCGCGGTAGCGAGACACTACTTCAAGTGGGTGAAAATTTTAATTTCCTGGTTTAATGCCTAAATGAATAGTATTAGGATATTTTCTGTGATGATTAGCAGGTTTTACCAATGAGCAGCAGAGTCCCAGTTCTGAAGCCTCTAAAATGGGTCCACTGCACCTTGCCAATGCGCTGGCTACCTGTGTATTGTCTGCTCGCCTGCATTCTGATCATCGTCAGTGGGCCGCCCAGCAGCTTGTCCGTGTGCTCGGGAGTCAGAAAGAGCAAACAGACCACGGCTATCAAAGCGTCTTACAAGGCAGTCCCGTACGCCCCAGAGACAACAATGCCGACATTCGCAGAAAGGGTGAATGCATGGTGGATTTGAGCCAAGATTTACCGTCTTGCTCCACCAGTACTCTGGAAGCCCATCAAAACAGATTGACTGGCTGCGTATATAACATGAAGAAGAGCCTGCTGGCTTCAAGGTCTGTGCTGAATTCTGTTGGCCGCCATCTCAGCAAACACAAGACACTGAACCAATGTTAATTTAATGTTGGCCCATTGTCTCTGACTCTGGGCCAACATTAAATCAACATTGGTTCAGCATCATGCTTGCTGGGATATGGGTATTTATATTTAAACCCTTGTCCTGTTCACTTGTCATGTGGATTTTTTTTTAACCCTTACAGCAAGGGGGTTAAACTTTAGTCTGACGTCTGTAGACGTCAGATTCTGACGACTAAAGTCATCTGTAGACGTCAGATTCTGACGACTAAAGTCGATCCCCGCGCTGTAAAAGTGAAAAATAGTTGTAATTGCCGTAGAGCCATATCATGGGTATTCACATGAATCGGAAAGACCTAACTAAGACATTTATGATGATTTCAAATTTAATGAAACCCTTTGGTCTCCATTGTTTTATAAAAAAGTTCAGCACTTTAAGGGTTAATCATGTCAGTCCACTAAGCACGACTAAGCTGAAGTTGTGGGTCGCGGTAGCGAGACACAGCTTCAAGTGGGTGAACATTAAAATTATTTAATTTATCAGTTTAAGAATTCCCCTAGTTGGGGATGCTTATAATGATTGCTTTCTCTGCCTTTATACCCACGAGGAATTCTTCTGATGATGTTTTTTCCAAAAGCCATTTAGTCAACCATTTTACAAGATGCCTCCCCCCCCCCCCTCCCAAATATCTTTTCTATTTGTTAACTCTTCATCTGCTCTTGCAATCAACTGCTTGAAAATGAAATGTATGGGCCCAACAAGATAAGGGTTAACCCTTTAACCACCAAGTTATTTGAGTGGAATTGTCATCCAACTGAAATTGTGTCTCGCTGACTCAATCCCCAACTTGTGGTGAGCGAATATTATTCAGATTTGGCAAAATAGAAGTTAACTATTTTCAAATTTTGCTGATTGATGACATTTTTTATCTTTAACATATTTAAAAGGTGGTACCCAGGGTTGGCAATATTACCCGGCCCGGGTTTTCCCACCCCGGGAAAACCCGGGCTGGGCAATAATGCTTTTTTAGCCAAAGTGGGCAATAAAGGGCAATAATAAAAATTTCAAATACAAAAAATACTAGAATATCACAAAGTCAAAATAATATTGTAAAGCACGCAATAATAGGCAATAATATTAGCCAATTGTAAAAGAAAATGCTTTTTCAGCCAAATTGGGCAATAATAGGCAATAATAAAATTTTTAAAAATACTAGAATATCACAAAGTGAAAAGTAAAAATAATATTGTCAAAGCATGCAATAGTAGGCAATGATATTAGCCAATTGTAAAAATAAAGTGATAAATGAAAAATAAATGACGAAGTGCCAATTTGTGCAGTCCCTTAGGTACTGATTACGTGACATGCACGACTGCTCATACCATGAAACCATTTGGGTTCTAACTGTGCAATTTGATAGTTTTAGTGCTAAATTTGAACAACATGTATCGATCTACAATGCCTTTCAGTGAAATGTAGGCCTACAAATCAATCGTTAAAAACGTAATTAAGGATATTATTTTACTTGTTATAAGCACGTGGAGGGCTAGTTGAATGTACTAAATAGATAAGCTCAACATTAAATTTATAATTGTGTAGTTCCTTGGGTACTGAATGTGTGCCATGTACGACTGCTCGTACCATGAAACCATTTGGGTTCTAAATGAGCAATTCGCTAGTTTTAGTACTATATTTAAATATTTGGTATCGATTTACAGTGCCTTTCAGTAAAACTTACAAACCAATATTAAAATGTGCTGATAAAAAATGAAAAACCAAATATAATCAGGACCGGCGGTATTTAATATTTTCTCTTATTCATTCTCGTTGGAATGTTAATTGCTCCAGAAATTCTACATCAAGGTGTATAAAAATCAGCTGAAATGATAAATTTATGTCAAATAAAAATTCAGAACGTTCTTACTTTAAATGAAACCTTAACCATTACAGTGCGGGGATAGATGTTAGTCAGCAGAATCTGACGTATGTAGATGTCAGATTCTAGAGTCTATCCCCGCACTGAAAGAGAAAAAATATTTCTAATGGCCGTAGACCCATAACATAGGTATTCAAATGAATCGGAAAGAGCTGAATAAGACATAACTGATGATATCAAATTGAAATAAACCCTTTAGTCTCCACGGTTTTCTTTACAAAATCAGTCCTTTAAGGGTTAAAGTGTTAATTGCATCTATTGCCATTTTAGGCCTCTATATTTGTCCTCCTAACAGGAAAATTTTCTGTGGAAATTGGAATTGAATTTGATAGATGGACATTTTTTTTATTTCAATCGTACATATCTAAGTAATTTTTACACACTTGAAGTTGTGGATCACAGTAGACAGACACAACTTCAAGCGGGTAAAAATTAGCATTTTGTAATGTAGCACGTGAAGGGTTAATGGATTATACTAAACTTTGTTTGATCAATAATGACAAGGGTGTTGAAAGGGTTTGAGGAAACACTATACCCTGCAGTAACTCATAACAGTTAGGCCTAATATGTATAATTTTTTATAGCGGCCAAGATGGTACAGTTCGGGTGTGGAGCATGCAGAGCCGCTCCCACCATTTTCTGCAGCAAACGTGCGCCTTTATTTGGGAAGAGGATCAGCAGACACCATGCGCTGAAGACTTAGAAGGTCAACCATTAGCTCAACTCTGCTGGAATGCAACAGGCAAACTGCTAGCTGCTGCTGTCAACAGCAGCTTAAATATATGGGCTATTGCAGGTAAGGGAGAAATCACATCTCGGGGAGTCTATATTGTCTTTCTCCACCATATTTTTCTCAATAAAGAATTTAAAATTTGTTAGGCGCATCAATGGTGATATCAAGTGCAAAACTCTTATTTCCAGCTGTTAACCTTTGTTACTGCTAAATTATGTAGCTTAAATTTTCACCTACTTGAAGTTGTGTCTCGCTACCGCACCCCACAACTTCATTTGGGTGAAAATTACACATATTTTTATCTACCTAAAGTTGTGGGTCACGGTACACAACTACTATAGCCTAATACCTTATTACACGATTAAAAAATACTTTTAAGAAACACCACACTCGTGCCATGAATCCTTTTTATCCGATTAGAAAAAGTTATAAAAAAACATTATTACTCGTGCTACAATATTTTATTACACTATTTAAACATGCTGCATTACCTATTTGTGGTTGCATTTCTGAGACAAAATTGTGCACGTCATATTTGTTTCATATCATTCTATTACCGATTCGTTTTATAACTTATAGGCCCTGATATTTAAATTGAATTCGTGCTCAGATACGGAATGAAATACTGTTGTTCTGAAAGGGTGCCGGCATGTGCCTTACCACTGACCGGCGAAGTTGCCTGAGAGCCAAGCGTGAAGGATTGCTGCTATTTATAGCACGATTAACATTATCCGTGGACCAGGCTACCGCTGATCAGCGCTAGATTTACGTGTAAAGTTAGCTGAAAATGTCATGCTCAATCAGATGTTGAGATATTTATAGCACAATTTTTCTGAAAAAATGGCAAAAAAAGATAGTGTAAAATTTTGTGATCCATGGTTGCATCGTGTTATATCCGATTTGTGTAGTAGTGATTCGTGCTATAACGGGTAATTACTGTAGTCGGTATAAATTAGCACTTTAGAGGTTAATTTTTGATGAGCTAAGTTATATGATTGAAAAATACTTAAAGTTGTGTCTTGCTACTGTGACCCACAACTTCGAGTGTGTGATTTTAATAAAAAATATATGGCAGTGTAGCATATTTAATACTAATTTCTTTTAATAATTTACCTGATTTGCGCTTTAACCCTTTCAAGCCTGAATTTACCATAGTCATCTTCATCCACTACAATTCTCGACTTGCAGTGGATGAAGATTTTGAGGATGTAAAATGAGGCTTTAATGCATCGTGAGGGCTTAAAGGGTTAATATAGTGAACTGATATAGGATTTTGTTTTTTCAGGTGGTCGCGGTCATCTACATCAGCAGCCTCACTGTGTGACAGCCTTGTGCTGGCCTAGTCACAGTATGATGGAAGGTAAACTGGGACTTAACATGGATTGTTTGCTGGTGGGAAGACTGGATGGCTCCTTGGCGCTGATCAACGTCTATGACTATTCCACAATGAAACGCTTAGAGCTGGAACACTGCAGTCGTAAGGATGGTAAATATATTTGGTTTGCTTTTGCTGTGAAGTGAAGTCATTTGAAAATAGTTACTGTGTATTTTAAGGATAATATTTGACATAAACACAATGGTGGCCTAATGCCGGCCATTTTAGGTGTATCATTTGCGACTGCCCAGAGCAGGCTCTACTGTAGCAAGTCTTAACCTATAACATTCTTTTCTAATTCAGTGGCAGTCACTCAACTTGCTTGGTATGATGAGGATAAAAAATTTGCTGTCGGATATACAGATGGGATGATCTACCTTTATTCCAAGCAAGACTTTGAACCTCCGATTGTAATAGAAGCCCACCAGGTGAAGAAGGCGACACCATATTGTTATTTTTTTCCTTCCATTTGTAATTTGAATTGCTGACACAGCTTACAGCTTTAAATTCCCGGGAAATATGTTTTTATGAAAGTTGTAAATAATGATCAATAATACTGTATCATTCATATAAGGTATCTGTAAATGTAAATTATTGCTTTATTTCGTATCCTATGCATAAACATGCACTCACTCCATATCGGAATAAAGATGATACCTTATTCATTACATGTATTATCAAAACATAAATAGCATTCTCCGAATGTGAGCACTGGACATTATTGCCAATTCAGCCTAGTAGTCATTGACACCATCCCTCCTACTGACCCAGTCTTGCTGTGGTGGATTCACAATCAATCAGAATTAGGCTAATTTAATGTGAATTTAATTATTTATTTCTTCAGATATTTTAATAAGTATCATATAACAGGTATATAATATCTATCTGATTATGACATGTACAATTATAATATTGTACGCGAGTTATCACGTACAAAACTCTCACATACAAAATCTATGACACTAGAGTATCAGGATGAGTGACAAGAGTTTTGGAAAAAAAGTGCATGCACTTATTTTAGAACATAAAATAATTTAAAAGTACCCATAAGGCATGTGATATTCCATTATTATTATTTCATCACTGATTTTATACATGTTTATGTTTTGTACCTTGGCTCAGAATGAGGTGGGATGTCTTCAATGGGACTTGACTGGCCAGTTATTAGCTTCGGCTGCTGCGGCAGAGAGTATGTTAAAGATGTGGTGGCCTGGTGAAGATAGCTGGATGTGCCAGCATACACTCACTCATCCCGCACCTGTCACCACACTAGAGTGGTGCCCCGCACCAGCAAAACAAACTGCTGTCACCCTTGTATGCGCCAGGTAACTATATTTTTTGTAGATAACCTCACTGCCAACACAAGAAGTTCATCTAATGTCAGTAGAATATTGGGCCCGCATTGCAGATGGTGGGCCAACATTGTATTAACATTTGGTGAACGTGTTTGCTATTCACATTGTGATTATATTAACCCTTAGAACACTAATGTCGACTACAGTAGACATTCTGTGTTTTTATTGGCCTGTATAACCAATTGGTAAAAATAAAAAGTGTTTTCAATTTTGCAACACTGATATATATTGGGACTTAAATTTCACAAATAACACAAATTTTCAGTCACTTGAAGTTGCCGCGAGACACAACTTCAAGTGACTGAAAATCTAAATTGAATAGGTCAGTGTTCTAAGGGTTGAAACAACAACAATTTGTTTCTATGTTTGATAAATTTTCACTCAATTTAACAGGTAAGGATTTTTGTATGTTATAACAAATGTTTTTTTCTTTTGTCTTGACTGATGCTCATGACATATGCAGGGACACCTATTTTTAGATCTTTTTTACCTGCAGAAGACTACTTGATGGGCATCTATAATTAGACTGATACTGAGTGACTGCAGAGGCCATTTAACAATTATTTTATGTTCATTTCTAAGAAGAAACTCACAGATTGAAACATAAAGCATTCGTGTAGTTGTGGCACACTGGCAAGCTATTAAAATAACCATATTCACAGCTGTCCCACTCACTTTCTGACAAATGGTTTTGTTAGTTTTTTATGGGTTTTATGACCATTATTCCAACCCCTTCAGTGGGGGGACTGATGTCCATGTTACATTCTGACGTCAAAAGCTGGTCCCTGCAAGACAGTTGATTCAGCCTCTTGATTATTGATGTGTTATATTTGTTATGAAATAGACCTTTTGTACCTTTAAGTATTATATTTCAATACTACTTATTTAGTTCCTTTGAATTAAATATGTATTTACAGTGGATGCACAGACGGCACAGTGTGTGTGTGGACACTGCCTCAGCCAGGAACTTCTGCTGCCACTCCATCCTACATACAACATGTAAGAATAACCTTCAGTATTTTTGTCATGCTTTGCTTCCAATCTCTGAGTGCCTTCTACAATTCCTAAGACTAACTGCATTACACACATAATTCAAGGGGATAAATTTAAGGTATTTCGACCAGATGACAGATGCATACCATTGCATAGATACATGATGGAGTAGCACATATACATATTAGTAATATAGATATAGTTGTCACAATAGCACCTGGCTTATCTACAAAATGACACATCTATATCAATACGTATAGCATTAAATAATGACATCATTTTAGTTAACATGTGTAGATAAACACAAATGATTAGACTTTCAGCACCATAAATTATCAAACACTTTATGGATCTAAATTACTGCCCAAAAGTAGTTTCTGGAATAATGGACTAGCATATTAACTGACCTAAAGATGATCAGTAATGGTGCTAATTTGCTGAAAATTGCAGCTTGTACAGTATGAATAGTTAGAATAATCACAAAATAAACATTATATTTCAACCTTCTAGAATAGTTACATTCATATGAAGTCACCTGCTATGACTTCACCATCTGTAAAAGGGATATTTTAATTGTAAGAAATGTGGGAGCTCAAGATATATTGTAGTGAATTACCTGATCTTCTTGTATAACATCATAAAATCTGTTGTCATAATTTTCTGTGGTGTAATATTTATTTTTTAGCAGGAGAACTGGGGAGAAACATTGAGTTCCCGCTACCAGCTTTGCTTCACACTGAGAGGTCATGTTGCGGGAATATCTGCCCTTGCATTCAGCCCAAGTTCTATGCTTGTGGCATCTGGCTGCACAAAGGGCTGGCTCAATATCTGGTCACTGCAGGTAAAACAACGTTTCTGTTTTTCAAAAAGAATTAATAATATATCTTAATATGTATACATGTATTGTATATCACTGAATATTCAGTAATTTGAATCTCTTTGTTTTTTGTTTGTTATAGAATGGAAGTTTGCTGCAAACTGTGACAGGATCTGGCATGACTCAGAGCATTTGTTGGTTTTCAGAACATGCACTAGCTTCTTGTTTTAGTCGTTCTAAGGTTAGTTTTTAAGCTGTTCGTCTCCCTTGTTGTGTTCTGCTGCTGCTCTTAACAGAGACAATTTGGCGTGGTTTGCGAGCAGGAAAGTTGTATTATTGCTATTTTTTGGAAGCAGTTTAGCAGATCAGACAATGCTTCCCATTTTATCGTGTGAAAACTTGTAAGTAATTGTCAAACCACTCTGTGTTGAAGGGTTAACTTCAAGTATAATATTTGTAGTAATATTCGAGTAAAATATTTGTAATGACCCATAACATAGGTATTCAAATAAAGCGGAAAGAGCTAACTAAGACATTTATGACAATTTTGTTCTTATATTAATATATTTTATATTAATGGAAACGTCCATGTATTTTTTTCTATTAGGATGTGGTGGTAGTACACTACACTCCTGATCATTACAACAGAGGTCGTGTTTTGGCGACGTGTCGCTCTGCATTAAGAAGACAGGGAATATTGGGGTTGAGCAGTGCTCCATGCCTACGTGCACTTCTTCACAAGTTACCACTCCTATTGCAGGAACAATATTCTTATGAAAAAGTTTGTATTTACTGATTAATGTATTAATCCTTTGCCAGCCAAGTCTCCTAATTGAATTTTTCACCCACTTGGAAGTTGTGTTTCGCTATTGCGACACACAACTTAAGTAGTTAAAAATTACTCCCAACTGTATAATTTGATACCTAGGATTCGTACATCTCATTTCATCCCCATTGACTAGTATTTTATTCAGCTAAAACGGCTAAAACGGCTATACTCATACTTAGCGCTTAAATGGGTAATCTGTTAGAAATGCTATTAAAACAGCCACTCCTTGTCATTTTATAAAGTGGAAGATATGACACTGCAGTAACAAAATGAAAACATAAAGAGATCCTGTTAGAATGATATGTTCATATTTGCTCCATGTGAGAACAATGCCTTTGGTTTGCAGTGTAGCATATGAAGTTTGTATTGAGGCACAAATTAAGATGCTCTAATGACAAAAGCACAATAACTAACTTTTGTAGATTTCTTCTACCAGGCCAATTTCATTGTGATACATTTCTTTCCATTGCTAATTTATGTATGTATTCACATAATTTATATTATCAGCACAATTTACTTTATTCCAGCCACATATTGTGAGTGGACAACAGCTTGTGCACAGTGCATATTTGCAGTGTTTGGCTGCATTGGCTGTTGCACTTGATCTGCCTGGTGTGTTGTGTTATTCTCCAAAGCCGAACAACTCACTTACTCTGTATGGTATGTAAAGTATCTTAACCCTTGAAGCGCTGAATTGATTTGTAAAAAAAACATCGCAACTAAAGGGGTTTTTTCAATTTCAAATCATCATAAATGTCTTAGTTAGCTCTTCCCGATTCATTTGAATACCTATGTTATGGGTCTGCGGACATTAGAAATATTTTTATTCTTACAGTGGGGGGATCGACTTGAGTCGTCAGAATCTGCCGTCTACAGACGTCAGATTCTGACAACTAAAGTCTATCCCCGCACTGTAAGGGTTATTACAATGTTATATTCTTGCTCTTAGCAGCTAGACAGGGAAAGCACTGACCACCTTTCCCCATTATATCAACCCTTCAAGTCATTTTTATTTTTTTCATTTGTCCTTTAACGAGAAAATTTGAAGGAGAAATTGACATTAAATTTGAACGATTGTCTTATGTTTTGATTTGTTTTGTGTGTATTTGAGTAATTTTCACCCACTTGAAGTTTGTGGGTTGTGGTAGCAAGACGCAACTTCAAGTGGGTGAAAATTTGAATTTTAGAATTTAGTGCTTCAAGGGTTAAACACTTTTTTATGTGCAATCCTGTTATTAAGTTGATTAAAATCAACACTGCCAATTAAAATCTGAAATAATTAATGTTCACTGCTGCCCGATCATTGAAATTTCTAATGTTGCATCCAATAGTCTTCCAGTGGTGAATGAACAAACACTCGAAGGATATAACAGAGCAACTAACAAATAAAATATAGCAAGCAAACTGTAATAATTTATTTTCTCCCATTTGCTAAATTCAAATTATATATGAATTATATTTGCATGAATTTGTTTTTGCATAAAATATCAAAACCACAATGTTCTTGTTTTTCATGATTTTTATCCTATTAGATGTATTGAATTGTTTTCACTTGATTTTTTTAAAATAATTATCACATTGCATTATTCATTTTGATGTCCACAGAATCACAAGCTGTCCTCTCAGATTGGCAGTGGCTGTATATGTATAGTACAACCATCCTCTGTGCTGAAGCGCTGGCCAGACGTACATCTTTCCCAGCTGAGTTTGTGGCAAGTCACTGCGATTCCGAAGAAGAGCTGGAGAAACTTCCACATGTAAATTTTTCTTTTGCTCTAAAATTTGTTTTATAGGCAATTACAGAAATTGCTGACTATTGTATTTACATGCCTATAAGCCATTCAACCCATTAACCGCGGGTACCGATTATATTTGTTTTTAGCCCGCATTTTAATTCTAATTAAAAAAGGTGGGCTATTGCAATTGAAGTTCAGCGGCGTCGGCGTTAACATTTACTTGTGGGCGCGAAAACTTGAAAAGTTTTTTATGTATCCTTCCCAAATTTGTTATGCATGTCACTAATGACCAGTTCTCGGACAAGTTCAATAATGGCGGAATTTTTTTTAAATGGCTGACTTATTGCGATTTTTTGCCTTTTACGTCAATGATTTGACCTTGTGGGCACAATACCTTGAAAAGTGTTTCACATATCCTCTTCAAATTTGTTATGCATGTTACTAATAAGTAGTTCTTGGACAAGTTTAATAGTGGCCGAAAACAAATTCAAAATGGCTGTTTTATTGCGATTTTTCGCATTTCATGTCAATAATTTGACCTTGTGGGCGCGATAACTTGAAAAGTTTTTCACGTATCCTCTTCAAATTTGTTATGCATGTTACTAATAAGTAGTTCTTGGCCAAGTACAATAATGGCTGAAAAAAAATTGAAAATGGCCCATTTATTGCGATTTTTCACATTTTACGTCAATAATTTGACCTTGTGATAACTTGAAAAGCTTTACACGTATCCTTTTCAAATTTGTTATGCATGTTACTAATAAGTAGTTCTTGGACAAGTTCTATAATGGCTAAAAAAAAATCAAAATGGCTGATTTTTTGTCATTTTTCGCATTTCACGTCAATAATTTGACCTTGTGGCCGCAATAATGACTTCAAGTTCAATAATGGCGGCGGGCTATTGTCGAGTGTGCTCTTGCTTACAATTTTCATTAGCATATTGCATATATCAGCTTTTAAACATATTGAAGATAAAACATGACTTTAATCAGCAATAATTTAAAAATAGTAGACCTCCATTTTGTCAGATCTAAATAGTTTACTCTCACTCGTAAGTTGTGGATCGCGTCAGCGAGACACAACTTTAAGTGGGTGAAAATTACAATTGAATAATTTGGCGGTTAAAGGGTTAAATAAAATATTTTGCAATTTCTGTGCCACATACATTATGGCATTTCATTTCAAGGATGCTACTTATAATCTTATTACTTGATTTTTCTCTTGGAATACAGGATAATATTAACTGGGATCTAAGTATGGATGAGCAGATAATGGCATGGGCGACACAACGACCTGAAGACTGGCAGCTGGGCGGAAAATGTGAGGCTTTCCTTTGGGGCGGCGGTCGACACGGTCAGTTATGTGAGGCTGGAAGAAGTACACTGAACCCTGCTGCTGCGCCATCTTTCTCCTGCGCTCAACAGGTCAATATTTGTATAAAAATAACAGCAGGTCACACCCATTTGAATCTAATTGTTTGTAAAAAAAAAGCGCTTCAAGGGATTAGAAGTAAACTGATACATCCCCCTATTACAACTTCAAAGCCATGATATTCCTGCTGCACATGACCTGTCTAAAAAATAATGGCTCCCGAGTGTGCCGTAACACTCCTGGTGAAAATACACCACAAACTACAAAACCATAGCGTGCAATTGATAGACCCATCAACAAAAGTTTAATAATAATTTTACTGGCTGGCTATAAAAATAAAAAACATTTATGATTGAAGACTCCTGACAGACCCTGTCACACCGAAACAAAGCATTTTTGATACTATTTTTTTCAACTGGTGTTTTTTATTTTGTATAGCTTGCCAGTAAAAATAAGTTTTCACTACAATGTTGTTTATTGGTGATGTGTCTGACTGACTTATGCTGTGTTTTTTTATATAATTTTCCAGTAAATCATGAATCTAGTTGTCAGGAGTGTTGTTCTGGTCAGTCCATTATTTTTGAGACAGGTCACATAGGGAATTCCTTATAATGTATCCGTTCTCCAGGGACTGCTCTAGCACAGTTTGTTGATTACAGGTGATCTGTGGACAGAACTGTACATTTGTCATTCAGCCTAGTGGTACTGTACTCGCATGTGGAGAAGGAAGCTATGGTCGACTGGGACAAGGCAACTCTGATGATTTACACTCACTCACAGTCATCTCTTCACTGCAAGGTATGCCATAGATTTAACTAGCAGCAGTATAGATTGTCATTTTGATCATGTTGATGTCAAATGGAATACTCATAATTGCCTGTAGATTGTCTAGTTGGAACATACGATTAACACTAGAACAATCTTGAACGTAGTGGTCATAGTTTGTTGGTTCTAAAATAAGTACATGTACTTGTACTCAATCTCTGCTTTATTTTGACACATCACATTTGACATCCAACATTTTCCCTCTGTACAACATTCTGTGTCATAAACTGTCAATGTCCCTGAACAGTTTTAGCATATTTCTTTAGAGAGGATTACAACTTAGTGTTACACTAATGCAGTTAAATAGATTATTAAAGCATTATACCAATTCCATTCTTATACCAATTTACCAACAGTGAGGCATACAGATGGAGGCTCACTTTTCTCAATATAATGGAATGTCCAGCTACAAGAAGTTCTTTAAATCATCAATTGAGAAACACAAACCTGTAAATTTTCATTTATCATCTTTTGTAATGATTAGTTGAATTAGTTTTCAATTTCAAAAGTGATGATATTTGTTTGAATTGAGTGTTGTGAGATCCAAGGATTGCACATATTCGGTATAAAAAGCAACAAGTAATTTATTCTATCCATTTGATTAAGCCATCAATTACAACTTCAAATGAAAAAGCTCTACATTTTAACATGGGATTCATTACCTAACCTGGGATGGTTTTGATTTTCTATTTAATGCCAGCACTGCATTTTATTTCCTACTACATTATAGTCACTGTGTGTTACCAGAATGAGCATCACAACAGCTACCTTGGGGGGAAATAAATGGCAATTTAATATACAAAATATAACAGTGTCATTTGTCGAATGAACATTTTTCTTTTTCTTCCTAGAGATTTGTACATGATTTATTTTTGTGAGAATCTACTTTCTGGACATGATAAGGAATGTGCCACCATAACTTACAGCTGATGCAGTCCACCATCACAACCATAATTAATCTTTTGCCTGTCAAGTTCTCCCATTCAAATTTTCACCCATCTGAAGTTGTGTCTCGCTACAATGACATGGGTGAAAATTACTCAGATTTGCCAAGCTTGATGTATGTTTAACCCTTCAAGCCCTCACGATGCATTAAAGCATCATTTTAAATCCCTGTGAACGAATTTAATTTTCCCACAACTAATAGTTTTAGAATGAAAATTCCCATGAAACTGGTTTACCAATACATGGTAATTTTCTTTAATTTTTGAACCACTTCAAATCATCTTCATCCACTACAAGTCGAGAATTGCGACAGCAATTCGCGGCTTGTAGTGGATGAAAATGACTATAGTATATTCAGGTTTGAAAAGGTTAAACACACATTTCATTGCCAATAACAATGATATGATTTGATAGAATAATAAAACAGATTAAACATGGTTATAGCAACTATGAACAGGGGAAGGGTTAATATAATTAATTTTAAAACACGCTGGGCTGTTCAATGACATAGATTTGAAGCATGCAGATGTTTTACATGATATTATATTTGTTTACAGGATTTGTGGTGACACACTTGGTGACATCGGTGGGCTCAGACGGTCATACCATGGCTCTAACAGAGAGCGGTGAGGTATTTAGCTGGGGTGACGGTGACTACGGCAAGTTAGGCCATGGTAATAGTGACCGTCAGAGAAGACCCAGGCAGATAGAAGCTTTACAAGGAGAGGAGGTTGTACAAGTAAGTCAGCACCATCCAGCTACCTGAAAGTGACACATATGCATGCACAAAAATCTTCTACATTATTAATCCTTTCAAACTTGAATTCACCAGTATCATCTTCATCCACTACAAGCCGTGAATTCTCAATTTGTAGTAGATGGAGATGACTTAAAGTGGATGGCAAATGGATTTTTTTTATTATTATTAAACATTTCCATGGAAATTTTTGTCCTAAAACCTCATGGTTTTAATAAATTAAGTCATTCTTCAGAGTTGCGAAATGATGCTTTAATGCATTGTGAGGATTTGAAAAGTTAAGCGGTACGTAAAGGTGTATCAAGATACAACTGTGTTTGGAGGCATTTGAATTTTCCTAATTAGCATTTTTTCGCGCACACATAGTATGTCATGGTGCATATTTTAAATAAATGAATTTAAAATAGTACCATTGCTGATATTATTATTAATTAGCTAGAGACTTAAGGATTATTACCATATATGACTGTGTATTTTTAGATGGCTTGTGGATTTAAACACAGTGCTGTTGTAACAGCTGATGGTAAACTGTATACATTCGGTAATGGTGATTACGGCCGACTGGGACTAGGCACAACATCCAATAAGAAACTCCCAGAGAGAGTGTCGGCTTTGGAAGGCCATGTTATTGCCCAGGTATGTGACTTATTCCCCTGTTTAGCTTCAATTTTTTTGTTAGACCTAAACAAAAATATCTTGCTTTTCTTGAAGTTATTCATCATTGTCCATTATACAAAATAATTTCAATTCAAAGAATTATATGTGTATTAGGTTATGAATGTTTGCTTCAAACCAGAATTTGTGAAAAGCTACAACCAATCTTCAAAAGCTGCGGTTATAATTCTTAATATTCTTAATATATATAGAATGTGTAACCTTGATGAAATGTATATAAGTTGTATCTCTCACATGTATGACTAGATAATGCAGTAGGCTCCCAGCAAACATGAGTACTTCGCCTAAAGTTGGTTAAATGCTAGCCCACAGCCTGAGACGCTGGCCAAACATTGAACCAACCTCGGGCCAAACATTGAACCAACCTCGGGTGACAGTCATGTTTGCTGGGTGGATACTTCACAAATGTATTCTTTTATACCAGGTTGTGTGTGGGTTGAACCACACAGTTTGTGTTTCTGCGGATGGAGAGACCATCTGGGCTTTTGGAGACGGCGACTATGGAAAGCTTGGCTTGGGCAACACAACAGCCAAATCCACCCCTTCCAAGATAGACACCCTTTGTAACGTTGGGATCAAGAAGGTTTGCTGTGGCACTCAATATACAGTGGCTCTCACAAAAGATGGTCGTGTTTTTACCTGGGGACAGGGTTGGTATTCATAACTACAGTATCACATATTTTACTGTATGGTCTATGTTGTGGTGTTAGGTCTGACAAGGCCTATTTAACCCTTTAACCGCCGGTGCCGCATATATTTGGGTTTTCCTTTTTTATTAGCACATTAAGTACCACCTTTTAAACAATCATGTTAAAGATAAAATGTGACATCAATCAGCAATATTTGAAAACAGTTGACCTCCATTGTGTCAAATCTGAATAATTTTCACTCACTTGAAGTTGTGGATCGCGTCAGCGAGACACAACTTCAAGTGGGTGAAAATTCACATTGAATAATTTGGCGGTTAAAGGGTTAAAGCGATGAACTATGGAGAACAAAAGTGTTTTTTTTAATTTTAAAGCATCATAAATGCCTTAGTTATCTATTACCACTTCATTTGAATATCTATTTTATGGGTCTACGGCCAGTACAATTGTTTTAACTATTTCAATGCGGGGATCGGCTTTGCGAGTATAGACGTCAGATACCACTGTCTAAAGACAGTCCCCGCACTGAAAGGGTCAATAATTCATTTACAACTGCTTTACAAAAGTAAAGTAGTATCGCAAGCTATGCGTAAAAGATTAGTAAAGATGCATATGACATTATTAAATAATCATATGTAGATTTAGTTACTGCAAAATACTCATGTCTGTTATATTTCTCTTTAATATACCCTTTCAATAGAATTACTTTCACTCACATTTATCTGATGGTACATTTATTTTATCTTTCTTAGATATTTTGTTCTGGTAGAATAACAACATATAAAGAGTTTTATTTTGGTATGTAACGGAATTTATGCTTAATCATTATTAGATTTTAAATTTAACCCACCTTTTTTGGAATAGCGCCGGACTGATGTTTTATGGTTGTATTGAACTACTGGGTGTGCCGATTCATTTTATCTTACTTTATTTTCAGACCGTTTGATTGGTCAAACAGAAGTGAGATTACGTGGTCACAGTCGTCCCCAGCTTGTGGTTGGTCTAGAGGGTCGGTTTGTGGTGGATATAGCCACAGGAGCTGAGCATACACTGGTCCTCACCAGTAGTGGTGAGGTCTGGGGATGGGGTACCAATGTGGATGGCCAGTTAGGTATGGGGCACACTGCAACCATACGTGAACCACAACCACTTCCCGCTTTACAGTGCAAAAACGTCAGACAAGTAAGTACACTTTTATAGCTTGGACTAAATCAAAATAACCGGTATGTTATAATGTACCGTATATCCCCGCGTATAGTGCGACGCCATGTATAATACGAGTTAAGATTTGAGGCCTAGGATGACCTGAAAAACGTCTACCCCTCTGTATAATACGACCTCAAATTTTGGATGTCGGCAGCGTCCCGGTCGGCAGCGTTCCGGGCCATTTAAATGTGAGGCATGGATATTATCTTATACTAATAAATAGCGCTGTGACACCTGCATAGACGATGCTCAATGACGGGAACAGCGGCAACAGTACAGCTCTACAAAACCAAAGGGCAGTATCTGCTTACTTGTAAAGTAAGCAGATACTGTATTTCCATTTTCCACAGCAGAGTGGATGTCATCGGGACTGTCTCGATGGGCAGACATTCTGAGGCCTGCAGAGGCTACATATATATACACACAGATTTTAAAATACCCGTATTTATATTTCGCCGACAAATTTATATTATTTTAATTTATCTATTACAAAGACCATATTTTAACATTGTCCTGCTCAAATAAGAACATTCCAAGATGCAATGTGATTGTAAAACATTTGCAGACTAGCCGCATTGTCTAGACACAAGAGGTGTTTGGTTGTATAAGGTGTCCGGGTGCAATAACACAGCAGCGCTTCATGAACTACAGCTAACAGATACCACCATTTGCTCAATACCGTATCAGCCGCGGCAACAGCGGTAGGTGTTAATGTTATCCCAGCAATATGGACATTCTGAGGCCTATATGTATAGAATTTGCGATAGGAGATATAAACAGTGATATCCTGTTATATTTCATCAACGCATTCTCTCATTCCAATAGGAAAATATCATGTTCAGATTTGTCGTACACAATAGAACACGCCCATATGAAAGGCAACTTAGATTAAATCATTATTAATATAAATGAACAGGTCAGGAGTGTGAATTGGTTGCAGACTAACGACGTCATATATCTGCCCGTGGTTGTCAAACGTGCCACGCGCGTCGGCGGGAATGTGAGACGGGGGCTCCCAGCAAACACGACACATTCACCCAATGCTGGTACAATGTTGTGATAGCATCGCTGACGGTGGCCCAACATTGTACCAGCACTGGGTGAAAGGCTCTTGTTTGCTACTAGTTGGAAAGGAACAGTCTTGTTGTATCGTGTGTATAGGCCTGCTTACCATACACGCCGACTAGCCTACGTTTCTACCGCTAGAAAACTTACCGCTGAACTACCGCTACAGAGCTAAAAAATTGTATTAAATTCTACATCTATGTATAATACGAGGTGCCTTTTTGTGACATGAATAGCTAAGAAAAAACATCGCATTATACACGGGGATATACGGTAGTACCGGTACATGTTGTCTTGGTGTTACAAGGAGTTATTCGGTTATGTTTTTTTGTGTTTTGGGACTTGAACAGGTTTTGTACCAGGTTTGTGCAGAATTTGAAATCCGTGAAATAAAAGACTACTCATATTCGTTTAATATAAATGAATAGGCACTGCATATTTTCACATTTCTAAATTTACAAAAAGTCTATATGATTTTCTGAAGAACTGAAAACAATTGTTTCAAAGAGTAGTACATTATGTAATTATATAACAGAATAATCACATCTTGTGTCACCATGTGTTAATATGTTCACTTTTCCCGACATGCTTCAGATCTCTGCTGGTCGCACTCACAGTGCAGCCTGGACTGCCCCGGCACTGATGAGACGTGGACCTGGTAACCCTAACTGCCCCCAGCTAGGAACTCCCGACAATATCCCTCTACAGTACACAGCACTGCAGTCCTCCTCTGTCACCACTATACGATCACGTCTCAAACTACTGCATCATTTCTCAGATCTCATCTACTCCTCGTGGCGCTTGTTGACACTCACACCAGTACAGGTGAGTGCTGTACTGCCGTGCAAATCCATAGGGCAGTAACTGCTTACTTGAAAAGTAAATCATTACTGTCATTACTGCCTTTTGCACTGTAGTGTAGGTCTACTGGAACAATCAACATGTAATGTTACTTGCTGCTTAATTTTCTCGAGCATGTACGTTTCTGAAAGTTCTGATGTATAAAAAATGTGATTATTCACAAATTTGTATTCAAAAGGTATCATTTTATTTAGTCTCTCCAATTTTCTGGGTGTGTCAAGTAGAAATAATTATCATTTTATACATTGATTGCTTTTAATTCCACATGTCTGATCGACTTGTCTAAATGATGACTTGATGATGGATATATAAAATGTAATTTATTCCAGAATGATGGTTCTCAGAATACCTCAGGAATTCCATTTATGTCTCAAGCACGGCTTCGTAATTTATTGGCCCCTCGTGTCTACACACTTCCCATGGTACGAGCCATTGGAAAAACCATGGTGCAGGGCAAAAATTATGGGCCTCAAATAACAGTTAAAAGAATAGCAACACGGTATGTGCATTTTATATTTTATTGTATTAAATTAAATTTTTATGATACATGTAGCCTCTGGTAACTTCATCAAAATAAATATTGAGCTTAACACTTACTTGAGACTGCTATTTATTACAAATGTGTTGGAATTTTAATTGGAAAGGAATACATTTTTTCAAGCGGGAAGAAGTGTAAGCCAATATACGTTCAGATTGCTCGGCAAGTTGTCAAGTTACGACCATCAGACCTTCGTCTGCCAGCCAGAGCATGGAAGGTGAAGCTGATCGGTGAGGGTGCTGATGATGCGGGTGGTGTTTTCGATGATACAATCACTGAAATGTGCCAGGTTGGTGGATGCAAAAAGCTCTTGTATTCTTCTTCATTTATTATTATCAATAGTGATTTATTTTAGCTCCACTCAAAAAAATATTATCACATGGGAACAATTTGTTTATCTCCCACATATTTGAAGCTACTTTGCAGGAATAACTGAACTATTTGAAAAGACTGTATCTTCTCTGCCATTTTCACCTGAATGATGTTTGATGCATTTTTTATATAAAGACAGATCTCAATGATCCGTCCTCTGAAGTCCTGCAATCTTCTACTTGTACATCCATCACGCTTTTGATGGGAATGGATATGTCCAATGTACTTTTGCTTCTACCCAGCAAACACAAGACCTTGTTCCAATGTTGGTGTAATGTCGAACCACAGTCTACATTACAACAACATTGGAACAACGTGTTGTGTTTGCTAGGTAAAAAATGCCATTCCGCTACCCGCCTTGTCATCAAATTTCAAGGTAGAAAGGTTTAATTAGATGCATAACTGTCCCGTTCTGTCACAGTCATCACAGTAATCATGCTAATTGCATGAATGCAGACTTGTTTGAACAGTGGCTGTGCTCTTCTTGATGTCTCTGTTCTAACATTGCCCCAACGCTGGTTGTATGCGCAAGATTACTGGGAGGGCATTTGGCAAAACAAACATGCTGTCATTCAACTGGCAATGGATGAACAACACATTGAACTGGTGATGTTGGGCCAGCGTTAAATCAACATTGTAGTCTCAAGTTTATTGTGACAATGCCAACGTCTCTCACATTGAAACAACATTAAATCACACTTAGGACAACACTTCGTTGTTGTGTGTGTCCCTAAGCCACACTGTCGGAAAATATTAACCATTAACATCAGAATGTTTGTATAAATCGGTTCTCAACGTGGATGAAGATGATGTTTAATTAGGTCTAGGCCATATAGCATATAGTTAAGGGCCTAGGCAACTATGGGCCTGGTAAACAATTATTTTGGTCAAACTAGTGCCAAAATTACAGGTACCATTAATGGTATTGTAAATTAACTCAAATGCCGTAGGCCTAATTACTATTTTTAATAATGACAAAGCGTGATCACTGATGATAGCCTGCTCCAAAACTCTTGAAGCTCCGTAATATTTCTTGGGAAAAGATGATGATGGGACATCGTGCTTTCTATGTAACTACTTTTCACAAATGTTAAAAGGATTTTATCCGCTAATAAATGACATGCTATAATATACAACATACTATGCTACTATAAATGTCAATATCATTGTTTAGCCCTTTCACCGCCAAATTATTCAATTTGAATTTTCACCCACTTGGGTGATCCACAACTTCAAGTGAGTTAAAATTATTCAGATTTGACAAAATGGAGGTCAACTCTTTTCAAATTTTGCTGGTTGATGTCACATTTTATCTTTAACATATTTAAAATGTGGTAATTAATGTGCTAATAAAAAATGAAAACCCGAATATATGGGGCACCGGCAGTTAAAGGGTCAATTGTTTTTACAGGAGTTGAAAACTGGAGTGGTACCACTACTGATCCCAACCCCTAATGCCAACAATGAAGTGGGTTATAACAGAGACAGGTTCGTATATTATCTACATCTGTTACATAGCACAGCAAATACAGGATTTTGTACCAATGTCGATTAAATGTTGGGATGACATCACAGACTGTGTTCTAATATCAAAGTAACACTGATTCAACTGTCTGGTGTTTGTTGTTGCTTGGGCTTCAGGGCTACAGAACTTATGGATGCTCCAATCCTGATAATAGCTAAATATATCTTTGAATATCATGAATATGCATATACCGGTACATGTATATACATCAGATTATCCACCATGAAGATTCTTCAAGCTATTTCAAGCTATATGTATGTCTACTAAATATCATTTTACAAGAAAAATGTTTCTGGTAGACTTGTATAAAGATTACGCATGCAATAACAAATGCAGCATGCAGTGTTACAACTGTGATGCCGTTACTAATTAAGAAGTGTACATGTCATTTATTTACCAGTGATGATCACAATATCTTTTTAACTTTGAAATTGATGTCATCCCAAAATATTTTGAATTTCACAGTATTTTCTAATCAAAATAGTGATTGATTTTTAAAAAGCAATTTGTTACACTGTCACACTGCTAATTTTAAATAATCATAATGCATTAATATTTGTAGATTTCTACTGAATCCCCGATTGACATCTGAACAGCAATTAGAATTGTTCCGGTTTCTTGGTATTTTACTTGGTGTTGCAACCCGTACAAAGAAGCCACTTGGCCTACACTTGGCGCCCACTGTTTGGAAACAGATTGCTGGCATGTCACTTACTGTGGAAGACCTTGAAGAGGTGAGTTAGAATAACTGTTAACCCTCCAACCGCCGGTGCCGCATATATTCGGGTTTTAATTTTTTTATAAGCACATTAGGTACCAGCTTTTAAACATGTGACAAAGATAAAGTGTTACATCAGTCAGCAATATTTGAAAACAGTTGACCTCCATTTAGCCAAATCTGAATAATTTTCACTCACTTGAAGTTGTGGATCGCGTCAGCGAGACACAACTTCAAGTGGGTGAAAATTCAAATTGAATAATCTGGCAGTTAAAGGGTTAATGATACTGATTTGATTTAATGATCCATGCCTTTCCTACTATTTTCTACAAATGAAGCAATTGTCCCAAAATAAACAACCAGTTTGTATCCTACCCTTTTCTCAGGCCAGGTACACAGTGATATCACCAGATCACTTTGAAATACTGCCAGACAGCTCCCACCCCACACAAATTTAACACACCTTCACACATTTTAATAAGGGTATGAGTAGGATGTGGAAATTAACTTTGTACTATCCGTATTTAGCGTTTTGATTGGTAAATCGATATTTTGATATGTACAGCTTTTTTGTGGCAACCTAGGATTTTATTTCACAACATTGTATAAGCTGGTAAAGTTAATAGACTATTTGTTGGTTGTGTTCGACAATGAATATTTTTTGTTAGTGTTCTCCTTCACCAATGACTTAGCCTTTTCATTGTGAATTAAATATCAATATTTGATTTGCTCTACAGGTTGATCTGCTGTACATGCAGACACTACGCGGGATTGCTGAAATTCAAGAAAGTGGAGTAACAGCTGATATGTTTCATGAGGTAAAACAGTGTATTTTAATTTAAATACATTTCTCATTTCATACAGGTAGTGTAGTGGTAGTGTGCCACTAGTACAGTAGTGTGTCACTAGTACAATAGTCACATATTAAACCTAAAATGATCTATAATTGTAATGTTAACCCTTGTCCCGCTGAATTGTTATAAATGTATTTTTCGTCATTTGAAGCTGCAATTGCTAACACATGTTACAGCTTCAAACGACAAAAAATATTTCTAATTATGATAGACATCTATGATATCGAATTATTAGATTAGCTAAGCATCTACCATATAACTGTGTGATATTTCTATTGATCTAATACATGCTTGAAACTGTGTAGGGTATATCCGATTCCAGCAGCACAAGGGTTAATAGCCAATTTTTAACCATTTAAGTGTAGAATTTTCATATCTGAAATAAGGTGTGTTTGACTATACAATTACAGGTGATTCCACTGGATTGCTTTGAAGGCCACAGTGCAGATGGTACATTTGTTCCCATTGTGCCAGGTGGGCGGAGTATCCCGTTTACCTTCTCCAATCGTAAGGAATATGTGGAGAGAGCCATACATTACCGTATGCATGAGATGGACTTACAGGTAGGAATGACATTCAGCAATTTTCTAATATTTTTGTCATTTTAGACAAGCCTTATTTCGCCATGAACAGCACATAATAATAATATTAATATTAATAAAAATTATAATAATAATAAAAATAATATTAATAATTTATTAGCAATATGCATTACAGTCTGTCAGCATGCAATACAGTCAATAATAAAAACACTGTTATACATGTACATTGTATGTGCAAAAAAGTACCCCTCTAAAAGACTACTGGTATTAAAATTTCAAATATATAGAGTAGCCTTACTTGTAAGAATCGAAGAAAATAAAGAGTGGTAATTATTAGGAGGATAATTTAACCCTTAAAAAATAACAAATAAAAAAGAATATGGTATTACCTGTATAGGGTTTACTAAAAACAAAAACACCTAGCCCGAGTAATTTGATTAGCTAAAAAGTGTATTATACTATGGAAAAAACATTTTCCATTCAATTTTCAAGACCAATTTATTTAGCAAATCCAAAACACAATGTCTGTGAAATTGTTTTTTACCTCTTTTTTTTACACACAGATCAGAAATAATGTATCTTAACAAAATCAAGTGGTTGGGTGAATATTTTTTTTTTAATTACCATTTTTTTGTTTCTTTGTCGACATGAAACATATTTTTCCAGCATAATCACTAGAAAACTAAATAATAAAAGTAAAATAACATTTTTTTAATTGTCTATAAAAAACTGATTTTTTCCATGCTTCGTAGTAGCTGCCTTACACCTGTTTTGGGGGTGTTGCGCCACATATATATATATTTCTAGTGTTTTACTGTGTTGCAGATTATTAACACAGTTATGGAGAAAACTTGTTTTCGACGCAATTCAATTAGAAGAAAAAATATTATACAAAATTATATTTATTCATTCCAATTTGAAAGATTTGTGGACATGACTTTTTATCTTGCATAATTATAATATAATATATAATAATTGCTAGTCTATTTTATTTAGGCATAAATAAGGGCTGTACATGATTTGTTTAGCTCTGTAGGAGTGTAGGATGTGATTCATCATGTTGAATAACAACAGTTTATAGACTACATAATACACTACTTTCTCACTTGTACGTGTGATGCGTAGCAATATCCCAGTCAGCATTTGACCGATGCCGATTTAATGGCAAAATATCAATATAACATTGCCCCAGCATCATGTAGTTGCTGGGTTAAGATTGATCTGTTAACCCTTTCAAGCCTGAATTTTCCATTGTCATCTTCATCCACCTCAAGTCACTGTAGTGGATGAAAATGATGTGGTTTAAAAATTAACGAAAATGTAGCGGTAAACCACTTTCACGGGAATTTTCGTTCTAAAACACTTGGTTGTAGGAAAATTAAGTCATTTTTCAGGGATGTAAAATGATGCTTTAATGCATCGTGAGGGAAAACATTTCAGCGCTTCAAGGGTTAACCCTTTAAGGCATCACGATGCATCAAAGCATCATTTTACATCCCAAAACAGACTTACTTTTCCCACCACCAATGGTTTTAGAATGAAAATTTCCATGAGACTGGCTCACCAATACATGGTAATTTTCTTTAATTTTTAAACCACATCAAATCATCTTCATCCACTACAAGTTGAGAATTGCGGCAGCAATTCGGGGGGCTTGTAGTGGATGAAGATGACAATGATAAATTCAGACTTAAAAGGGTTAACCCAAAGCAGGTGGAGTGATCATTGACGCGCTCCTGGCAATCACCACAACTGAATCGCTGTATCTTACAAACACCGAAAAATTGATTTCAAGAAGCAAGAATTGAATGCTCCTTCTATAATTTACATGAGAGTATTTACTGGCTTTATGTCAATATATACACCGCCTGTATTATTTCTGGTGTTTCAGGTGTCAGCTGTACGCGAGGGGATGGGCTGGATTGTACCGGTACCTCTCTTATCTCTGCTGACAGCACTCACCCTGGAGCAGATGGTCTGTGGTATGCCTGAAGTCTCCATACCTGTGTTGAAGAAAGTCGTAAGGTAGATGAACGGGAATTATGTTATCTTAACCCCTGGAACACTGATGTCGACTACGGTAGACATTCTGTGTTTTTATTAGCAGCTTTATAACCCCTGATAACAAGTTGTTAAAAATAAAATATGCCTTCAATCTTGAAACACTGATATATATTGTGACTTAAATTTCTCAAATAACACAAATTTTCAGTCACTTGAAGTTGTGTATCGCTGTAGCGAGACACAACTTCAAGTGACTGAAAATTTAAATTGAATAGCTCAGTGCTCCAAGGGTTAATAGTCGATTTCACTGTCATTTTAATATCAAATAAATAGAATATGATCTGTATATGTAGTATGTATAAGCATGTTGGGGAGTATACTGCCGTGCAAATCCAAATCAGAGGAGCACAAATCAGCGTGTTTTGTATACTCTTTCTTGAAAATTCTATCCATGTGAAATCCCATACTCTAGAATCATTAGTGCTGGCATTTATTACAGGAAAACGTAAATCATGTATTGGCAATTGTCTTGTCTATTGAGCTATTGTAAGTTAAGAAGTAACATGCCTTTAAGTACATGGTTGTACATTATGATGGCCGAAAGTTATAGACAAGAATAAGTGTTAGAACTGATACATGTAATATATATATGAATGGAATTGAACGGCAAACTTACCACTGCTTACTGTTAGTGAATAACTCATGTTTCATACTGAAGTTTAACCCTTAGAGCGCTAAATTATATAATTTCAATTTTAACCCGCATGAAGTTGTGGCTCGCGATAAATTTATCATGTTTGTTTATTTGAGGCCAAACATTTGCAAATTCTTATGTTTGAACACCCATTTCATTTCCAACAGGAGTGATTAGATCGACTAATAAAACATAAAAAAATTTAAAAACGACTATGGTCGTGCTTAGACTAGTGGTGTAAAGGTTAACCCTTTCAGTACAGGGACCGTCTTTATACTTCAGAATCTGACGTACAAAGAAGGTCCCGATCAAAATACATATAATGTTCGTAGACCCATAACATAGGTATTCAAATGAAGCGGAAAGAGCTAACTAATACATTAATGACGATTTTAAATTGAGAATAAAGCTTTGGTGTCTATTGTATATTATGGAAAAAAAATTCAGTGTTATAAGGGTGAATAGAATATTATGAGTATAGGCCTTATGTGTTTTGCTGATTGTAGATACCGTGAGGTGGATGAGCATCATCAGTTGATACAGTGGTTCTGGCAGGTGCTGGAGGCATTCAACAATGACGAGAGAATCCTGTTTATGCGCTTCGTGTCTGGACGTTCAAGATTGCCCGCAAATCCGGCAGATATTACACAACGCTTCCAAATCATGAAAGTTGACAGGGTAATAATGTTTTACTGCTAAATAATGCCATCATCACTGACTTTATAAGTGTTGATACTATTAATGTTATCAGCTAGGGGTGTATGCATACACCCCTAACATATAGCATTCTCAATTCATCTTATTACTCGGTGTATACTGTTGTGCAAAGCCAAAAGGCAGTAACTGCATACTTGAAAAGTAAGCAGCTACTGCCTTTTGGCTTTGTGCCGACTTGTGTATTGGACTTGGCTTTGATTAACTGTATAGTCACACTGTTTTAGTTGTCTGCTGTTTTTCAATGTCTACCTGATGGACAAAATTAATCTTAATGGTTCCTTAATAGAAAGAGTATTTAATTTGTTTTTGCTTTTGTTTTTTTAAATTTATGTTTTCTTTGCAGGCTACTGATGGCTTACCAACTTCCCAAACATGTTTCTTCCAGCTGAGACTACCACCCTACTCAAGTCGGGAAATGATGGCTGAGAGACTCCGCTATGCAATCCACAATTGCAGGTCTATAGACATGGACAATTATATGTTGACACGCAATGTAGATATGGGGCACGTTTCTGACGGGGAGGAGTATTGAATAGCATA
Organism: Flabesymbios commensalis; assembly: GCA_964017125.1. Taxonomy (NCBI): domain Eukaryota; kingdom Metazoa; phylum Annelida; class Polychaeta; order Terebellida; family Flabelligeridae; genus Flabesymbios; species Flabesymbios commensalis. The sequence goes on from OZ024908.1 coordinate 59,352,478, forward strand.
AGCTGTCATACTGTTACTTTGTATTGGAAGGTTGTATCTATCACTTGTCGTTTCAGTGCTGTGCCAACGTCGGAAATGGTGGCCCACCATTGAAGCGACATTGGGGGAAGTCTCGTGTTTGCTAGTATGGCAGAGACGACTCCTAACCCTTTCAATACTAGTACCTTCTTTCTAACCCTTTCAGTGCTGGTACTGTCTTTAGACGTCAGAATCTCACCTCTGAAGACTGTCCCCGCACTAAAAGTATTAAAGTATTTATAAAGGCCATAACCCCATGACATAGGTATTCAAATAAAGCGGAAAGAGCTAACTAAGACATTTATGAAGATTTCAAGACGAAAAAAAGACTTTGGTCACCATGGTTTATATAAAAATATTTCAGCGTTGTAAGAATTATTCCCCAGGTAACTATAGTATATATAATACAGCTAGTCTATCGTATGTCAAAATACAGTGTGAAGACACCATGGTCATATTGTGACAGACTATTCTAATAAGATTTCAATCTAAAGTAAACATGACACGTTGACCCCACGTTGATTTATTATTTACTTTTACGATGGGTCAAAATCAAACCAACATAGGCTTGTCACTCCCATTTACTGAGAAACGTGGACAAGTCTTCATAGACGAGTTGATATATCTTATAACTCTGATTTGTAAAGACAAATACCTCTACCAGATAAATGCATAATATTTAGATCAAATCGTTTACGAATAGTAGCCCTGAATTAATTGTTATTACCCTTATCCTGCTAACTTAATCTATTAACCCTTTCAAGCCTGAATTAACCTTTTTTATCTTCATCCACTACAAGCCAAGAATTGCTGTCGCAATTCTCAACTTGTAGTGGATGAAGATGATTTGATGTGGTTTAAAAATTAAAGAAAATTTCCATGTATTGGTAAACCAGTTTCATGGAAATTTTCATTCTAAAACCCCTAGTTGTTGGAAAATTAAGTTCACTTTCAGAGATGTAAAATGATGCTTTAATGCATTGTGAGGGCTTAAAGGGTTAAAGTTTTCACCCACTTGAAGTTGTGTCTCGCTACCGTGATTCACAACTTCAAGTGTCTGAAAATTACTCATATTTGATTAATTTGAGCTCAAATATTTTCAAATCTTGATGTTTAGACACACATTTCATTCTCAATAACTGTGATTTGGTCGACTACTGAAACAGATTAAAAACGACAATAGTCGTGATCAGCAGGATAAGGTGGATTGGATATAACATGTTAAGATATGTTATGAGTTAACTATGATCAATTCTGCTCGGAGCTAACACATGTACGTGTGGTTACATAATGCAGAGGGTTAATTGTGATATCTATTATTTATTACACAATACTTCTGGGTTTTTTTTGTTGTTGAATATTAATGCTAATTTTTTAGTAGTTCTGAGACGCGATTGTGGCTGCTTTTTTTTCTTTTCCACTGTATGTTGAATTGCCCCATCCCATCTAAAGTGACACCCAATGTGCCATCCTTGTGTATGAGTTTCGTGTTTGTTCACTGCCAGATAAAATGATATTTTATAGATATATCCTATATTGCTTTAAGAAAGTATGATTTAACTTATTTAAATGTAAAAAAAACAAAGTCTTAATATGAGTCTATTTACCCCCAGACTTCTATCACAATAATGCAGATATTGTGCTGGTGGCAGGATATACATGACCTGGGAGTATAAACTCCTAAATTGTTAAAAAATAACATTTACATGAATTACTTCTGTCCAACTAGTTTTAAGATAAATATATTACAAAATTATCATGTTAATTATGTTACTATACACCATAATGGTGTTATGAACATGCTGGTCCAACGCTGGTTCAATGTTCAGAAAGAGTTCTCGATATCAGCTCACGGTGAGTTGAAGTTGATGAACAGTTTCTTTTTTTTGCTGAAAGGTGAGGACAATCACAGACACGAGACTTTACTTCTCTATTTTGTGTTTAACGTAATTACTGGGAATGTCTAGTAATTATTCTCTGTTCACCCGTTAACCCGTATAAATTGTTGGTAGATAATTCATTCTCTGAATGTCATGTTTATTTATGTAGATTTCAATGCACGTATAATATAAATATAGTATTTCAATTGAAAACTGGCTATACAAAAATAAAGACATTTGTGAATTCTTCCATATTTTTTAGAGGAAATCTCATGAAAAAATGATAGCATTATGACAGGAATATAGTTGTATATTGTGACAAGGTGGCACAGTAGGTATTGTGTTTCCTGCTAAGTGAATTTGTTTAAATTTTCAACTACTTGAGGTTGTGTCTCGCTAACGCGATCCACAACCTCAAGTGGTTGAAAATTACTCATATTTGTTTAATTTGAGATCAAACATTTAAAAATCTTTATGTTTAAACAGTCATTTATTTCCCAAATAACAGTGAATTAAAATGTATTAACCCGTTCAAGCCTGAATTTACCATTGTCATCTTTATCCACTACAAGCCGGGAAATTTTCCTTCTAAAACCCTTGGTTGTAGGAAAATTAAGTTTGTTTTCAGGGATTGAAGATGATGCTTTAGGCCTAGGCCTAATGCATCGTGAGAGCTTAAAGGTTTAAAACGACTTTTGTCGTGATCAGCAGGCCAAGGGTTTATGCAAATTAGTTGTCAAGATGATTTGTTTTCAGGCTGATCCCAATTATCCACCATATATAAGAAATACTAGCAGTTTGATAATACTCTCGTCTCGACTAAGTGTTAGAGACTGTCTCAATATAGAGCCACTATCCCCATCGCTGCCTAAGCATTGATGCTGTCCTAGACTAACATATTAGCCCTACCCTGTATGGTGTAGTTGTGATCCTAACCGAAAACTTTTAATTTGACGAAAAAAACAAGCACCCCAGTCACCCCAACACCCAACTATTTCCTCTCAATCTCATTCACCTGTCCCACTTCCCACCTCAAGATAGATAAAATGTATTGATTTATCAACTACCCCACCTTCATACCTTAAGGCTTAGTCCTTTCAGCGTGTGGACCGATTTAATCTGACGTCTAAAGTCAGCCCCGCACCGAAGGAGTAAAATATTTATAATGGCTGTTGACCCGTAGCATCTATGTGTATTCAAATGAAGCGGTTAGAGCTAACATTTATGATCATTTCAAATTGAAAAAAATTGCTATCCTGGTTTATGTTTTTTTCAGCGCTGTAAGGGTAATGGAAGCTAAGAACTTATTACAATGTACAGAGGTATTAGACTATTTATCATTCAATTAATTTAATTCTTCCATGCGGTGTATGAATGCGAGGAGGCGCTTAAAATGTTACTACTCTAGTCACAATATGTCTCCAATCATATTAGACAATTAAATATTCCTTAGAAACATCCCATTAATGATGCCATGCATTTCGTAATTTTATCCCATGTTTATTATTTTACCAAAGTATTATTATTCTGTCCGCGAGAACTGCTATTGTGACAGTTATCAATTTAGCAAATTACCATGTTGTCATGGCGGAAGAAGTTGTGCTGATTGCTGAGCTCAAATGTATCTACAGCACTATATTGTTATGTTGTATCACAATAGTAAGGTTCTAGATACATGTCATGTATGTGTAAATGTAGTAGCGCTACATCCCAATTCTCGTACAAGTTACGATATATCGTAGGCTTAATATTAAGAGATATCGTAACTTGTACAAAAATGGGGGCGCATGTTTAGTAGGTGGGTTATTACCAGCACAGCCACCTTCCAACATATACATACTGTACAATTGCAGGGTAAAATAACAATTCACATTAAATACTGAATATCCTCTCGCTCCCTTTTTTTTTAATTAATTAAAAATTAATTACCCTAGTTTTTGAAACTACACAATCTTAATATGCTTGAATTTTTTTGCAGTGATTATATCATCTATGTTGATTATATTGGTTGTTGTTATCTTACTTACTGCGTCATTATACGCAGCGACTTAAAGAAATGAATAAATACAGTACGTCACTTGATATTTACCAAGCACTTGGGAGTTGTGAATTTATAATATCACCTACTCAGTCTTGCTAAGATCTAACTCGCTAAGTCTTTGTGTGATAAATTCTCAACCCATTTAAAACATACTTGATTTTCTTACAGCTATAGGGTTTCAGAAAATAAATTTCCATGGAACTGTTCTACGAATACATGGTAATTTTCTTTAATTTATCACCTACTTCCAGTCATCTTTATCCACTACAAGCCGAGAATTGCGACAGCAATTCGAGGCTTGTAGTGGATGAAGATGACAATGTAAAGTCAGGCTTGAAAGGGTTGAGGAAAACTGGATTTTGTTCTTATACTTTCAAAAACATATTTTAACTTCGATACGAGTAGTCCACAACATACTCATAGCAATGCGAAAAGTGTTTTTTAATCACTTTAATGATCAATGACATTGACTTTGACCGGGCCAAATAATAATATTAAATAATATTATTGTTAGTATATAGTGCAGCGGCCAGGAGGGTGGAAAAAAAGTGAACCCCTCCCCACGGTAGAACAAAGCAAAACCATATTTTTTTGATTCAGTGATATGTCGGGGGTACAAAATGGATGGTTGTGAAAAAAATATTTGAGGCGTTGCCATGGTTACGGCGTTATTCCAACACAGTCTCTTTTGCGACATTGACACCATTTTGCGCACATATTTTCCAAGGCTATGAATGAAGCTGACGTGACAAAAACCATGTAAGTGGCATCAGCGATTTGTGACGAGCTAAATATGTAGCACTTATGATCATTAATACATTTCTGCATTAAAAAATATGTTTACTTAAGCATGATTGTAATTTATTGCACTCTTATTTCGCACAATGTGTGGAATATACAGTGTGTTTTCGCTTAAAAATTATATCTTAAACTGGTGGGAATTCAAGATTATACTGACCAATATTTAGAATATAGGTTAAATAATAGCGGCCTACTGAGTTAAATATCACAATGTACACTGCAGCAAATCACTTGATTGAATACGTCACAAAAGGTAGTTAAAATAAAATTTTAATTTTCAAGGTCGTCCAAGGTTAAATAAAAAAAATACTGCATCCGGAATCAGTGAAATATCATAAATTTCTGCGTTCTGAAATCGTACGACCAGATTGTTATGTAGTATATCTTTCTGATTAGTTCAATTGGGACCTTATCTTTAATAGGACAATTTCTAATGTCGTACAAATATCACGGAAAACGACTTCCCATTTCTGAAATTAATTGGATTATTCAAGGTCAACTTTAAGGTCAAAAGGTCAATTTTAGGGTCAAGTGAGTGAAAATATCATTTTTGATCAAATAAAGCTAGGAGCATGTGTAATACCTTTTTTTCGTGGGATTTTGAGCGGAAAAATCCATTTATAGCATTATTTTTGTGATTGAAGGTCATCTTCAAGGTCATCTGCAAGGGCAATTTCAATTCAAGGTCATGAAAATGTCAATTCCGAGGTCAAAAATGAAAAAAATACGATTTTCAACAAAAACAAACAGCAAAAGACGTGTGGTACGTCTTTTTGATATCATCCTGACTGAATAATCTATTTCAGCCACTATTTTGCTGATTAACGAGGTCATTTTCAAGAGGCCAATGTGTCAATTTCAGGGTCGGGTAATTGAAAATATGATTTTTAACAAATAAATCTAGGTACAAGTAATAAATTTTGATGTGATCCTCTACGTCCACAGGTCATTTCCGAGGCCAAATAGGATTTTAACAGACAATACAGTGCATATTAAACTTCCTCTTTGAAAATTCGTAAAGAATTAAAAATAATTATTTACTTTTACAAAATAAAACGAAATTGCTTTATCTTCTTTTTTCTTTAAAAAGAAAAAAAAAACAAAAAAAGTTGTTTTCGCTTTAAAGAAAATAATTTTCGTTTTTGATAACGAAAAGAAAAATAATTCTTCAATATTCTTTTCTGAGAAAAGAATTTTCGTTGTTGGTAACAGATAGTAGAAAAATGAGCACACAACCTGAAGATACAAATATGCAGCGACCGCAATCGGCTGCCAACGGTCACTTAGTCACACATATCCACCTCATCTTATCCTTGAAAAGTCGTGAAAATGACAATTCGTGCAACTAATAATTCTCGAAAACGAAAATTGAAGAATTTATTTTAATGATTTTTTACGAATTTTCTTTTCACGAAAAAAACACGACAATTTTTCACTAATTTTGGGGGAAGTCTATTATGCACTGTAATGTGTTTGCTACAAATTGGAACACACATGATACATTGTTTTGGTGTGATTTTGACTGGATGATCAAATTTTGGTAGCGTTTTATTGATTTAACACCATCGAAGTGAAATTGTCAGGCAACGGAAAAGCATTACAGGTCAATGGAGAGGCGTTACAAGGTGAAACTAAGTCATTAAGGGACAATGGGGAAGCGTTAAAGCACGGCGCCGAGGCGTTAAGGGGTAAAGAAGAGGCGTTGAAGTGCGACCGGATGCATTTAAAGGTGGTGGGGAGGCATTAAAGGACATATGGGACGGAGCTAGACGGCGACCAGGAAGCATTAAATAACTATGGAGGTGTGGTAACGGTCGATGGGGAGGCGTTAAAGGGTGATGCGTGGATGTTTAAGGGCGAGGGGAAAGCGTTAAAGACGAAGGAGTGTCGCTAAAGGGCAACAGAGAAGCGCTAAATGTCGCCGGAGACGGAAAGGCGGTAAAGGTCAATGGAGATAGGATAAGAATGACTGAGAGGCGTTAAAAGGCACTACAGATGCATTAAATGGCGATGAAAACGTGTTAAGTGGTCATGAGGACGCTTTAAATGGCGATAGCAAGGTGGTGAAGGGCAATAAGTGGGCGACCATGAAGTATTAAATGACGATGGAAAAGCGTAAATGGCAGGAGTTAAAGGGTGATGTGAAGGCGTTTAGGAGCGGGGACAAGGCAATGGTGACGGAGAGGCGTCAAATGGCGACAGAGAGGCATTAAAGGGCGATGAAAAGACTTTAAATGGTGACTGAGAGGCACTAAGGAGCGACGGGAAGGTGTTAAAGGGCGAAGAAAATATGATAAAGGTCGACACAAAAGCATTGAAGGACAATGTTTGGCATTGAATAGCGATGGGCAGGCATTCAAGGCCGACGTGGAGGTGTGGAAGATCAATGGAGAGGCGTTAAAAGGCGTCCAGGGCAAAAAACAGGCGTTAAAGAGAGACGGAGAGGCCTTCAATTGCAACGAAGAGGTGTTAAACTAAAAGCATATTAAAGGCGAAGAAGAGTCGTTGAATAGCGACGAGAATGCACTCAATTGCAAAGAATATGTGTTATACTAAAAGTGATACAATGACGCAGAAAGAGCGACAAAAAATCGTCAAAGCGTGACAGGAGTGTTCACAACACCCTTTAATGTCTCTCCATCCCCTATCGTGAGTTCGTTGTCGCCCTTTAACGCATCTCTATAGCCCCTTAATCCCTCTCCATCACCTTATAAAGCATCCAGTCAATCAATCAATAAAACTTCTATATCGCCTAAATCCTCAGCGAACAGAGCTCAGAGGCGCACAGATCCTCAGAATCATCTTCTGTTTCGTCAACAGGGAACCGGGCCACCAAGGGGCAGTGGCAGGAAAACCAGATCAAATAGGTGAGATTTAAGTAATTTCCGGAATGTTAAAATCGTTTGGGCATTATGTATCGACACAGGCAGAGCATTCCTCAAGGCTTGGTCGGCTATGGGGAAAGCTCTTGACCTAGTCTTAGTTTTAAGGGGAACAAAAATGTATTGAATTTGTGGAGCATAAATATTTCGAGCATTTTGGCCAAACAAGTAAGTCTTTGAGATATGCAGGCTGGTTTTCTATTGGGGTGCATATTTTAAAATGGAATGCGAAATTTGACAGGACGCCAGTGTAATTATTTTAGTATAGGAAGAGACAGATTAAAACGTAAGGCTTTGGTTACCACTCCAGCAAGGCAGTTCTGAACACATTCTAATCTATAGCGATGTCCTTTTCTGAAATGTTGTGAAAGAGCGATTTTCAAATAATCTAATTTGCTACTAACCAGTGCTCTCTGGCTGATGCAGATAAATTTGTGCCTAGAATTCAGCATGAGAAGTTAGTTCAGGATTTTTCTCGCTGAAGTGAGAAGCCAGGGTTAAGCTACAGCTTGGACCCTGCCATCCAAGCCGATACACCCATTAAACAATGTTGTGACTTCTCTTAGAGATTCCTTAGATGATAGGGACATGTAAATTTGGATATCATCGACATAAAGATGGTGGTTTATATCGAAACTGGAGATTATAGTGCTGAGTGGTGTAGTGTATAAGGCAAAAACTGATCCCAGTACAGAGCCCTGTGAAACTCTATATGAGAGTGTAACTTTATCTGTCAGAGTGTCTGTAATTGTTATTCCCCGCCCAACAAAGTTGGTGCTGGGTATTAACGTCACCTCGGATGTCCGTCCGCCGTCTGTCTGCATTTCGTTTCCGGAGCAGATCTGTTTTTTCATATTGCACACACATATCCCTTACGCGGTATACAAGCGCCTTTTGGGGTATATGAACTTTGACCTACTTAAATAGCCGACCATCAGCCATAATTACCTTCAATATGCCTGATATCTGACAGCTCGATGGTCTAAAAAAATAGTGGGTCAAGTCGACTTGCAAGCGAAATTATGTTTATCTTTTTGCTTAGAACTACAGTCTGCTAAATCCACTTATCAGCATGTAGACTTGGACTTATACTGATGAAACACACAGCGATTGTAATTTGACAGTAGATCAAGTGAAGTTATCAGAGTATACTTTACCTGCAAAAGTGATTTACAGAAGCAAAATTGGGATCAACAAGACACCAAGTTGACTTAGCGCATTGTTAAACCAGGAGCACAGAATATACAGACATTGTTCCTAGATCAACAATAAACTAAGTCCAGGCATTTCCCCTGTGTTGTCCTCACAAGTTTCAAAATAAGAATGCGCTAAGTGCACTTGCACCGTTTTTTCCCAGAAACAGAGCCCATAAGCATATAACACCAGAATAACAATGTGTCAAGTCGAACTGGTCCTGTGTTGAACAGATATTATGCTGATATGCTCCTTTTCCCGAGAATAACAATGTGCTAAGTCGACTTGATCTGTTGTTTTAACCTGAATTTGGAATAAATTCAAACTTGATACATATTATAGATGACTTAGCTGGTTATTATTCTAAAATACAAAAATGCCACTTAGCACAATATTGTTTTAACCCATCGAGCAGCTATTCATTTCCAGAGCAACTCTGGGAAACCTTTGGGGGATTTGTTTCATATTGCACCTACACATCCCTTACCCTTAGGGGGTGTAGATGTGCTATTTGGGCTTCATAAACTTCGACCCACTTAAATAGTCGACCATGAGCCAAGATTACCTTTCATATGCCTGATGTCTTGCAAACCGTGCCAGATAGTCAGACCATCACTATAAAACCATTATGTGGTTTCAGATAGGGATATGTACTAAAAAAGTTCAACTCGATCAAATTTAAATGACCGACCATCGGCCATAATATTAGCTTTAATATGCTTGACATCTCTCACCATGCCAGATAGCTAAATCATTAGGCCTACTATAAAACAAAATGTGCGGTTTTCTGTAGGGATATGCCCTGACAATTTTTAATTCGATCAAACTGAAATGACCTACTCTCGACCATAATTAACTTTAATATGCCGAACCCAGCCATTAAGTAGAAAACAAAATGATTATGCGGTTTCAGGTAGAGATATGCCCTTAAAAATCTCGCTCAAGTTCAAAATGATCGACTCGAGGCCGTCATTGACCTAAATATGGGTAATTTCGGGAAAACTGTGCCAGATAGCTAGACCATTACTGTAAAACCAAAATGTGTGGTTTCATGGAGTACAAAGCCCTGAAAAATGTCAACTTGATCTAATTCAAAAATGGCTGACATGTGATCATCATTGACTTTAATGTCTGTAATATGCATGGCATACTGTGCTAAATAGATAGACCATTACTGTAAAACAGAATGTGAGAGTTCAGGGAAGGATGGAACCTTAGACACGTCTAACATGTGGGCGGGTGGGGCGGGAGATTATGGTGGCCGGCTGACCTCTTGTTACCGATTGTTGCCTATTTTTCATATAAGAAGAAAACCAAATTTGAGTATGCGCAGATATTCCATACCAATCTGCGAGTCGATTTGTTAATGTAGTATGGTGAACGCTGTCGAAAGCAGCGCTGATTCTGTCGAATGATGTTTTGTGTAGGCTGATTGTAATGGATTAGATATATGATTATTTTTTATATTAATTTTTCAGTTCGTTTTTAGAAATATATGTTTTTAACTGATGGTCCTATATATACTCATCTTCCCACCGCAAGGCTCCACTTCTACCGAGGCATTGGAAGATGTATATACCCAGTCATTAGTATGTCAAGACAATTTTCAGCACGCTTGTAGGAATGTGGTCCAGATCACACGATGTTGACGATGTGCCCAAGAAAGCTTTTCAATTTCATCTTCTGTCGCACGTTCAAAAACTTTCGTTTTTGATTTGATTTTAGTTTATTTTTGCACTGATGGGATATACGCTACTTTATCTGAAAATTTGGAACGAGTAGTTTCAATTTTATCTACAAAGTATTTCAAGAAATTGTCACAAAGTGATTTTACTGCTGTGAATGCTGGCAGAGCAGGTGGTGGAATTCTACGCAGAATGTTATTTATTATAGTTCCATAGGCGATGCGCATTGTCCGAATTGTCTGAAATGTCATCAGCTTGCGATTTTGCTTTAGTCATTATTCTTTACACAGTTGGCACTAATCGCACTATAACACTTATTCGCCCTTTAACGCTTCATCATTGCCCTTTAATATGCTTCCTCGTTGCCGTTTAATGCCTCTTCATTGTTCTTTATCATCCTCTCGTTGCCCTTTAACAACTCCTCATTAATTATTAAAGTTTTTTTCTTCGCTCTTCAACACCTCTCCGTTGCCTTTTGACGCCTTCTTGTCGCCTGATCTTTTGACCTTGAGCATGTTTAATCATTTAAAACTAACATAATTAGATTATCCAGTAAAAAGCATACTCAAATGAGGTATTATATTGCGTGCTCTAATGTGTAGCATATATGTTACAAATCATATTTAAGAAGAAATAGATTTTACAATCAAAATCTTCTAGCTTCATGTGTTAAAAATTATATTTTTCTTTACTTGAAATTGACCTTGTGACCATGACGATGCCCTTTAATTATAAAAACAGTATCAGAATGAATTATTCAGTCAAAATTACACGCACAAGACCTCGGAATTGACCTTTCGACATTGAATATGACTTTGAATGATCATAATAATACCATAAATGGATTTTCAAGTCAAAATCCTATGAAAAAGAGGTATTAGTATTAGGCCTACACATGTTCCTTGTTTGACTTTCAAATTTACCTTTTGACCTCGAAAATGACCTAGAGTCATGAAAATAATATCAGAAATGGATTGCCCAGTCAAAATCACACGGAAATGAGGTATTACAGTTGTTCCTAGCTTCATTTGTTGAAAAATCATATTAGACCTTGAAATTGATATTACATTCACAAAAATGCTCAAATTTTTCAAGCTCGGACTCATCGCATTTTAATTGAGCATAAAATATACAAGAAACAGTAAAAACATTGTATATATAACAAAACAAGGTTAGGTCATTTGTATAAAAGCCTTAAAGCTCGGATTACTTTACTTGATATCTGCCTAAGTATTTAAATCGCTGTTTCGCTCACTTGATAAACTGGATATACATTCTGTGTATTCAATTGTTAACGGCACTACTATTTAAACTTCCATGACGTCATACATGAACATAAGACATATTTTTGTGAATTTAATGAAACCTGTGAATCATTATTCAATTTATGTCGGAAAAATGTCGAATATCTGTTAAGAGCGATAAACAATGTCAAAATAACAAAAAAATACAATATTTTTCAAATATCAGTACAGTCATGAGCCAGATCGCTATAGGCTCTATTTTATCGTAATCCTTGACCTCGAAAACATAGGGTTAGACACCTTATTTGTGCATCTACGACGATTAGTTTTTATATTATGGACACAAATACGATCGGCTATAATGGCCGCTTTGAACAGAGCTGGTGAAGCGTAACCTTGAACACGTTCAGTAAACAAAACTAATTATGACGTCATTATTATATTGTAAATGAACAATAAAACGTTGCACAGCGTCTCTATAATATATAAATCACATGGACTGATATCCATTATTGCGATTTCTCGCTATAATTATGACGTAAGCAAAACTTAATGGTATGTGAATACACTATCATTTAACAAGACTGATATAAACGTAATACGATGTTTAAACGTTTCTGCGCAATAAATCCTCCTACTACATCAAATTATTAAAATAACATGAAAATACATCTTCAAAATAACTTCGTTACATATTTGGCGCTTCCCAAATCGATTGTACAATGTATTTGTTCTATTAAATGCGTATCGGTAGCGTCAACACATCGATTAACTTGTAGGAACTGAACACACAAAAGGCATATTTAGTGCATTTTCAGGAAAATAGGTTGTACGGTTATAATGCCGTTACCATGGCAACGTCCCCGATTTTTTTTTTCACAACCATCCATTTCCTGATCCAGACATATCAAGCAATCCAAAAAATATGGTTGTGCTTTGTTCTACCGTGGGGAGGGGTTACTCCTATTTCTAGGCCTCTTTTAGAGAATGGCCGCAGCACTAATAGGGCCTACATGTCTGTAGGTCCAACCGTGATCACTGTTGTGCGTGTTTTGTCACGAGATATACATGAAGCATATCATCAGAAGGAGCAGCACGTTAGGCGTGTTAGTTTGGGCAAAGAGAAGCCGCGGAAATTAACAAAGTGCCATATTAGTCCAGGAATATTAGGTTTTGAAATGGAAAAAAATAATATAAAGCTGAAAATTTCAGGAAGTGTTCTTTATGTCCTCCTTTATTACCTGTAAAAAGTCCTAAAGTTTCCCCTGAGCGGAACATCCTTTTTTTGACAAAATTCATAATGGCCACCAAGCGCCATGTTGAAGTTGTAATTCATGAACTATTTGACATATATTTTAATGTAATACCTCATTTCAACATGATTTTTAATGCTGAATTCATTTCTGAAGCTAGTAGTAACTTTTAGGGTTTCGTTTAAGAATAAATCCAAGATGGCTGCCATTTGATGTTGAATTGGGAGTAAGTCTATTGTCATTAGTATTTGAGATACATATAAACTTTTAAATCTATAGACTACCAGTATGTCCTCTTTTAATACCTGTAAAAAGTCCCAAGGTTTTTCCCGGAGTGGAACATATTTTTTGACAAAATTCAAAATGGCTTCCAAGCGCTATGTTGAAGTTGTAATTCCTGACCTATTAATCATATATTTTAATGTAATACCTCATTTCCACATGATTTTTAATGCTGAACTCATATCTGAAGTTATTAGTAATTTTTAAGGTTTCGCTGAAGAATAAATCCAAGATGGCCGCCATTTAGGGTTTCATTGGGAGCAAATGTCATTCGTATTCAAGATACATATGAACTTTTAAATCTATAAATTACCAGTAATTAATGACCAGTAACAAATAACTCTATATCCAAAAGAAATATGCAGTACACATTTTAATTTATTTAATTCATAATACATGATAGCCTAAACATCATATTCAATCAATAAAACAACGTTAGTCTGAGCGAGTAATGTGCCATTTTGTTTCCTAATCATCAATCTGAATTTCATTAATTCGATATGGTTTACTGTACCCAGTTCCCATTCAGCTTGTGTACCTCGCAGACCTGCTGCATCGTAACATGCAACCGACTTTGGCAACCACACGTAATCATTTTCATTAATTATTTAGGAGGTGCTGCATCAAGCTCCGTGAAAACTGGTTACAGATTTTTATTTTAAAATTGACATCCCCAGGCTGTTAGTGGTAATCTGGTGGAATTCTTGTACATTTAGACATGTCAGTGATAAATGTTATTTACTACTGCGTCAGCTGGGGTCCTAAGCAAATATCCTAAGCAAGGGCTCACATTCGAGTATACAGGGTCATAGGCAAGGTCTCACACACAAGGCTGCATTGTACTGGGCAATGACTCACACCCGAGCCCGCAGCGTCCTAGGCATGGTCTCAAACCCTAGCTTTCAAAGCCTGCATGGTCTTAGGCAAGGACTTACACTCGAGCCGCCAAGGTCCTAGGCAAGGACTCACTCCCGAGCCCGCAGCGTCCTATGCAAGGTCCCAAACCCGAGCCTACAAGTCATAGGAAAGGTTTTACCATGAGCCCTTATGGTCTTAGGCTAGGACTTACACCCGAGCCGGTGGGTCCTAGGCGAGGTCATACACTAGAGTTTACAGGGTCCTAGGCAAGCACTCACACCTAGGCCCTTATGGTCTTAGGCAAGATCTCACACCTCACATGCGGGCATAAGGGTCCAATGCAAGGTATCACACCCGAGCCTGCAGGATCCTAGGGAAGGTCCCATACCCTATTTGTCATGTTTATATATATTTGATGCAACATTAATAGGAACCCGAATAAGTTTTTTTGTGTTTGAAATAACGAGGCCGTCCCGATGGCCCATTCGATCCTGCTGTGGCTCGAAGCTCAGAGCTACTGGGTTCAAATCCTGGTCGGGTCGGATGTTAGTCGTCGAGGTTGTGCCTATACAGTGCTCCAAACTGTTCAAAGGCATGGAGTGTGCAGTGATGTCTATGGCACTGTGCACTATGAAGAACCCTTGAAGTTATTTGATGAGACTAGGGCATAGTCCCTTCCTTCCTTCACAATATTGCCATGATTGTGCAGAAAGCAACGTAAAGCAATATTCACTTGGAATAACGACACGTGTATAGATGACAGCTATTTTGTAGTGTGGTTCAGCTGGGAAGGTCTATATCCTAAAACCTCAATGGGGCATATAAACCTGTAATATCGATTTATGAATGGTGATAACGGCACCAAAATTGGTCTGTGTATGCACCTGAGAGTGAAATGAACGTGATTTTTCAATATGACCATCATAATATGTAATAATAGGCCTACCTGAATTATTTGCTTGACGTTACTCATACGATTGTTTAGTTTTTATTTGATATTGTTTTGTTTTAACATGTTTTAACATGTTTACAATTTCTAAATTGCTACATTTTTGTTTCAATATTTTGACCAAAAAATTAACAAACCTGTCAAACTAAAAAATAACCACCACACAAAAAAATATTGATTATTATATTATGAAAGTTATTTCAGTGCATCTAAATGCATAATTATGGCAGTTCTTCATTAGATAAGCCTGACTGTGTTTATGCATTATAGCATAGTATTTTTCTCCATACAAAAAATTACAATGCCCGATATTTTTAAGATGCCTGCTATTAAACTGACCCGTTCAACAGATACTTGTCAGTCACCACACTGAACACATGCCCGCAAAAATGCATTCCAATTTCTTGCTTCCAATTGCAATCTATTTTTTTTAATCCTTTTTATATCTGATTGATGTCTGCTTTGGATGTAATTGATTTGTCTCATTAGATAAAATGATTTTTTTGTGAATTATGCTTATTGTGTCCCTGCTTCCCGTGTTTCTGTTATGAATGACGAAATCATATTATATTGAGTAATAACAGATACAAGTGTACATACATTATTTAATCTATTAAATCATCTTTCCTTTGAAAATATACTGAATTGTTAGAGGAAGTTTAGTGCTGAAAAATAAAATTAGTAGTACCAGGGACACGTTGAGTCGTCTTGGTGTGGTAAGTTGTTGTGACATGGCACAACGCACGCTGTTGTCACCGTAATAATTTCATGCATCTTAATTTATAATTATTATTATCACATGAAAGGCTGGAGCAACACCGAGGACAATTCACTGGACTAAACCACATAGCATAACCGCCCTTGATTCCAGAGATACTTTTTACTGTCACTATGTTTCCAAATAAAACATTATGTAGACATAAAATAACAAAATTTCTGAAATTGTTCTTCCACCTCAATGGCGGCCATTTTGAACTGTGGAATGACATAAGCTTTACAATGTTAAAATAGGACAAAAATTAAGTTTCTCGTGAAAAATTATGCAGAAAAAAGATATTACAAAGGAATTTATTAGAATTTCTTCATCAGTTACAATTTCAGTATTGTATCAGGCGGCCATTTTGAATTTTTGCAAATAAAACACGATTGGGGCTTTAAAACTTAAAAAAAAGACAGTAAATAAGTTCCCCGTGAAAAATTAAGTGAAAAAGAGGTATTACAATGGAATATATGTTAACTTCTTCGTATGTTACAATTTTGGAATGGCCTCTGGCGGCCATTTTGGATTTTCGCGAAAAAAAACATGTCCCACTCCTGGGAAACTTTGGGACTTTTTTCAGCTCATTAAGGATGACCATCTGAACAGCTCTTGAAATTTTCAGCTTTACATTATTTTTTTCATCTTTACCCCTTAAAATGCCTAAAATTCCTGGACTATATAGGTGATATTATAACCGCTATGCGTGTTAATCACGAGAATTACGTGGAGCATATCATCAGAAGGAGCAGCACGTTAGGCGTGCTAGTTTGGTCAAAGAGAAGCCGCGAAAATTAACAAAGAAGTGCCATATAGGTGATATTATAACCACTATGCGTGTTACTCACGGGAATTACGTGGAGCATATCATTAGCAGGAGGAGCACGTTAGCTGTGCTAGTTTGGTCAATAAGAGGCAGCGAAAAACTACCAAATAAGTGTCAGCTGACAGGAGTAGGCCTATTTGTTCAGATTGGCTCATATAGATAATATGCCTAATATAAATGTGTGTTTTGTTTGCTTGTATAGAAGTGGGGGAGGGGAAGGTCATGATATACAATTATTATGTTTTAAGTAGGCCTATATCCTCAACCTGGATCTTGATCACAGGAGCTTTACTTGACAGCACATGATATATGGCTTACTATCTGGAATTGAAATAAAAAATACGTTTACAAGCTTCGCTTTCGGGAGGGGGGATCTTGGAATGCTTTCGTCGCCCAGGCCTACCCACACCACCTGCTTGCTTCCAATGGTAGGCTAGGATCTTGCTTTCGCCGCTCATGTAGCCCCTGACACACGCCACTTCCTTTCTGCTTGCTTTACGAAGCAGGATGTTGATTTCGTCGCCCTTGTTCGTTACATATAATATATCTATTCGCTTATATATTACCAGGGGAAGTGTCTTCTTTTCATTACCTACAATATTTAAATTTATTTAATATATGGTTATCATGGTTATTAGTCTTTATGTTACTCCTATTTTATGAAAAAATATTATAGAAAAACACTTGCTTTTGTCGCCGGTATTATTTAATAGAAATACATTTACCAGATAATCTATCAAATTATTTTTTATTTATACATCATATTTCCTACATTAATTCTGTCGTTGTAAATCATCAGAAATATTATGATCATCTCCTGAATTCTGGCTGATATATGATATGAGGCTGTATACAGCATATAGGCTTGCTTCCTGTGCGGGGATATTGATTTCGTCACCGGTAATAGTTCTTATAGTTTTTTTCACACAAAATACCGATCTTAGTACAGTAGGCCTACTACCTCGATATAACGCCAACATTGGGACTCTGCCATTTTGTGGCATTATGGTGGGGTGGCATTATCGCGAGGGAGGTGATTTAGGCATTTCAATATATAAGAGCTGATTAACTTTGATACATATTGTGTGTTCTCACGCATTCTGTTTATAATAAAACAAACAAAAAATACAGTAGGCCCTATATAGTATTGTTTTATTCAGAGCACTATACATATAAATAATATTTATTAATGCACAATGCCATTTGAATTAAGGTTAATTAAATTTAAAGCTAGGCCCTATGCCGATTCCCGCGATCAGAGGAATTTATCGGAGGCGCCATCGGAGGTGACATTCCGTTCACACCACGTGTGGGACAATCAAGTGTTATATATCAGCAGGTGATGCGAGTGTGCATCACACTCACGAAACTCTATGACATTGTTACCCTAGTTTTTATCAAGCATCTGCACTGGGCATAAATCTCTGCGTAAAATAATATTGTTGTCCAGCTAGTGTTTGCAACGCTTGGTCAACATTATACTAGCAATTTAAAGGATCTAGTACATGATGAGTTATTATTTCATTGTAATTATCGCTTCATCACTCATTTGTACATTTATATAGGCCTACTGACACAATGAGGAACAATTTAATTTGAAACGTTTTGTGTCTACAGAAGTGTATGCTACAACAGACAGTTTGACATTGGTTCAGTGGTTAATCAAAGTGAATGCCGAAGATTAAATAAACGTTGGGCTAACTGCTATTGTTTGCTGGTATAGAAAAGTCACTTACAAGTGTCACAGGCCTATTGATGTCCTGTTACATACCCCGATTAGGAGGTCCCCCTACCCAGTGTTTTATCTCAGTCACACTTTCCAGAACGTGTGAACGCCGCCTAGCTGTGCCCACTGCCGTGTCTGTGCAATGAACCATAGTAGGCCTACGTACAGGCGATCAAACAAGATTGTTTATTTAACAGTCATGATGTCTGATAAATTAGGTCTGTTGGCAATACGATCGGGGGAAAAACATATGACAAAAGTGACATTTGGACTTCAAAACCATTGGCGGATGGCAAATGGAGGGGTTGGCGCGGGATTTAACATTGGCGGAAATCCGTTTTAACCCTTCACTTGGCAGAAGGTGGGGTTGACATTATAACCGGGGGCTATACGTATGAGACTAGTAACTTAGCGTAAGTCTAAGTTCTCTATCTCATTTCAATTCCCGTCTGGGCGACGGTGCACAAATAACGTGACATTGACTCCATGATGTTCTTGATGCTTTATTGATATTAATTATGATTCATAACGCCGTGCACTGCCTCAGATGGATAGTGATGGAATGTGGAACGCAGCGGCTTTGGCCGAACCCTGCTAAACGCGGCCAAAATCGATAGCTTATCCCCACATTACCCCCGGGCTAAGTGACAACGTATGAACCTAACTAACTTGTGGGTAAAGCGGAGGTTTCGTCGGGCCCATCCGAGCAGTGCACCAAAAACAACATTATTACAAAAATAGCTGAGTGCGAAAAATACAGGGTGGGTGAGTGGCGAACACCACGTGCGCAGCGTAAAAAATATTCAAAGTCCTTTCCCCTCCTCTTAACACCAGTGTTCTAAAATCATGCTGCTGCTCGACATGTGTTGTCCAACCCTATTCATATTTAATTAATACAATCGTGTACTACAAGCATTAATGATATCGTTTACATAATATGCTTTGCAAATTACATTTAAAAGGGGTACATTTAGTACATTGCATGTAATACAATATGATAGTAGTGCGATGTGTGTGACTGGTCCCGCAGGTTTGGCGCTGATATAGCGAGAACCAGCAGGTGTTTGGATATGTTGTCCAACACATGCTAAAATATGGTAACGATTTTAAGCCGCAGTGCGTGATCATTAAAAAGCAGTATATTTATACTGTAGCAAACGTCGGTCGTGGGTCGTTTTGTTTATCAGTAGCTTTATAATGCAAAATATCCAAAAATCCTCGTTAGCGCAAGGAATAAAAATTGCTAGTGATCGTGCTCAGGTTATTCCTTTAATGTGAGCGATCACAGCTGGCGTCATAACCATGTAATCAGCCGTAGCAAGGGTTGCATTATAAGCTATGTGTGGGGTAGGCCTACCTGGTTTGGGCGCGCTGTTTGACGGCGTCCGCAGTGCATCTACCGTAACCGTGCTTTACTATAGGATTTAAAGTGAATATAATTGCGATGTGTCGCAATAGAAATGTTTGAACATGTTTCGGGGTAAAGTGTAATGTGGAACGAGTCATCCCACGAAGTGTCATGTGAATGACATGATTGGCTACATGACCGGCATGATATGAGTTAAACCTGAAACTCAGTTCTAAAAAATTAACCAATATCAGGTTCCTGGTTGGTTACCATTAATATTGACAAAAATATGCAGGATGATGATTTATTAGAGTTCGTCAAGCCTAGTAGGCTACTGAGTACTTTGCAGGTAGGTAAATCAACTATTAAAATGACTGCTGAAATCTGAAATGTCTGTGAAAATATTATTAAAAAATTGCTAGTTAACGAAAGTTCTGATGATATTAATTAGGCTGGTGCTGATTCTTTGAAGCTGGCATGTCATTAATACTGAAAGCTATAGTTTATTGAAGTCTCTCAATCTGCAAAGTTGTGTCGGGAAAAGTTTATACTGATAAGCTGGGGATTCCCCGTGGTTATACTAGTTGACCACAGGCAAGTTGGCCATCGCGGCGGTTGCTATAGTAACTATACACTGCGCGTAGACATTCTCTAAGCTGTAGTGACGGCATTAGTCTGTGAGTTGAACTGTGTAGACTACATCTTTTGCATGCCAGTATGCGTGGGTGGCATACGACCGTAATATTGAAAACTGCAGATTCAGCATGCCAGCTTGAAAAGAGACGTCAACCCTTGACGCCATCCCGACGCCAACACGACACGGCGGACGGCGAAGGGTTGGTTTTCAATCTTAGACTCCAGGCTTATTCAACAAAGTCCTTCTCTAGAAAAACGTCGTGTTTATTTCTCCTCACTGTGTGGACCACATATAATATACAGATACGATTACATAATCAGTTGACTCTACCCAACGTGGCAGAGAACATAAAACCACTTGGTTCTAAACCAGAGCACGCACCATCGTGACATCGTGCCATCGTGACAGCACTCTGGCCCGCCTCAACCTTGTACCAAGCCCGCATCACTCCCCTCGACGACGTCCGTCACTTTTATGCACTTTACATCATCATAATCACAACATTGATTTAACATCTAATCATACATGATCATAATCTGCACATTGAGTTAACATACATTTCCTGGCGACGGTCGCCCGTCCATCAGCCTTGATGGCTCGGCTGACCTTTGCCTGTGCTGACCAATTCATTACTGCCCCAATCCAATCATGGATTGTCGTGTTCCGTTCTGGTCAGATCAACAGTAGTTATCATCTCTGCGTTTGCCTACTGCGTCGGGCATGCATAAGTTTACATAGGCCTATCCCTCAAAGTTAAAAAACGGATTATGTTTTTTTAACTCCAACTAATACTTATAAAATTATGCATGGACATACAACAGTGGTTCACGTTATGTGAGTAAGATGAACATTTCTTAAGTAACAACAAGTTTCACAACACTGAAGAGCACAACAAAGATATACATGTGAATAAGTCATTATTAAATACTCTTGGTAACGGTAATTGTTCATGTCGGTGATAGTAGACTACATGTCCATAATTCATTACGTAAATAAGTAGCGCACAATATTACGTGATTGTCCTCACTACACTTGTTCTCATGTCCTCTCTGGTTGCGTTATTGCGATCCAACGATCTTCCGCTGTAGTTTTATCGCCTCCAACTGAAGTTTACAACGTAACTTCCACAGCTTTGATGCATGGCACGTCCACCATAGTAAGAACGCACAACTAATGACTAGAGCAACCGGCGACAACAAAGACAACGGCAATGCCCAGCGGAACGAGGACGCCGGCCGGACGTATCCAATGTCCAGCTGGGTCACCGAGCTATTCATTTTGCAAGGGTTATGTCCTCAATTTGGGGTAATGCTTGTCAGTCCGGGTGCTCGAGGCGTGTTTGTAAGAGCTCTTGTTTCACAATAATACATAGTTTAAGTAATGCATGCAATCAATGATTATTAGGAATAGCTAGTGCTGTCCCTGTTGACCTGCAGGTGGTACACCACCCCAGTGTCCCTTTGCATGCCTGCAGGCAACGTTCAGCAGCAATTCTCGAGATATACATAATACAGTTTAACAATGTCTTGTGGATAACCACAACAATGTCATAAAATCCCACGTCATTTATATACCAATGACATGGACACATGGCATAGGGCGACCTCTCTGCAGAAACCTCGGTCACCAGGGCAGCGTTATAACAACTAACTGATCCCGTCGTTAGGTGATGTCACCGTTTAACACAAATGTGTTGGTTTTAGAGAAGGCGTCATTTTGTCACATATGCTATGACATACTCGAACCCAGCCCTCAGCTCATTGGCTGTTCATGTGTGGGGTTCGAACCTGCCCCACGCTGCGCGTCTGACACCGCAACAGCTTTGGGGGTTCTGTACTTGTCCTCAGTCACTTACGTGGGACCGGTTCCGTACTGATACATTATACACCTAATATTTACTAGCGATTCCGTGGACTGTGAACACCTTTGTTAGGTCTGCTATCACTCGGTTATCACAATACATGTTGATACCATGCGAGACCAGGTTATAACAGATCCACTCGCTAAAATTCCTGTTTCACCCGCAGCGTCGTCTGGACAACAATATCTCCTCTGAGAATTATTCTAAACTCCAGAGTTGCGCACCTCGCGCTGGTAGCAATCAGATCAGCTGAGCCAAAAATCATGTACACTCTCTTTGGCGAACATACTCTGATTAACCTGTGAGCTCTCGCTATGAGCAGTCACATTTCCCACGAAACCCGCCAGTATCACATTGTACTGGGGATACTGGTTTTGCGTCCATCAGAATTTACTAACCCTTCAATTGCTCTGCAATTTTATTTACTTCCCATTCACTGCGAGTGGTGAACTGCTATCGCAATTCTCACCTCCTAGTGAATAAGCTACAAATTACATAATTTTGTTAAAATATTCAAATGCAACACATCAAATGAGCATTATCCTCATTTGAATGGGTTGTATCATTTTCTATGATCAGCATATTTGATAAATATGACATTGGACTCGTAAATGCCTCCTGAGGAATTCAAGGGTTATTAAACAACCAACCACGTTTCATCAATGTAATGGGAAGAATCTGGGGAGGGCCATCGTAGACTCAATTTCCGCTATTCTTTGTTCCCAAACATTAACATTATTATGAGTGGTAATTCTGATATTTATTTTCAATCCCAACCTTGCCCACTTATCCTCTTTATACCGTCATAATCCTTCCAAGGGTTCAATTTGATAGAAAAACAATTCAGTGAACGTATTATCACTCATTACCAAATTCAAAATTTTCGTCTAGTCATCAATCATGACAGATAAACCATTTTTACTAATTACTTCCAATTTTGATCAAAAATTCAACAGATTAATGTAGCAGTTTGCTACATACTACTGAGCAAATTGAACCATGTTATCCGGTTATACGCGGTCTGACGTACTAGAGGTGTGGGTGGTGTAATTATTATCAGGTGTAGCACAAAAATTTCACATACCTTTTTCCGAAAACAAGTCGGCATTTATCCGACTCACTTAGATAATGTGCTAATCACTGTTTTTAATCATGTCCAGTCCGAGGAGCATTTAACAGACTCCTATGCATTATCGGACCAATGTGAACGCCGTCGACTACATGTCGACCACAGGGCGTTCACTGCCCGACCTGATACTTATTATGATAACAATGACGCATTTGTCTGCAGCGCACTTCTCCATCAGTCTTCTCACTGTGCTGCGACACAGGTGTGGGTAAGTGTATTTGAGTGTGGTGAACCCGTCCAACACCCAAAATGTCAGCTTGTCACCATGCAGCTCCCTGGCAACCACCGCGATCAAAATCAGCTTTTGATCAGCAGTTCTGGTCTCCACTGATCTGGCGTCATCGCAAACGTTGCAGAGATGTCTTCTGAAATTGATCTCTGCATTTGGGACTGTCCTGCGTGTTTTTGCTTTTTCCCATGGCACTGGGCGACACCCTTTAATTGACGTGGACATTGCCATAACACTGTTTATTTTAATTGATGTGGACGTTGCCATAATACTGCTTATATACACTGCTTACACTTCTAAATTAAATGTCCAGCAACGGCTTCAGTAGCAATTTTAAATTTCAAGTCACATACCTTGTAACTATTGGCAGGAAAAATATTTCAGGAAACCTTCAGGGAATACAAATTTGTCCACAACCATCGTCAGCAGCAGACGTTATCCGTCCACCACTCCAGTCCTCCTAGAGGTTTTAACATTGTCCGAATTTCCTTCTGCCACTGCTGTCACTGAAGCCCTGCCAAACTAGATCAATGTCACAAGCCATATCACTGTCCTGCTGGTCCAGCGCTAACACCGGCGCTGACGCAACTATAACATAGTGCCAGTAACATTAGCAGCCCAAACAAAAACTGTCCTCTCTGTCACTGTCTTCTCTCTCTTAAGACGTCAAATATTGACGTCAAGTCGTCCACACAGATCCTCTAGCAAGCTCGCCAATGAAAAGAGACGTCAACCCTTGACGCCATCCCGACGCCAACACGACACGGGGGACGGCGAAGGGTTGGTTTTCAATCTTAGACTCCAGGCTCATTCAACAAAGTCCTTCTCTAGAAAAACGTCGTGTTTATTCCTCCTCACTGTGTGGACCACATATAATATACAGATACGATTATATAGTCAGTTGACTCTACCCAACGTGGCAGAGAACATAAAACCACTTGGTTCTAAATCAGAGCGCGCACCATCGTGCCTGTGACAGCACTCTGGCCCGCCTCAACCTCGTACCAAGCCCGCATCACTCCCCTCGACGACGTCCGTCACTTATATGCACTTTACATCATCATAATCACAACATTGATTTAACATCTAATCATACATGATCATAATCGGCACATTGAGTTAACATACATTTCCTGGTGACGGTCGCCCGTCCATCAGCCTTGATGGTTCGGCTGACCTTTGCCTGTGCTGACCAATCCATTACTGCCCCAATCCAATCATGGATTGTCGTGTTCCGTTCTGGTCAGATCAACAGTAGTTATCATCTCTGCGTTTGCCTACTGCGTTAGGCATGCATAAGTTTACAAGCTGTTCACAGTATACTCCATACCAGCCTGTCAGAATGATGAATCTGACAGTCTGTCAAAATCGTTTGACGTAAAGACAGTTTATATAAGTAACATTATTTAATTAGTGAAACACTCAAATTGCGGCCTATGTGGCTAAATATGCATATTAGAGCGGGTTTGATACGGCATACATTTATATTATGCCTGGTTATTAAAGTTCACACAATCTTCGCTTGTGTTGTAGTGACAGTGAGTGAGTGACAGTACTGATGCGTCGCCATTATCATGATTATTGAGCGTTGTAGTGTACTGACACCTCTCTCTCAATCTCAGCCACCCAGCCACAATATGGCTGCTATGGCCGGCCGTCGTGTTCCATCCGAAAAAAACAGTGCACAGCAAAAAAGTTCTTGAAATATGATGAAGTTGAGAAAGCGCCTAGTAGGAAGCACTTAAAGTAGGTTCGTAAAACTAGTGTCTGGTTGTAGACTGCTGGGATGTTGAGTAGTTTATAAGTTTAGTTGAGTAGTTTCTCTGCAGTGCAGAAAACCTGCTACAGTGTAGACTATTACATTAAACTATCAGGCATATGTATACAAATACATTGAAATTGTGATGATCGTAGGTCATAAAGTGTCATGTAAGAATGCCAGAAAAGATGCTAAAATGCTATTCTAAGCTATGAGATTATAGTATTTGGTATTTCGACCTGTGTGGAAAAGTTTTTCCACATAAGTCGAAAAACACACAAAAATATCAAAATAGTCACCATAGCGCAACTGTCAAGTCGTAAATTGGGAGTAAATAAGTAACAATTAAAAACTGCCCATCATGAGAAAATTTCGTTCTCGTGACGAGTGCGACTGTAATATTCATATACAGTTCGACTTAATTTGAGAATTGTTTGTTGTAATTCTTGACTGACAGTAGTCTATAAAGACTGCATAGTATTTATTTCATTGACGAATATTTCCCATAATAATTTTTTTTTTTTTATCAAATGTTAACCACGAGAATTATTCTTAGTGACGTCAAAATCGATCGCTTGCTTCGATGCGCGGCGCATGTAGGCTAGTGCCCTTCGATGTAGACTGTATGGTTGTGTGGTATGTGGTGTGCGTGTTGGGTCATGTCTGTACAATGTGCCACATCAGCTCATAACTCATTAACATATTCAGCAGCTAAGTATGCCGCCAATGGTGGGCACATGGCTTAGCCTAATTGAACTCTGACCTGTCAGAAAGCGTGTCAGCACAAAAGTATGGAAAAATAGACTATCAAATTTTCAGACACAAACTATCACACGATGTGTGATATAATGTGCGATTCCTAGAAACACATACAAAAATGAATTCAGTCTCGCTTTCAGGACTGAAAAAGATATTTAAAAATTTTTTTTAAATTGTTTAGACTGTATTTCCAGACCCTGTTGCTGGCCTATTTGGCCTTGACCTGTGAGCGGCGTGTGCCATTCACACAGCTGATTCAAGATGGCGGCTTAATGTATGCTAATTATGATGAGCTGAGGTGATGAGGTGATCTTAGCAGTGCTTGCCGGGTAGGCGGGAACGTGTGAGGCTACGGCAGCCAATGGAGCTAAGATTAGGGGCACCAGCTTCCAAGATGGCTGCTCTTACCATTTCATAATCAAATCTATTTGCTTCCTCTGGAATAAAGATATGATTATAATCACAAAATATCGACCTACGGTCTTAACAATAATCTATTTATAGACCAAATAAGATCGTTTATTCACATGTATTTCAGGCGAACAATTTTAAGTGGCTCTAATCCTATTTAAAGCTCTCTGAGTCGAGGCGATATTTTTGGCTCGAAAATATTATTTTTTTGACGTGTAGACAAGAAAAATTATTAGTGATATTTCTAGAACTGGCCGAGAAAATCAAATCACCCAATTATGGTGTCAAACGATTTAAAATAAATTTAAAAATATTTCTTTTCGAGTCGCCTAGACCGGCGTAAATAGAAAGAAAAAATCTTTTAAAATTCTTACTATTTAGGGATAAACCAAGCAGTCCAAATCTAACTTTGCTGCACATTCCAGCGTGTCGGCCATCTTGGAAAAGACTGATCGCACGTGGCTGTCTTCCAAATTAATTGAAATTTTCGCAGTTTTTAGCGAAAACGCGTGTACCTCTCTTCAGATAACCTTTTTAACTAACCTTACTGGCATTATTTAACAATGACCTACAACCATCACGCATCTTGTAAAAAAATGCAGTGTCTTTTTTTAAAAAAATCCCCTAATTTTAAAACTATCCTTGGCTGGCTCAAAACCAGTGGTTTTGCACCGTCGTGTGGTTGCTGAGTTTCTCATGGCCCAATTTAGCCTGTATGTGCACAAAAGTGGCCTAAAGCCCGAATCATTTTCATTCTCGACATGTCTACGACTTTTGACACTACTGCTCATACCACACTAGCTGAAAGGTTGCATGTGTATGGCATGGTGTTTCTTGTGTTGCTCTGGGTTGGTTTTCTTCCTATCTGAGGGATACTGTAGATCTGGTAATATTCGCGAGTTTTTAAATGTTGCGAATTTCGCGAGGAGAACAAATTCGCGAATTCAAGAATCTCGCGAAAAATTATTATTATAATAGCGCTACTAAAGAAAAATGAAAACTCGCGAATTCTAAGCGAAAAGTACCAGATCCACAGTATGTGTCAAAAATTAGAAATTAAAGACAAATTGTCTATTCCTTCTGAACATTTATATGGCTTTTTTATCACAGTGAGGTTCTGTACTCAGGTCTACTATCTCTGGACATGATTTGAGTCACCATCATGACTCTTTGACTGGCACTATCACT
The DNA here is from genome assembly GCA_964017125.1 of Flabesymbios commensalis. Classification (NCBI taxonomy): domain Eukaryota; kingdom Metazoa; phylum Annelida; class Polychaeta; order Terebellida; family Flabelligeridae; genus Flabesymbios; species Flabesymbios commensalis. Next base: position 59,380,195 of record OZ024908.1, read on the forward strand.
TTGAAATAGCTGGAAAAATATGGACACAATGGATAGAATACCTTGCTGTTCCGTCAGTTTGCATATAAAACATTTTAAACTTGGTCAAGCCGCAGACCATATAAGCGGAATCAAACAGAAAATTACATACCGTCATTCGCCCCCATAACCATGACAATGGTCAGAGTGATCGTTACCATGGTGATGACATATTAACTAGAATATCTACCTTTTTGTCAATATTTTTGCGAATACAATTGAAACGTTTTCAAACAAAAAACACTGTCCCTGTATAATGTGTTTTTTTGGGGGGAGGGGGCGTTTTTTTGACGTCATAATTATTTTCATACCCGACTTCACAATTGGAAAAGCTGTTGTACTCCAGTATTTATTTTATTACCATGGGAAGTATAAATGATGTTTCGTATCGTATCATGACATTATCTTGAACGTGAATCATAGATCTTTTTTCCCGAAATTATACTTCTAACATTATGATTGTTATAGTGGCTTGCAACATGTTATTATGTAATGTGGGCTTCAACATGTTCATATTTGATAATAATAAAATACGCCATGCTCAACAGTGTCCAACTGGTAAAACTATTCTGTGATATTAGGCTACTAGTCACTTGTGTGTAGCCTGTGGCCATACCTATAAACAGTAAAGTTACTACTATCAATTAGTCAGTGTCAATGTCAATTCTTCACTTTCACACGTGTTGCGCACCTGACATGTCTGAGAGCACGTGGTGATCAGAGTAATGCGTGGTCAAAATTACGCCTTGAACTATGACGTCATAATTTTACCACTATAGAATTACTACTGGTCACTTTATGAATGAATGCTTACTTTAATGAATGACCGCGCTTTAAAGCGCGCTTGCCAGTCAAAGAGTTAATACTGTTAGAATAGACACTACTTGTTTGTGCAACCAATTGTTCAGCAAGTTTATTATCTTGGAGGCAAATTAATATTTTCTAAAAACCCAAAAGTTGGGTCGCTATTTTTTAAATGTATCTTGTGTTTATACAACTCATATATGCAAAATGATTCTATGTATTTTTGAAAGTTTTTAATGTTTATTTTTGTTACGTAACGTAGGCCTACAGAAGTGTTAATCTTTATTGATTTTCACATAAATGCAAATAAATTAAATAAACTGGCATGACACATCTTGCTTCATCTCTGGGGCAAGATGGGCCATGGCTGGGGCGAGCTTGGCATAGACCAATTGTAAAATTAGAATGATTAAGATAATATTTATTTTATTTCCTATCACTAAATATACCAAACTAAGTGATTTTATATCACACTCTCAACTTGACTTAACTGTCTGACCGCGAAATAATCAGCGTCTCGTTGCGTTTCACTGGTTTGACAAAAATGGCGACCATCTTGAATTTTTAAAGTCCTTGTGAACACGTTATCTCAAGAACCGCTAGTCCAAATCGCTTGTGATTTTGTATGCGTGCAATTACCTTCCTGGTTGCAAAATTAGATTATTTGGTGACATGACATGTACTTTTTTCCAAAAAAGGTGGCGGCCATAATAATTTTTTGTTTTTGTAAAATAATTATCTCAATAACTTTTAGTTCGGATCAGTTGTGATTCTGTATTTAGGCACTTACCACCTGGCTTGCCACAAAAGCAAAATGTTTTGGTTGCCTGTCAATATTTTTGTAAAACAATGGCAGAAAATTAAAACACGTTTTGATTTTTATTCTTTATGTATTTTTTTTACTTGGGGCAAGTTGGGCCATGGTAAATCTTAGCTTATGCTAGGAGCAAATTGGGCCATGTTCAACTTGCCCCATTACAATGGCCCAACTTGCCTCATCGCCATTTGCAAAAATCGATTTATCCTGCAATTTAGAATTATGGACTCATTATAACCTATTAGTTAAAACATAGAATGTCTGTACATGTGTCAAAATTGGTCTCAAGTTAAATTATATCTTGATGTACTGAAAAATGATGAGCATGAAATGCCCATCAAAAATATTTGCAAAACTACATTAAATTTTTTTTTTATCCGTCTTTCATTTTGTATCTTTGAAAAAGTTTCTTTCCGAATACGGTTAGTAAATAATGTAATTTATATTCACTAGAAGGCACTAAACATCCCGGTGGGTGATCAGATTTGGCTATAGAAGGGGTGGCTCAAATAACTTGCCTCGCGGCCCAACTTCCCTCACTCTCCTAATAATATTAAGACATTACCAGGGGACATTACAAACTGCTAAAATCAAAGAATTAGTGTCGGTATCAAACAATTGTCCAAGACCAAAAATACAAATTCCTGGATTGGACCACCACCTGACGAACAAATACTTAGTTTGTTAAACTAGCTTTTATCACATATAGCAGATATTACAGTTATCGGGATGACATGTACCCTTTATAAAACACTCTGGTTTAATTGAGGAGCTGTTCCAATCCGTTTATATCATGCCAGCCTACCTAGACATGTGGCGAATTTCCAAACTTGCATTATCGCTCATATTAACATATGTGTGTGTAGCTTTTGGGATAAATTTTATGGGTGCATGTGTGTTCAGAGTAGTCCATATATATTATTTAAGAATTGTAATATTAAATTATAAAGCAACCTAAAATAAATGTTTTAACTGGTAAATCTAACAAAATCACAGTTTTCATATCCAAAATTTCTATGTGAAGAAAGGCAAGTGTTAACGATGACATATTGTTTATATGACCATCTAGACCTGTAGTCATAACAGGACGCGAGCAATAGCACTGGTCCGATTGATGCTTTGGTCCAGTCCCGGTGTCAACGAATATTAAGCATCCCCATATATTAGGCATCCCTGGCAAGTCAAAAAGTCACGTGACTGTGTGGGCATGCGCAGAGAGTGTCTACGCAGCGGAAATCACACAAAGGTGTCTTGATCAATCCACCACACTTACACATTATTCTATGTCAAAGTGACTTAGTTTTAATACTTAGTTTTATTAGTAGCAAACATAGTTTTACACACACTTGAAGTGAATTATGTTAGCCAATGTGTTAGAAAGTATAATCCATATCCCAGCTGGTGATCGCCAGAATACTATCCATTTCTAGACAAATGAGGGGATGCTTAATATTGCAATAAGAAGAACAAGACAGATGGTGCAAAAAATTAGATTCCCCCGCCATGTTTTCTACCCTAATAGAATAAAAACATTATTTTTTCACATTGACATATATTTATATATTAGAATATTTATTAACGGTCTTTATACAGGGTCTTTGAAGTTTACAACAATGAAGTAAAAAATAAATGTAATTGCTTAAATATGTGCCAGCGTGTTCAACGAGCCATATTCACGTTAATGGTGTTAACAGTTTGTGTGTGGCATATATGAATTGCTCCAACCTAGAGGCGTGATTATCAGATTGTGGAGGAGGTAGAAATATAGGCCTATATAAAATCACCGTCCTGAGGGTCGGTGACACGTCAACCAATCGAATGGCCGTGGGTGGTGTCGGTGATCATTAAAAGTCCCCCTCCACAAGGTATTTAGGATTTGACTAATCCGATGTATGTTTTTACTGCTATGTCTAACAGGGGTGGGGGTCAGTCGAGCGTGACAGCGATAAGCCACTGCGTACTATGTCTGCCATCTTCACACCTACGACTAATTAGCCCCAAATTGTAGCCGTCAACACATGTTTTGATTGCAGTCCCGGACGGGGAGTTATATGGGTAAAACCAAAAATTGGGGTAATTTTGTAGCATCAAAAATGGCAGTGAGGTGACCATCAAAGAGGAGGAAAACTACTTTATGGGTTGGGTGCACTGATCCCAATAGAGCATAAAAAGTCACTGGCTGCGCTAGACAATTTTTCTTTGCTTAAAAAACGTCATTTTTAAAAAGTTGCAGCATTCCACTTACTACTCCGTTACCAAATCCAAACCATTTCAAAAATTATGTTACTTTGTTTAGCTTGACATCACACTTTTAAACGTGATATCCTTATTGAAGCATAATACTAAACAATCGTAGCTCAAAACTGCTAAAATTGAAGAAAATTTGATGAGTTAAACAAAAATCCTCTTTTCAACTCCGTTACCAAGCCAAAAAATACTCAACTCCGTTACCAAATGTTTGGCTCGACATAAATATAAACTGTATATTTGTTTATCATAACATCGATCATAAATGGGTGCTCTATTTATATGGGGACAACGAGCCATGTTTTAAAAGACTATATCATCAATCATTATGACTGTAAAACCCATAAAATTTGACAATTCACCACTCCGTTCCCTTTTCTTGGTAACGGAGTAAAGTGGATCGGAGTAGTAAAAATAAAAGTATTCTTGGGATTATAATGAGAATATAAAGGCAATAATTCAAAGATATATCATACGGGTGGAAATAGTCCCCATAGCAACTGTTCTAGGCATGCAAGCATGAAACCAAACTCGTTTTTATACCCACAAGGCTAGGAACGGAGTAGTAAAAACAAAAGTATATTTTCTAACTTTTTGGTAATACCTGTTTCGAATAACTTGTCACTCAACAATATTAATTCTTTCAAGGCGAAAAACTCGTATAAGGCCCTTCAGTGTGTCAAACTACACTTGATATAATTTTAGTTCATGAGTATTCACTTGATGGGGCATGCTACAATGATGGTAACGGAGTAGAGTGCAAATGTGGGGACATGTATATTCATCAAAATTATATATATCGATATTAATTTTAAGTCGAATTTAGATCATTGATTAGTTTAAGTGAACAATGGCTAGCCATGAAATGTAATTGTTAGAATTATATTGTGATTTTGTATCCTACGGTGAAGTTTCAAATAGTGGAATTTTCTCTGGGGACATGCCATTTTCCACGTTTCCATGACATAGAGCTCTTATAAAACGATATATATTTTTTACAAATAATCTAAACATTATTAAGTAGTAATGCTTAAACGTGAAGTTGCACCATTTATTTTTAATATTGTTATACTTAAATCAAAATGCGGACCTTTTAAGTCCTGGGGACAGTAATTTTACGTAAAATTACCCCAATTTTTGGTTTTACCCATATAATGGTTTCTAACAATATATACGCTTTGAAAATTTGAAGTTACGCACTTGCGTACCTTGCATAAAAGGCGGGTTTTCATACGGGCCCGGCCGTTCAAAAAGGGCCGGTGTCGTGTTTTAATTCGTGGACGTCTTTAATTTAATGGACGACAGCATGAACTGATGTTCAACAGTGTTCAATGAATAAATTAGGTCATATAATTTATTCTATCACAGTTATGGCTATAAAAACTGAATAATTAATTGCTGAGAGTGAATTACAATATATACTATACTTTTTAGTGATCGCATTTATTTTCACTTCATCAAAATGTGATGTAATAATATATTGTAGCTATGACCACCACCTTAACTGCTTGTCATTCGTAAAAAATGACACGGTAGAAAAAATATGTAAATACACTGTATGTTCAATGGAGCTCGACAAATATATCTATAACTTAGCCGTATCTTTAAGACAAAAATATGAAAAAATATCGTTCAGTTTTTGTAAATATATCCCTTTTGACTCTCGTAATTAGGTTGGTCAAATAAAAAATTAAATACGCCATAGTTGAATATCTTATTATTGAATTAAATCACATAAAAACAAATGTTTTTTTGAGCACAATGACGATGGTGTGCAAATTATTTTTGCTACACACATGGCTGAAAGTATTGAACCATTTAATTCGTCAATGTCGGTATTCCTCTGTGATCAAAACAATAGAATTACATTTTAGTTACTATAAGGTAATAATTGATTATGTATAATAAGTCAAAGAATAAACAATATAAATTCAGAACCAAATGATTGGTGATTTAAAAGTAGAACGTGTTTCTAGATGTTTTTTGCTAAAACAGGTCAACGTTATTGGGTTGCATAATTTTAACAATGAGTGTACGGAAGCAGACGCTTTTTCTGACCATCACGACAGCTGTCATTTTTCTATATATTATATTTAATTTATCGATTATGTCTTCGGCCGTAGTATGTATTTTTGCTTTATTGTACGTTTACATTACTAACAATGAATATTGAAACCCAAGTGTGACTTTATAAAATTGTATTTAAATAAATCAGGCACATTTCTGTTAGAATCACTCATGCATGACGTCATTCAGACAGGTATTTTTAAAAGGACGTCCGCTAATAAGCTCACGGCCACATCGACCCTTTAAAAGCGGCCAGACCCGCATAAAAAGCCACCCTTTATTCGAGTATGCTTCCTAACCTGATAACGCTAATATGAGCGTAGCATCGCCATAGCACCGTCGATGCTTCGCACTGCAGTTCGTGAACATCGGCAACCATCGGCGATGGAGTACCCAAACCATCGAATAGGCTTTATACATCGCCCATGTTTACAAGAGCATTTTGGAACATCGCCGATGTGTCCGCGACATGTTTAGCCTTGGTGTACCTTACCGAATGTTCGTCCACTATAATTGTGCGCTGCTCAGCGCTGCTCGGCGATATATCGCTGATAGTTCTTGGCGATGAAACATTGGGAGAAAATTTCAATGCAATATCTTGTTGAAGCATGGCGATTACTCGCGTACGTCGCTGATCATTTGTCGAACTACTGGCGAATGGTTGCGCTGCACAAATTTGTGTGATTTTTTTCATTTTCAAATGGGAAAAATGTTTTTTATCCTGCTCATTATTTTGACATTATACAGTCATGGCTTCACAACCATACTATGAGATAAGAAGAGTTTTACTTTGGAGGTCATTGTCCCGAAGAATGCAATATTTATTTTTTAAGCGCATTTCATTATTTTTTTTTCTTAAGGAAATTGTAAGAATTATATCAATTTGACATTAAATTGAAGGCCGGCTTCCGTCCGTATTCAGATGCCGCTTTTATATCTAAGCAACAGACCGTGAAGCCCAATATAATTATGTTGAAGCGCCACTTTACAAAGTGGTACTTGGCACCTTTTATTTTTCAGGGGACTAATTAATTAGGTGATTAATCCTAATTCATTTATAATAATATGCCATTGATAAACATTGAATAACAAAGATATAATATGTGAACTCTTTATTGTTTCCAATTGAAAACATTTTGAATTCAAGTAAAATGGAATTTGTGTTTTTCTTGTGTTAGTAAGAAATATACGTATTCGAGTTAGCAAGAAATATACTTGAATCATTCCAGTTGGGCCCAGTTAATAAAGATGAAAAGTGATTATGTTTACATATCAATTTAGATCATTTAACATGCAATATGTATGCATTGCTAATGTCATCGAGGGAGATTTTTAGGGCCCTGGATGGATGTCATCTCTAACGGCGACGTTTGCCTTCCGCTTGAAGCTGGCGACGTTTCTGGTGATCGAGATATTTCTCGAACCCATCACTGGTGCCGAAGTCGAAGTTGTCGCAATAGGGGAAGTTTTCTGGCACGGTGGGCAGACTGTTGACGTAGAGGAGCATGGCCATGCTGCGTGTGTGACGCTGTGAGTGGCAGTGTAGCATCCAGTAGCCGAGGTTATCAGTGTGCATGCGTACCACAACGTATCCCTGAGGAGGAATGGTGACAGTGTTCTTCACCACTGGGCGATCCAGGTTGAGGGTGGCAGGCTCGTTGGTCCACCTGGTCCAGCTGCAGTTAGGTGTGGTGCAGCTGATGTCTGGGTTGTTACCAATGGGAGCGCCGGTCACTGGGTCCAGCGGGCCATAACCCACTTTCATCACAGCCACGCTGTTGCCATGGAGATGGACTGGGTGTGCAGCGAGAGAAGACTTGTGGTCATCATCGTAGTTGGTAAGCACCAACTGAACGATCTGGTTCTCAGCCAGGTTGATGGTGTGTGTACACTTACAGCCGTTTTCGCAGTGCTCGGCATCACACATCACCCTTCTGTAATCAGCTGTACTGAACAAAGGCTGTTTGGGGTAGACAAATTCGTGTCCGTTGATACTGGCTCTGTTAGCGAAATTGAAGTTAAGGATCAGTTCACGATCTGGCAGACTGTTCAATCCATAGAGTTCAGTCATCTCTTCCTGGCTGTAGGTGGTGCGGGCTTCATCAATGGAGATACAGATTCTGTTCTCGGCAGCTGGGAACCTCTCAAAGGGGCAGTTGAATACATGACATGGCTTAGCCTGTGTGCATCCAATAGGAGAAGTTGTTGGTTCTTCTTCATCTCTTACTGTATCATACTTGAGAATGGCACGGCCCTCATTCACGATGCTGTCAATTTGTCCGGTAACACCTGTCTTGATTCCAATTGTTTCAAAACGCATCCAATATCTAGCTGGGCTCTGGTTCGTCCTGATCTCGAAGTCCACGGTTTCTCCTGCATTGATGTAGAAGGATTGTACCTCAATGGGCTCAATGGTACCGTCATCTGTAGCGACAATGGTCAACATGTGCTGATCTACAGATACCCGCAGTGCAGTTTCAGTTCCTGTGTGAGCCACGTGGAATCGCCAATTATTGCGTCCGGATCTTTCTTCGACTTCAAATACTTCCAAAGGCCACTGCTCCGTGGAGTGCATTTGACGTCCACGACCGTTGATCAGAACGGACTCGAATGGGTACATCGATTCGATGCTGTTGTCAAAATTGAACCTCCTGTTGGCGAAGTTAAGGCAATGCTTGCCAGAGCCTTGGGCGTTGGACTGATAGTCTCCGGTCTGGAAGGGGTTGTCTGATCTCACGCTTTCTGCGGGTGTATGTCCCCAGTCCATCACGGACATGTCGTAGTATGGCATCTCTGGCTCGTCCTTGTGTACCACGAGCATACCGAACAAACCGTCCATACGTTGGTCGCTGACATGACTGTGGTACCAATGGGTACCAGCGGGCTCTGCGATGAAGCGGTATGTGAAGTTCAGACCTGGCTGGATGGGGCACTGTGTCACATATGGTACACCGTCCATCCACAAATTGTTGAACTGGTGTATACCGTGGAAATGAAGAGTAGTAGCCTCAGCAAACATGTTGTTCACCACTTTGATCACAACCTGAAAAAGAAGAGGTTCGTCTTAGGGTCGCTGTGTTTTAACCCTTTCAAGCCTGAATTTATAATCGTCATCTTCATCCACTACAAGCCGCGGATTGCTGTCGCAATTCTCGACTTGTAGTAGATGAAGATGTTTTGATGTGGTTTAAAACCTAAAGAAAATTGCAATGCATTGGGAAAGCAGTTTCATGGAAATATTCATTCTAAAGCCTTGGTTGTAGAAAAATTAAGTATGTTTTCAGGGATGTAAAATGATGCTTTAATGCATCGTGAGGGCTTAAAGGGTTAAATGATTACAGTTTTGGTTGTCTGTTTGTCGCAAGACAGACAGACACACAGAAGTGTAGGTGGTTTTCATGGTAGAGTGGTGATCATCAGCTCACAGTAGCCACGAATACATACATTTTTTCTGTTTTATTATTATTTTCCGCGCATAATTAATAAATGTCGCATGCAAAGAGAAACGGTCGCCCAATCTTGTTTCTCAGAGCCACAAATTGGTCGCTCGCTGAAACCCATGTCTAGCAGGAGACATATCTCCATACGAATCGCCGTTGAATTTGATTCGTACCGAGTGTGTGGTGCGTGGCGGTTTGGAGGAGTACGGGACATTTGACATTTCAGAAAATTTTACGAGCCTCTCGAATCACTCCATTCGGCTTGAGATTCGTACGGGGCGTATCTCAATTCGGATTGTACGGATGACATACGTATTAATGTGTAACAGATCGTTGGGTTCGGATCAATAGAAATCTACGCATGGGCCGCAATGTAGCTATGTATGACATCCGAACCGTACAAATACAGTTTACGTATGAGCCGGACCAGCCGAATTGCAATCCGAATCATAATTATGCATCAGCACATAACGTACCGATTCGTTTTGTATGCTGGGTATTCTCTGAAACGCAGTGACGTCACCGGAAACCGTTTTGAATGGGAACTCGGTGAAAAAAGGTTATATATGACCCCCCCCCCCCCTCCATACATCATTGTATTAGCTAGCTCGGTGACAACAAAGGAGGTCAAGGCCATAGAGTTTCGCAGAATTCCGAATCAGCCGTACTGTGCGTATGACCTACTAATCTTTACAGTATACCATCCCGAAGTGGGATACGCACGAAGCGAACTGCGATTTGTAAACGGCCCGAATCGAGAAACATATCACCCATTTCTGTTCTCTTGATTGCCAACTTGTATACCATTTTTTTCATTGAATCAGATTCGACGAATTTTTATACCTGAATGGCAATTTTTCGGATTGTTGAGGGTCTCTAACAGTAGGGGAGAGGCGGGCAAAGGGGGCAGATGGGCAAAGAGGGCCATCAATGATATTTTAATTGTGACATGTTGTATGAAATATTAATGAAGTCATAGTTATGAATTATGAGCATATGTATACAAAAACATAAATAGACATCTCATACATATCTTAGATAGAAATAATAGACGAAAGGGAGTTTTTGGCAACAATCTTATGAATAAAGGCTTATATATTTGTATTAATATCTTGATGAATTTATGTGATTTCTTCTGAAAATCTTTTGTTTTGTACATTATATTGTCTTCGTTTTCTAGTCATTACTCTAGTCAGGAGACCACTTTGGGGAGAGATAATAGGCTAAATTTCCCACCTCTACCCCTTGGGCAAAGGGGGCCAGGGCAAAGGGGGCCAGGCCATTTCTATACAAGGACCATACAGCATGGCCCCCTTAACTTGACATGGGTACATATTTCACACACTAATCCCAGTGAACGGAAGTATTTAATATATTACTTAGTATTATGTCCAACAAAGCATGTCACCATATACATCAAATAAAAGTTTTTTTCATATCTGTTTTATTAGGCTCACTTCAATGTACACACTTGTGTATCAAAATAATAAAAAGTACCAATGTGGGGGTGGCCCCCTTTGCCCAATGCGCTGGCCCCCTTTGCCCAAGCCCAAGCTTTGAGAGCAAATCTATTTGGCTTACAATTAAAATAAGGTATCCTTGAAACACTAAGTGTGTCGGTTATATGTATCTACATTGCATGCACCTGACAGAGAACAATCATTGGTTTTAAAATAGTTCGAATATTCTCCTTAAATACCTTTGAAACGTTAAGTGGCCCCCTTTGCCCACCCTCCCCCTACGTTTTGCACGGATGGCATGGTACTGGATGGTACGTAATTTATAGTTCGTATGATGCGTAATAAATTCGTATAGTATCGCCATTCGCTCGTGCTCGGATTGATCGTAGCGTGCGTATCGCTATGGGTATTGTTATAGTTCATTCGGGCAACTGTCTATGGCTGCTACGTAAATATGGTAAAGACATACGTCAGGTACGGCAAATTTATTTGTAAGGTTTGTCCCATAGGGCATGAATATGTAATGCTGTGGGAGTGCTATAGTAAGGATTCTGGTAGCGGTTCGAATGCCATTCTGCAGATACGTAGGCTATCTCCTTCCCCCGAACCACCACGAATGGCTGATTCGGAGAGAATATGTAAAATAATGCGTATGGTTCGGGGATTTTTTCATTCGAAATCGTGCGACCAATTCGTCCCGCTGCGGGGCTTGGTTAGACAGCCCCTCTAGAAAACAATTTTGTCCTGGTGTTTTAAGGGCAGTTACACACTCTACTGGAGGTAACGTTTATACTCTTTTCCATGGAGCCTACTGTAGATCTGGTAATTTTCGCGTGTTAAGATTTTCGCGAATTTGTGACTTTCACGAAGTCTAGAATTTGCGAATTATCAATTTCTCTGATAAGTAGCGCTATGATATTAATAATTTCGCGAGATTCTTAAATACGCGAATTTGTCATCTTCGCGAAATTCGCGAAAAATTAGAACCTCGCGAATATTATCAGATCGACATTATCTAAAATTCTAAGAATTAGCGATAAACACATAAAGTTTTTTTTTTGTATCGCGCCATGCGTAATCGAGCCATGCCGGTAAACGCAAAACATTTGTATAACATTTGTACAAGGTTAGACCAACGTCGAAGACGCTGGGCTGACGTTGTATGAATGTAATGCAAATGGTTTGCGTTTGCTTGGATCATTATCATGATTATATTATTATTGTAGAAGTCTATTTGAAGTAGAAGTCTATTTTTGTCAGACGCAGCGAAGTATGTCTTGTAATAATGTCGGATCAAGCATTATTTAAATGTTTCGGATAGTTTCAATGGTACATTTGAAATAGAAGCACTGCAAATTTTCACCATTCTCAGATCATTCTGTCAGCCTATTTTCAATTTATTTTCAATAGTAATTTTACACTCCTTGAAGATTTTTATTGTTCATTAAACCCTCAATCTGACGTCTGTAGACGTCAGATTCTGACGTCTAAAGAAAATCCACGCAATAAAAGAATAAAAAAAAAATACTATGGGCTTAGAACCATAACATAGGTATTCAGATGAATCGAAAAGAGCTAACTAAAACATTTAGGATGGAAAAAACCTTTGGTCACCATAATTTAAATCAAAATATTTCAACGTTTTAACCCTTAAAGCGCTGAATTATTGTGTAAAAAACTTCGCGACCAAAAGTTTTTTTTCAATTTGAAATCATCATAAATGTCTCTTTGTGATTCATTTGAATACCTATATGTTATGGGCCTACGGCCGTTATATATTGATATGTTGTTTCTTACAGTGCGGGGGTAGACTTTAGTTGTCAGCGCGGGAAACAAAAATTATGTATAATATATTTTTATTTAATTTTACTTTCAAGTGTAATTATCATGTATAAAGTTGCATGCTTTTAAAAATTGCTCTATTTGTAGTTGTTTTATAAGTTTTCTACGCTTTGCAGAGGGTTTTTTTGCTACTTTTATACTAGCATATAGTTATTTTATCTCTGGTTTTAGCGCGGAAAACAAAAATTATGTATATTATATTTCTATTTAATTTTACGCTTAAGTGTAATTTTAAATCTAATTACCATATAAATTTTATCCTGGATGTCGAACTTAGTTAGGGTGCTGGTAACCTGTATTCGACATCCTGATGTACACAATTTTACTTACAATTGCATATTTGTACGATTACTGTATATACTTGTGTATCTAAAGCCTAATAAATAAATAAATAAATAAATAAATATATCTACATACCTGAGAGCCTTCCTTCACGTGGATGTTGGGTCCGGGAAACTGGTCGTTGATGACAATGATGTCACGTTGCTGACCGTCCAGAGTCACCACCTTCTTCAGAGCGTCTTCGGGTACAGGTTTCGACACCAGCTTGTCGCGGAACTCGTTGGCGCGGGTCACCAGCTGGCTTCCCTGCAGCCCCACATCGTAGCGGCCGGGGCCGTCTTTGTAGAGATGGGAAGACCTGCGCTCCACGACAAACTCGAACTCGCAGACTCCTTCGCAGATCTCGTCATCTGCGGTGGCCATCCCGACCAAGGCCGCTAAGAGCAGCACTGCTGATGTGCCCCTCATGGTGCTAACTTTAGGACGTCAGATATAAAAAATTATGTTGACAACTACACAGCCTTTTCTGTTTAGACTTCAGACGCGGCTCGATTTTTATAGGAAAATGCAAATTAGGGATGACGTCAATGATTGTGATTTTCGGCATTTGACTGACATTTGAATCCGCTTCCACGATTGGCTTATGCATTTCGTCGCCTTCTGATACGTAGATTTTCGAAACGGGCGGTACCACAAACGATTTTTCGGAGAAGGGAGGGGAGTCATAAATCGAACTGGTAGGGAGGGGGACTTTAGAGCGCAAATACTTCACAATTCTGCTTGCTTGGCGATGCATGCACTTCTCCTGGATTTTAAGGGCTGGTTATTAATCGGCCTATTATTTCTGCTCTGCAAAGCCAAAAGGCAGTATATGATTATTTGTGAAGTAAGCAGACTGCTACTTTTAGCTTTGCACGGCAGTGCTATTAAATTAAATGTTCGGCATGCGCAACCCAGGAAACACAAAAACATCTGTATAACATTTATACAGCGTCTGCCCAACGTCTTCGACGTTGGGCCGACGTTGTATAAATGTTATACAAATGGTGGTGTGGTGGGAAGTTACCACGTTTGTAATCAAAGGGGGTACATTTTGAAAGAAGAAGCATTATGAGTCGCCGGTGCGAGACGTATACACTATGTGCTCCAAACAACAATACGTTTCAAGTTAGCTGCCACCGCGTTTTCTTTCTCCCCGTCAGAGCGTTGGTAGGATCATGGAGATAGCGGACAGTTTATCCTGGCGTTACCAGGTTAAAAGTTCAGTTCAGTGTTTGATGAAGCCTATTCTAGAAAGTTTTCAATGATCACGGCCGCCAGCAGACTATTACGCTGTCAATGGCAGAGCTAGATGTTTATGAAACGGGTAAAGCAGCTACCCCACTGGGCACACGACGTTGTTGCGATCGACGTTGAATCAACGTCATTAACGTTGATTCACGTCGCTGCAACGTCGTGTGTCCAGTGGGATAAAATGTAAAGTCCAAAAAGTGCACACAACAGTACTGCCGTATAAAGCCAAAAAACAGTATCTGCTTACTTTACAAGTAAGCAAATGCTGTCGGTCTATAGACACTCTCTGTGAAAAAAATGTATATAGGTGAACGGACTTGTATTCAAAATGACTTGGTTGAAACTGGATACTATAATAATAGCAACGAATAAATGACAGGTTGACAATTTATTATTATTATTAATATTATTATTATTACAATTTAATGACAATGGACTATGCACTAATCTAGATGAATAATTATATTATAGATATTATTGAGTGACTTTAGAAGTTGCCACATTCCCACATTCCCAGTTTCCCAAAACTTAATTTCATATCGCGGGCACATTAAACCTTTAACCGCCGGTGCCGCATATATTCGGGTTTTATTTTTCTATTAGCACATTGAGTACCATCTTTGAAACATGTTAAAGATAAAATGTGACATCAATCAGCAATATTTTGTCAAATCTGAATATTTTTCACTCACTTGAAGTTGTGGATCGCGTCAGCGAGACACAACTTCAAGTGGGTGAAAATTTAAATTGAATAATTTGGCGGTTAAAGGGTTAATGGAAATTTAATTTTGACACTTGGTTAATACCGTAGAGCCCATGTACACATTGCAGATATGGAAACGGTGTTTATTTGAGTGCAATAGGGGGGAAGACATCATTTTCCAATAAACTTCAGACGAACTCTATGTTCATTGGACGAGTGCTATATGTTCTCATAAAATACGAAAATTAAACAATCTTTATATTTTGTCACACGATATGAAAGTCACACATCTCAAAACGGGTGACAGTCAACTCGTACCCATGTCAACTCGCCCCATGTCAACTCGTACCCATATCAACGCGTACACATGTCAACTCGTACCACCAATAGATGTCAACTCGTACCACAAGTGATGTCAACTCGTACCACAAGTGATGTCAACTCGTACCCAACAAGGCAGGTATCAGATGATGGTGCGAGCTGACATCTCGTATTATAACACAACATATATCAGCTCGTACCCATGTCAACTCATACCCATGTCAACTCGTACCACTTATAGATGTCAACTCGTACCATCATCAAATGTCAACTCGTACCAAAGTTATTTCCGTAGGATAATGAATGTAGGTTTGGTTTGTGTTATCTATGTATTACAGTTGTGTATTATATTTTGGCATGTTCAGCTTGCAATTCAATTTATTCCAATGATATCCTCATACAAATGATAACACACACATCAATGTATATGATAATTATATTTATTTGTAAATTTGTTTTCGAATAATACATGTAGACAGTACATTAATTATTTCACAACATTCCGTCATATTTCATCATTTTTATATTATATGTATCGTGCAATTGAGGTCAACATTTATTTTCACAATTTTCTCATGGTCTTTTTAGATACCTGGAATATCCAACACTAACAAGTGTGGTCATATATATATCGCACACAGATGGTCCATGGTGTATATGATAATTATATTTATTAGTTTTATCCATGGTTAATCCCATTTGACATGCGTGGCTCAATAAATAAATTAATTATTATTTTACCATTTTACACGTTATGTATAACCTAGATTCATTATCCTCCAGCCTACGAGATGTCAACTTGTAGGCTACGAGTTAACATCTAATGATGGTACGAGTTGACATCTATTGTGTGGTAAGAGAAGTCAACTCGTACCATCATCTGATAATCGCCTTGATGAATGCGAGTTGACATCACTTGTGGTACGAGTTGACATATGTTGGTGGTACGAGTTGACATGTGTACGAGTTGACATGGGTACGAGTTGACATTGGTACGAGTTCACTGGTATTCAATTCAAAATATTTAAACAAATGGTCATTGTCTACAACTGCTTTTCACACTGTGTGCAATGGTTTTCACTATTATAATACACAAAGGTCCGTGTAACGGTATAAAATTGAACTACAATTTATGGGAGTTTCCGAATACCGGTCAACTCGTACAGTGGTTGATTCTTCACGGAACCAGAAAGTGATATATGGATGTTAACAGACAGATATCACGTTGTGGTTTTGTCATAGACGTCACACATAAATTAACTAGAAGGGTCTAGTTTTTTATGAACAAAAAAACCAAAGATGTCTCGCCTCCAGCAGCATACCCATAATATAAAGGTTTAGCTAATATATGTAGTGTCAATGGCTCTTCTGATTAATGTTATTAAATGGATCCTGTGGAGATAGACTAGGTTATTTTTCAAGAAAGTGTAGCCACGGAGGCGAATCGTGTTAATTTATGGCATACAGTGTTTTCAGGGGTAGTTCAATATACTGAACCCGAATTTGCTATTTGCCAAGCGTGAAAATGCATCAAAATATCTCAAAATAGAGAAATCCAAAATGGCCGCACTCACAGGCTAAAATTCCATATATTAAATAAAAACATGAAAGTTTGCTAAGATTAAGACTTTTGATAGGGCTTCATATATGGGTAGCATACAAATAAATCATTATTTCTAAAAAAAATAGAAAAATTCCAAGATGGCCGCCGCCAAAACCCGAAATTTAATGAACACGATACTAGCCTGAACTATGCACTGGGCAAATCATGTCTTTAATCAGTTTTAAGTATGAATAAACTGATCAAGATGTGCAGTTCACATGTTTAGCAATGCTACATGACAGACGAGCTCATCATTTTCTATCTTATCCCTTCCCTGCGAAAACGCACCGCATTTACGTCTAATAATGACAGCTGTGACCAAAGTTTTGACTTCATTGTAAGATTTGACTGTACCATTTTGTAAGAAATGACTTAAGTCAGTTTGCTGCTGTTTCTAAATGTCTACTTCATCACGCTCACCATAAACGTTTTTGTCAATTGTTGCTAATCATTTTGCAGTTATACATCCATCAATGCACTCAATATGAATGTTTCTGCAACCACAATGTTGGCTTCAACACCTTTTTGTACCGCGATTTGAAGTAATTTCTTTGCAAGATTGGGGATGGGTGGCTGAGATAATAGCCATGGTACTATACTGACTTTTGACTTTGTAGAGAAGTATTTCTGAAGGCAATGATGCATCCCATCTCATTTCGGTGACTGGGGGAGATCAGGACATGTACCTGGTTACAGACGCTTGCTTGATAATGGGAACGCATATAGTGTGAAGCTTTGCTGCATCGGACGTTTGTGGCAGAGTCTCTTGTGCGTGGCATATACAGATAAGCTTAATTCGAGCTTTGTCACATGTCATATACTAATTTTACAGTCTCTCTGAAGCAGCTGTAGTTTGTGTGAGAGAACCGTTGCCTAAGCACATTAAACAACTTTTCTGAAGCAAGTAGGGCCTCCGCCTTCTCAATGAAAAACAATATGTGAATACCATGCAATTGGAAATACATTGGGGCTTCAGTTCTACCAGGGTTAATGCAAAGGTGTGTGTCTTGCATTGTAACAATGTAAAAGTAGTAGTGAAGTTAGCATGTAAGTAGAGCAACAATAACCTGGTGTCACCTTCCTCATGCATTCTATTCCTCAAGCAAGAAACATCAAGATCAGGATTAAAATCTCTTTCAGTGGTTGATTCCTACCGCAACTACAGATCTATTTGGTTTTACAATAAAACATATGGTTTGTAAGCAGTACAGGAAGATCCGCTTAACTGTTTTCAAGTGCCAGAAATCTATATCAGTCTGATGAAAGAGGAACGAATGGATCATTATCTATTTTACGACCTAACGTTAACTAACTGCCGTTGCATGGCAAATATCATAGCTTTTCTTAATGTGTTTTTAGCTCTAGATGCTGGCTAGCCTCCGAATGTTCACATAATAGTTTTCCACAAAAGTTTTCACTTGCTGTCGTCTAAAATGTTCTGCTCTAAGTCACAAACAATACTCTCTCCCAACAAGCAGGAGTATTTTTAAGAGTGTCAGTGGTATATTGGAACATACCATGTTTTTATCGAAGAGGCAGTTGACATGGTTTAGAAGATCATAGTCATCTTTCTCCAACTTATTTTTTATGCACTCATTGTGAGTATACTCAGTATTGTGTGGAGCCTCCGTGACCGAGAGGTAGCGTGCTCGGACTCAGACCGCCAGGGCTCGACTTTCTAATCCTGTGTCTGGAGGACAGGGTCATCTTATTCATCTCGCCATCCTCAGGAGGTTCTCCTGGCCCAGTTTAGCCTATATGTGCACAAAGGTGGCCTAAAGCCAGATTCATTTTATTTTCATTGTGAGCATAGTCATCATTTTGACCTATTTTGTTAAGTTCATCAATGCTTTTGATCTATGATAATTCTAAGATTATTTGATAACGGTCATCTACTCAGTGCATAATGTCTTCGGATTATACCTACAAAACCAATATTCATTTGCGTTTAAACCATTCAGTACTTTGGTCAGTTTGAACTTGATTGAAACGTCGATCACTGCATGCGCTTTACTACAAAGTAACGCAGAGGAGGATGCTGATTATAGTCATGTTGTCACACCAAAATTCAGCATGCCAACTGGCTTGTAGTATGACATTTTGTACCCTAAGTGCACATCTTGTTTGCAGTCATAACATTGTTATGTGGTTGATATTAATATAAATGTCATTAAAATAAATTCATAGCACAGAGCTTTAGATGACACCAGATGTGAATATAGCCACACGTGAATGATTCCCCCCAGATACATGTACCACCATCTCTCAGTCTCACACGTTACGTTGACAATTCCTAGTTAAACTTCTGTAATATACCCTCAACTGAGATATATTTGCATAATATTGAATACAGTTACAATCTGCAAAGTTTCCAACAAGCAGAATTCAACATGTTTGCATTTTTTACATGAGCACAAGCAATTAAAAAAGATTTTACCATCCTGAAATTGTTCTATATTTTACAAATAATGCTTTATTTGTATGCTACCATAATATGAAACCCTATGTTATTTTTAGCAAACTTTAATGTTTTTATTTACTATATGGAATTGTAGCCTGTGAGTGCGGCCATTTTTAACTTCTCCATTTTGACACATTTTGAGACATTTTTACGCTTGGCATACAGCAAATTCGGGTTCAGTATATCGAACTACCCCTAAAAACATTGTATGCCATAAAAAACATAATTTGCCCCCAGCATTTTAACCAGGCATATTTACACGAATTGTGCCTAGTCTAACAGTAGAGACGATGTATCAAGCGGAATTTATGTTTGGTGCGAAACACTTGTCAACACTCCCAGCAAACACAACATTCACCCAATGCTGGTCCAATGATCGGCCATCATCTGCGACGCTGGCCCATCATCAAACTAGCACTTGTTCAACGTCTCGTGTTTGCTGGGCTGCGTTCAACCCAGTGAACACAAAACATTTTGTTATATAAACAAATGTTTTGTGTCTACTGGGTTGAACGCAGCCCAGCAAACTCTGTATAAGGCGTTCGGTAATTATCTTAGACTAAAAAATTAGCAAATTTTAAGACATCAGCTCGAGCTGTATAACGATTGGTAAATATTTAGTTCTCGACGGTTTGAGTTTTGAACACTCGATCACATAATGAAATTCATCTCTAATACATCTTTGGTCACAACGTGTACAGAATCGTTCTTTTCAAACCCAAATATCTGTTTATATAATTTATAATTGAAACATTTAGAAGAATTATTGATCTCGGACGTCCATCTCTGAACGAGTTGATCTTTAATGATTTGTTTCAAAATATAGTCTACCCAGATATCCGATTGTTTACACTATTGTAGCCAAATGTAGGTGAGTCTGCAAGAATTTAAAATGTTTTCTATGGCGCAGATCAATGAGGAGGAGTACATATTGGCTAGGTGCATATTTAATAAAACGCGATAATTTTGCTTGACGATTTGTTGTTATTTGCATCGATTAGCCTCATACAGAATTGTTTAATTCTTTTCTTATTTCACATTCGATTGGGAGTCTGCCAAGCTCGCCATAGATCATACATAGTGGGGTGCTATTTTTTTCAAATGCAAGGTGTATCTTCCATCCTTTGAAATATTGGTGTATAGGATTCAATGCTTTTTGCAAGCCTTTTACAGAATCAGCTAACACAATTGTGTCGTCGGCGTATAACAAAACAGTATTCTTCAGAAAGTTTGCAATATGTGCATCATTTAATGATGAACAGATTGCAAACTTTCTGAAGATTACTGTTTTTTTGTACATCAAAATTGGTTATCACATCAAGCCAATCATTCTTAAACCCCTTTTTCATAGGTGCTATCATTGGCAAGATCAACATTGATATCACCCATAAAAACTATCGGTTTGTTTTCAGAATAAGCGGATATGAGACACTGTTTGATTGAATCCACGGATTAGTAAATGTAGAGTTATATTTAGGTGGCCTGTACGCAATACATAATATTATAGGTTTACAAGTTGATTTTCATTCCACCCAAATTGTTTCAACCGTAAAACATAAATTATCTTCTAAATCAACCCTTCTTTTATATTCAATATTTTCTTTAGTCTATAAAACAAGCCCCCCTCCAATACTATATGAGCGGTCTTTTCTGACCATTCTAAAACGCTTCACATTTACAAAATCATCAGAAATCGTTAAGAAAGGATTCACAGATACCATATACATCAACCGTTTGCTAGTTTGCTTAAGCATGGAGTGCCGCAGGGTTCTGTACTTGTCCCTCTGCTTTTCAGTTTTGTACACCGCTCCTCTAAGCACCATTATTTCAAGTTATGGACTGAGTCATCACTTATACGCCGATTTTACACAAAAAGGTTAATAAACTTCTCCCTCTGCACAGGTGGCACAGCTACTAAATCAATAAAAATGCTTCAGAGCTGTATTACCGGGGTTTCCGCTTGGATGGCTCAATCCAAACTAAAACTCAATCCTTGCAAGACTGAGTTTCTTCTCACTGGCTCGAAATCGCAGAGGGAGAAGTTTATTAACCTTTCCCTCTTGCGGTTTTGGACAATGAGATGAATCCAGCAGATTCCGCAAGGAATTTGGGTGTCTTTTTTGACAGTGGTTTGCATTTTCGTCAGCACATTTCACATTAGAGATCTTAAACGAATCAGAAAAAATCTACCTCTAGCTTTAGCAAAACCAATTGCAGTGCCACTGGTGACAAGAAAACTTCACTACTGTAACTTCTTATTACACGAAATTCCAGCTAAAGATCTACAGAAATTGCAGCGTGTTCAGAACTGTTTGACAAGGGTTGTGACAACTTAAGGCTCTTATTTAGTTATCTAGCCTTCTTATTTTTGCAGACTCCATAAACCATAGCTACGCTGCAGTTCCATGCGACAAAGACGTAACTGCACCTGGTGTGGTTTTGAGAAAAACGCATTTGAAGTTAACATCCTTCCATGAACAAAACTAGGAGGTCCAGACTGGCAATTTTTTCAAAACTATTTGTCGCCAACATAAATTTACATGCATGCTAATTTTTATTTTGCGCATCTTCAAATTAGATGTAATAAAATACAATTATATTAGATACGTCGTTTTTGCTTATAACAAAATGGACATACGTTTTTTTCAATGTAGATAGATTTTTCGCATAGATATGATTACAAATATAATCAGTATATTAAAATATCTACATCACTTCATTTTCTTGACCTTTACGGAATCGACACATGTATTTAAAATGCCCAACAAAACAAAATGACATGAGAATAAATGAGTGTTGTTCCCAATGTAGTGCTGCTGCCACGATCTCGCGAACGTATGAATTAAGTCATATGTTGGTCACCCCTTTGAAAGCTTCATCTTTGAAATGCTGCACATTTCTTTTAGTATTACTTGAACAACGATGTAAACAATCTAGGTATCAATTTTTAAACATTATGGTATCGGTTCTATGTGTTTATTGTGAATTTTCAATGTGAATTTGCATTTTTTCCGGATAGTGTGGTGTATTGTGTACTCAACATTCGTAGTATATCGGTAATAAAATGTGAATTGCATTTTATACAGATATATACACTGTAGTGGATTATACTATGCTTCTTGTAGTATCTTAGCGATAAATTGATTTTTTGCAGAAGTCCATATCAACATAGAATTTTAGATTTATTTTTTGTAGCCTGAATTTTTTCATTTTGAAAATGGCAGACGTCAACAAAAAAAAATATAACTAAATTAACAAAATTTGAACAAAATTAATTACACTAATTTGAGAGTGCGAAATTTATTTTCATGGTCAACATAAGCAACCATCAGTAAAATGACCGAAAAAATACATTATAATTTCGCTCAAATATAATTTCATGGATGGTTAATGAAAAACTGACGTATTCTCACTATACACAAGGTTAATTTATTAATAAGGGCAAACAAAATATAATTATGTAAGCCCCTAATTGATTTTATGTTATGTGCCTATATTATTAACTGTATTACCAGTGATATACGTTCACGCCAAGTTTAAGCATAAAAAATGTAAATAATGAACTTCTACAAATGTAATGTTTTTGTTGAACCTTTCACCACAAGCTTATAATTTTGAAACCAACTTTTTATTATCAAGTGGTATTACCTGTGAACTATATATAGTTCACTGGGTATCACAGCTAAAATACGCACTATTATATGATATTGTACGGCAATAAGGCAACCATGAAAATTGTGAACTTTTGAAGGCATATATATGTATATATTGTATAATTATGTCCTTTAGTCTTTCTCCTCGGCAATGAAATTCAGTCAATTTGGATGCATCTGTAAAGTTTACATTCAACAAGAGAAAGTGTGTATGCAAAAGTCATCTACATAGTCAGACGCTATATTGACAGACGGTAAGTTGAAACACAGCAACTCAAGCCCGAAGTATGTCTTATGGATCATGTGAGAACACCCAGCGAATGCCAGTTGTGTAATACATTACCCCATTTTGTATCAAAAGTCAACAGAATTAACAGTTTTTTTTTAATTTGGTCGACAAGTCATATTATCTGTTCACTATCCGTGGTATTTACAATACATCACTAGCAACTTTGCTCCCTCTATAAACCTTATAAACAGGTGTGTTTAAGATATTAAAACATTGAACATTGGGGCTTGTTGAGACATTCAAAAGGGGGTGAGACGAAACACGTTTCTACTAGCCCGATTCATGGTCAATTACAATGTTATTACAATTATTATATGGCACAAAATAAATGAACCCATGCATACTAAGCACACATGTACTACAGTCATGTACATGTAGATGGCCTAACTCGAAATTGTTTGTTCCAGAATTAGTGTGCACCTTTTATATATTCGTTACAATTAATAATAACTACATTTTGACCGATGTTTCAACAAAACCAAGCTTTGTTTAACAGAGATTATTTGGAACAGTTGACAAGTGTCAATGAAGTCACATTTAAACCGTGATAACATAGGCAGTTTGTGTGTAGCTCATCGAGATCCGCAGGTAATTGTGATATTTAGTGTTCCGTTTAATTAACCTAACACTAAAACAGTTACTAAGACTCGTAGAGCAATTTTTTGAAAATCGCTTCAACTTGCCCCGGTTTCCCCTAAGTACTTTAGAGAATGGTCCCAAGACGTGTTTGAAACAAATTGGCTGGATGTTAGATAAAAGTAGGCCTACTCTGGATAGTTCGTCGCATTAATTTATATTTTAAAATGAGGTTTAAGACATCATAAGTTCAGTATTGATTTTTGGTCTGATTGTTTCCCTGATTTCGGTCAGACCCAAGTCAGTCCTAAATAAATACCACAATAATTGCTGTGCTGACACAAAATTACACTCGTTCAACACTGTTACCCGCTCCGTTTAGAACTGAGCGAGAGCTGCTGTTATCCAGTGTGGCACGAAATGTTTTGCAATTAAAAAAATAATTGACATTTTGAAGGCGCCATAACTTCATACTCTGCTTCATACTAACGAATTATTGCACGCTATTCAAAACATCAGGTAAATTATCTAGCTATACAGCACGGCTTTCTAGAAACCAAACATTATAATAAGCAAGTAAATAATGTCCATAAATAGTTGATTTCAATTGATAAAATTCGAATTTTTATAGAAGGTATAACCTTCTGAACCCTCACGTCTATTTATCATTATGGTCAAGCCATCATACGCAAAATATTTTCAATTTAGTATGTGGGATCTCTCACATTACATATAATTTGCGATATAGCTGTTTTTCAAGATCGGCTCTGGAAAAAATACATTTGAAAATAAAATCAAACCACATGCCTATATTATTCACTGTGGGAATACATACAATTACTTAAAAAAGCCACACCCAAACCTCCCAAGGTTTTTTGTATGACAGTGAAGACAACAGGCAATTACTTCAATATATATGGACCGAAAACGAATGTGAAGAGACGAAAATCATCTTCATGATTTAATTACCTTGAAAATTTGATCAAAGTCAACAATATTTGGTAAACATTTTTATGGAATTGATGAATGAATAGCTTAATTGAATAAAGGAATGGGGCTTTGTGAGAGCTTTGTGAGCATACATACTCTATTCGGCCTAGGAAACTTCCTGATGGACTCAAAAATAGAGCCCTGGTGGTCTGACCCGAGCACTCCAAGACTCGGGTCACACAAAGCTTCCCACAGTACTGAATCAAATATGAATCAGCCATGGAAGCTTTTGAAAGTAAATACATCTAAAATGACATACATGTACAATTTATTAATCAAATTAGGCATTTTGAGAATAGATGTTAAAATGTCGATAGTTATATTTACCATGTTAACATATGTTTTTGTTTCTTTACAAGTGAATCAATAATGTTCTGGATGGAAAAATAACGAAATTAGGCACCAATCGTATTAATAAACCGCTCTGAACGACATGGAAATATAGGTTGTGTAAAATACCAGCTCTTGCATTTGTTACATTTTTTTCTAATTATGTACGGTATTTTGCTAATATTTTAACGAAATGTGTTTTATGGTTGTATGGACTGATATAAATCAGATAGCAAAGTAACGTATTTTGCTGGGCGTGTTTAACCTATTTGGACGGTATATATGGTTCTATTTCACAAGAAAAACCTTTGACTATTAAATGTCTATTAGATGTCTAACAGATACTGTCAAAAACTCAAAAGTTGGCTTTTATTTGAAGCAGTTGTCTCTATTACAAGCCAGACAAACAGCGCACATCATTTTTCAATTGATGCGCTGGTCTAGCTCTATATTTATACTAGCCTAGGATACCAGTCCATATAAACTGTGAAACGTATCTGTATATCATTTCATGCGAATACGACGTAACTGTGATCTGAAAAAACGTAAATGTAACTCATCTTTTATGGAACGACGTAACTGGACATATATTAGAGCGTATCTCTAATGCGTCGTTTTCGTAAAAAAATGATATCGTATATCGTCTATGTATCGTGTTTGCTGGGTTTTAATGGCCAGGCATAATCCTCCAAATAAATAAAATTTCTCTTTAAAATACATATCGTTAACTGATCATACATATCATATACCGCCGAGGACCACATCGAGTCACCCTTTGGTTGCCAAAGTAAATTTGATACAAAAAACTCATAGTTGCAATTATAAAATTTGATATAAACACCATGTTGGGAAATATTTGCAGTTTTCAGATAATTAAATGTATTCCCGTATTTAATTACTGTTATCCGCTGTACCCATGGTACCCGTGGATACATTGTTGACAATACGCGTTAATATACAGTCATGGACTCACAAGTGTTAATTGCGGCGGGGTTTCAATTAAGTAGGGGTGCTATCACACCTCGTTCTTTGTCTGATCAGCATGAGAGGGTGCAGTAGCTGTGGAAGCCAAAGGTGCGAGCATTGCGTCCCCGGAGTGTTATGTTTGCAGTAGATTTAGTGTTAGACAGAATATTATAAGCGGTAATTAAGCGTAACAGCGAGATGTCAACGGCTTGTGAGTGCCAGTTATATTATTAAAAATATGTGGATATTCATTTCTGCATAGCTGGAAACAGCTTTACTTATATCTACGTATCACATATAATATATTATATATGCTGTATGGACATTGGATACCTATACAAAATATTGTCAAGATATATATAAATATATATATATATATTTGTTTTGTATATAACTTATAAACATTAGTAGAAAAAAATAGTGTATTGAACTATTTTATGAGCTCCACATTATTGGACATTCAAATTATGGACATGCAACGACAATCCAGATGGGACGATTGTGAGCTAGAAGGGGGGGGGGGGTGGTGACTAACAATAGCAAACCCTTGTGATATCGGGGACTAAAAATGTTATTAAATACTAGTATTTATTAAAAAACAAAACATTTTAAGTCAGAATTAAAACTGGCTTAGACAACGCTTAGACAACGCTGATTATTATGATGCTTACTAACACACAAGAACGCGTTAATTATCTTCTTTTATTTATCTATTTAGTGTCATGCCATGAAAACGTTATTAATATGTGATATGTTTGGATCACATTAGTGCACTATATTGCTGTAACAATGCGATATTTCTATTTGGAATGTCAAATATAGGTAGAATAAATATAGATAGATATTTATTGATGACGGGAAGTCTACATGTATGTGGATGTATGCTTCGTTAAAATCAAATAAAAATCGACATGATATATTGCTGAAATATTTGTATAATAACGCTCGCTGAATTTTGATAATTTTTTTGTTTTTATATTTGCTAATAGTTTCAGTTACAATTTATTATTCTGTGCGATGTTAAATTTAGTAACGACTTGCCAAGCCAGAGATATTAAGCTCCCCCCAACCAAGACTGTCACCACATTGTGACTAAGGGGATGTCTAATTTGACAACGGCTTGCCAAGGTCTTGCCAGGGTGTTGGCGTGCTTGCACTTGTCAGCAAAATTAAGCACCCCTCTGTATGCACTCTCACTGGACACGCCACGCTACACTATGGCGAAGGGATGCCTAATCTAACTATATCTTATATTTATTATAGCATAATTATATTAATTATATTTTTTGTTTCCAAGGCCTTATAATATAAATAACACATAATATAGTTTGAATTACAGTAGTGTAATATAATTATGTGGTATTTGTTTTACTTAAGATTATCAAGATTAATTTTCTGATAAATATTGATAATATTCACAAATGAAGATGTATTAAACAATGATAAATGACATTTTCATGCCAATTTACCAAATAGTATGCATTAGGAATTAAAATTAATTGGTTTATAATTTAATAAGATTGCTGTGATATTAGTATGATTATGCCTGCTGAATTTCAACAAGTGTGTGTATTACATATTTGATAATAGATCTGTGTCCAACTTATCATTGATTGCAATATTGCAATTGCAGAAGTCATGTAAGTTTTTTTCTTTAACTAGCAATTAAATATATAATATATACATCTGCTGATCATTTACGATGAGACACACAGCTGTCTCACTGTGACCACATTAGGTACCTTCTTGCGCAGAACCGGAAGGGAAGCCTAATATCGAGGGGATGCTTAATATGGCGTGACACCGGCGACCCCTCTCTCAACCCGACACAGAGCTGTGTGTTCAATGCGGGACGTGTGTTCAAGTGACTGAGCTGCTCACAGAGATAGGGGTACCAAGCATTATTAGCCGGAAAACATGCAACCTTGGCCTGAAGCTGGTCAAATATTGGCCAACGTCGAAAACGTTGGAAATACATTACACTGATGCTGGACCAATGCCGCCTATTTGTCGCTTCTAGATAGTGCTTCCTAGACGGCCAGATAGAGCTCAGTAGACAGTCAGAACAATGGTTTGGGAGTCTAATAATACCCAGGTCAAATCTAATAATGCTGTGTTAACTGAATCAAGACGGCCTAATTTGAGAGAATGTCCAGTAAACACAATAGAAAAACAACCCTGGTAATGACTATCACATCTTCTCTCCAGCTTCAAATTCTGTAACACGTTTTGAGATTAGCTCGAAGCGAGTGTGAAATGTATATAGCCCCGTGAAGTGGTGGTGACAAGATTTCACAGGTACACAATTTGTCGACTGTGAATATTTATCACAATGATTAATTAATTAAAACAGAGTTGATCATCCCTTGGATTAAAAAAATAAATACCATAGGCTATAATAAACACTTAAAACGCTCATAAGAAAATGAATGAACAAATTAAGTGAATAAGCATGAGAAAATGATTAAACATGAGAAAGTGAATAAATATGATGAAATGAATAAACACGATAAATTAATAAATAAATTTAAAAAATGAAAAAATTTAAAAAAATCATTGAAATTATTAAAATGAATAACAATAATTATAATGTATCTGTCATTTGCCCTTAACAAGACGAATGGCTATTTATAATTATATTGTATGTGCATATCACAGCGTTGCAACTAAACTGGAGTTTTGCATCATCAGATCATTATATTTTGAAGTTTACAACAATGAAGTAAAAAATAAATGTAATTGCTTAAATATGTGCCAGCGTGTTCAACGAGCCATATTCACGGTAATGGTGTTAACAGTTTGTGTGTGGCATATATGAATTGCTCCAACCTGGAGGCGTGATTATCAGATTGTGGAGGAGGTAGAAATATAGGCCTATATCAAATCACCGTCCTGAAGGTCGGTGACACGTTAACCAATCGAATGGCCGTGGGTGGTGTCGGTGATCATTAAAAGTCCCCCTCCACAAGGTATTTAGGATTAGACTAATCCGATGTATGTTTTTACCGCTATGTCTAAGAGGGGTGGGGGTCAGTCGAGCGTGACAGCGATAAGCCACTGAGTACTATGTCTGTCATCTTCACACCTACGACTAATTAGCCCCAAATTGTAGCCGTCAACACATGTTTTGATTGCAGTCCCGGACGGGGAGTTATATAATGGTTTCTAACAATATATACGCTTTGAAAATTTGAAATTACGCACTTGCGTACCTTGCATAAAAGGCGGGTTTTCATACGGGCCCGGCCGTTCAAAAAGGGCCGGTGTCGTGTTTTAATTCATGGACGTCTTTAATTTGATGGACGGCAGCATGAACTGATGTTCAACAGTGTTCAATGAATAAATTAGGTCATATAATTTATTCTATCACAGTTATGGCTATAAAAACTGAATAATTAATTGCTGAGAGTGAATTACAATATATACTATACTTTTTAGTGATCGCATTTATTTTCACTTCATCAAAATGTGATGTAATAATATATTGTAGCTATGACCACCACCTTAACTGCTTGTCATGCGTAAAAAATGACACGGTAGAAAAAATATGTAAATACACTGTATGTTCAATGGAGCTCGACAAATATATCTATAACTTAGCCGTATCTTTAGGACAAAAATATGAAAAAATATCGTTCAGTTTTTGTAAATATATCCCTTTTGACTCTCGTAATTAGGTTGGTCAAATAAAAAATTAAATACGCCATAGTTGAATATCTTATTATTTAATTAAATCACATAAAAACAAATGTTTTTTTGAGCACAATGACAATGGTGTGCAAATTGTTTTTGCTACACACATGGCTGAAAGTATTGAACCATTTAATTCGTCAATGTCGGTATTCCTCTGTGATCAAAACAATACAATTACATTTTAGTTACTATAAGGTAATAATTGATTATGTATAATAAGTCAAAGAATAAACAATATAAATGCAGAACCAAATGATTGGTGATTTAAAATTAAAACGTGTTTCTAGATGTTTTTTGCTAAAACAGGTCAACGTTATTGGGTTGCATAATTTTAACAATGAGTGTACGGAAGCAGACGCTTTTTCTGACCATCACGACAGCTGTCATTTTTCTATATATTATATCTAATTTATCGATTATGTCTTCGGCCGTAGTATGTATTTTTGCTTTATTGTACGTTTACATTACTAACAATGAATATTAAAACCCAAGCGTGACTTTATAAAATTGTATTTAAATAAAACAGGCACATTTCTGTTAGAATCACTCATGCATGACGTCATTCAGACAGGCATTTTTAAAAGGACGTCCGCTAATAAGCTCACGGCCACATCGACCCTTTAAAAGCGGCCAGACCCGCATAAAAAGCCACCCTTTATTCGAGTATGCTTCCTAACCTGATAACGCTAATATGAGCGTAGCATCGCCATAGCACCGTCGATGCTTCGCACTGCAGTTCGTGAACATCGGCAACCATCGGCGATGGAGTACCCAAACCATCGAATGGGCTTTATACATCGCCCATGTTTACAAGAGCATTTTGGAACATCGCCGATGTGTCCGCGACATGTCTAGCCTTGGTGTACCTCACCGAATGTTCGTCCACTATAATTGTGCGCTGCTCAGCGCTGTTCGGCGATATATCGCCGATAGTTCTTGGCGATGAAACATTGGGAGAAAATTTCAATGCAATGTCTTGGTGAAGCATGGCGATTACTCGCGTACGTCGCTGATCATTTGTCGAACTACTGGCGCATGGTTGCGCTGCACAAATTTGTGTTATTTTTTTGATTTTCAAATGGGAAAAATGTTTTTTTATCCTGCTCATTATTTTGACATTATACAGTCATGGCTTCACAACCATACTATGAGATAAGAAGAGTTTTACTTTGGGGGTCATTGTCCCGAAGAATGCAATATTTATTTTTTAAGCGCATTTCATTATTTTTTGTTTTTCTTAAGGAAATTGTAAGAATGATATCAATTTGACATTAAAGTGAAGGCCGGCTTCCGTCCGCATTCATCATCAGGGCCCGTAATCTCGTACAAGTTACGATATATCGTAGGCTTCTGATTGGTCGCGGGCGCTTGCTTTTATATCTAAGCAACAGTCCGTGAAGCCCAATATAATTATGTTGAAGCGCCACTTTACAAAGTGGTACTTGGCACCTTTTATTTTTCAGGGGACTAATTAATTAGGTAATTAATCCTAATTCATTTATAATAATATGCCATTGATAAACAATGAATAACAAAGATATAATATGTGAACTCTTTATTGTTTCCAATTGAAAACATTATGAATTCAAGTAAAATGGAATTTGTGTTTTCACTTTTTTTCTTGTGTTAGTAAGAAATATACGTATTCGAGTTAGCAAGAAATATACTTGAATTATTCCAGTTGGGCCAAGTTAATAATGATGAAAAGTGATTATGTTTACATATCAATTTAGATCATTTAACATGCAATATGTATGCATTGCTAATGTCATCGAAGGAGATTTTTAGGGCCCTGGATGGATGTCATCTCTAACGGCGACGTTTGCCTTCCGCTTGAAGCTGGCGACGTTTCTGGTGATCGAGATATTTCTCGAACCCATCACTGGTGCCGAAGTCGAAGTTGTCGCAATAGGGGAAGTTTTCTGGCACGGTGGGCAGACTGTTGACGTAGAGGAGCATGGCCATGCTGCGTGTGTGACGCTGTGAGTGGCAGTGTAGCATCCAGTAGCCGAGGTTATCAGTGTGCATGCGTACCACAACGTATCCCTGAGGAGGAATGGTGACAGTGTTCTTCACCACTGGGCGATCTATGTTGAGGGTGGCAGGCTCGTTGGTCCACCTGGTCCAGCTGCAGTTAGGTGTGGTGCAGTTGATGTCTGGGTTGTTACCAATGGGAGCGCCGGTCACTGGGTCCAGCGGGCCATAACCCACTTTCATCACAGCCACGCTGTTGCCATGGAGATGGACTGGGTGTGCAGCGAGAGAAGACTTGTGGTCATCATCGTAGTTGGTAAGCACCAACTGAACGATCTGGTTCTCAGCCAGGTTGATGGTGTGTGTACACTTACAGCCGTTTTCGCAGTGCTCGGCATCACACATCACCCTTCTGTAATCAGCTGTACTGAACAGAGGCTGTTTGGGGTAGACAAATTCGTGTCCGTTGATACTGGCTCTGTTAGCGAAATTGAAGTTAAGGATCAGTTCACGATCTGGCAGACTGTTCAATCCATAGAGTTCAGTCATCTCTTCCTGGCTGTAGGTGGGGCGGGCTTCATCAATGGAGATACAGATTCTGTTCTCGGCAGCTGGGAACCTCTCAAAGGGGCAGTTGAATACATGACATGGCTTAGCCTGTGTGCATCCAATAGGAGAAGTTGTTGGTTCTTCTTCATCTCTTACTGTATCGTACTTGAGAATGGCACGGCCCTCATTCACGATGCTGTCAATTTGTCCGGTAACACCTGTCTTGATTCCAATTGTTTCAAAACGCATCCAATATCTAGCTGGGCTCTGGTTCGTCCTGAGCTCGAAGTCCACGGTTTCTCCTGCATTGATGTAGAAGGATTGTACCTCAATGGGCTCAATGGAACCGTCATCTGTAGCGACAATGGTCAACATGTGCTGATCTACAGATACCCGCAGTGCAGTTTCAGTTCCTGTGTGAGCCACATGGAATCGCCAATTATTGCGTCCGGATCTTCCTGCGACTTCAAATACTTCCAAAGGCCACTGCTCCGTGGAGTGCATTTGACGTCCACGACCGTTGATCAGCCATCTCGACCAATCAGAAGCCTACGATATATCGTAAGTTGTACGAGAATACGGGCTCAGATGCCGCTTTTATATCTAAGCAACAGACCGTGAAGCCCAATATAAATATGTTGAAGCGCCACTTTACAAAGTGGTACTTGGCATCTTTTATTTTTCAGGGGACTAATTAATTAGGTAATTAATTCTAATTCATTTATAATAATATGCCATTGATAAACAAGAAATAACAAATATATAATATGTGAACTCTTTATTGTTTCCAATTGAAAACATTTTGAATTCAAGTAAAATGGAATTTGTGTTTTCACTTTTTTTCTTGTGTTAGTAAGAAATATACGTATTCGAGTTAGCAAGAAATATACTTGAATCATTCCAGTTGGGCCCAGTTAATAATGATGAAAAGTGATTATGTTTACATATCAATTTAGATCATTTAACATGCAATATGTATGCATTGCTAATGTCATCGAGGGAGATTTTTAGGGCCCTGGATGGATGTCATCTCTAACGGCGACGTTTGCCTTCCGCTTGAAGCTGGCGACGTTTCTGGTGATCGAGATATTTCTCGAACCCATCACTGGTGCCGAAGTCGAAGTTGTCGCAATAGGGGAAGTTTTCTGGCACGGTGGGCAGACTGTTGACGTAGAGGAGCATGGCCATGCTGCGTGTGTGACGCTGTGAGTGGCAGTGTAGCATCCAGTAGCCAAGGTTATCAGTGTGCATGCGTACCACAACGTATCCCTGAGGAGGAATGGTGACAGTGTTCTTCACCACTGGGCGATCCAGGTTGAGGGTGGCAGGCTCGTTGGTCCACCTGGTCCAGCTGCAGTTAGGTGTGGTGCAGTTGATGTCTGGGTTGTTACCAATGGGAGCGCCGGTTACTGGGTCCAGCGGGCCATAACCCACTTTCATCACAGCCACGCTGTTTCCATGGAGATGGACTGGGTGTGCAGCGAGAGAAGACTTGTGGTCATCATCGTAGTTGGTAAGCACCAACTGAACGATCTGGTTCTCAGCCAGGTTGATGGTGTGTGTACACTTACAGCCGTTTTCGCAGTGCTCGGCATCACACATCACTCTTCTGTAATCAGCTGTACTGAACAGAGGCTGTTTGGGGTAGACAAATTCGTGTCCGTTGATACTGGCTCTGTTAGCGAAATTGAAGTTAAGGATCAGTTCACGATCTGGCAGACTGTTCAATCCATAAAGCTCAGTCATCTCTTCCTGGCTGTAGGTGGTGCGGGCTTCATCAATGGAGATACAGATTCTGTTCTCGGCAGCTGGGAACCTCTCAAAGGGGCAGTTGAATACATGACATGGCTTAGCCTGTGTGCATCCAATAGGAGAAGTTGTTGGTTCTTCTTCATCTCTTACTGTATCGTACTTGAGAATGGCACGGCCCTCATTCACGATGCTGTCAATTTGTCCGGTAACACCTGTCTTGATTCCAATTGTTTCAAAACGCATCCAATATCTAGCTGGGCTCTGGTTCGTCCTGATCTCGAAGTCCACGGTTTCTCCTGCATTGATGTAGAAGGATTGTACCTCAATGGGCTCAATGGAACCGTCATCTGTAGCGACAATGGTCAACATGTGCTGATCTACAGATACCCGCAGTGCAGTTTCAGTTCCTGTGTGAGCCACGTGGAATCGCCAATTATTGCGTCCGGATCTTTCTTCGACTTCAAATACTTCCAAAGGCCACTGCTCCGTGGAGTGCATTTGACGTCCACGACCGTTGATCAGAACGGACTCGAATGGGTACATCGATTCGATGCTGTTGTCAAAATTGAACCTCCTGTTGGCGAAGTTAAGGCAATGCTTGCCAGAGCCTTGGGCGTTGGACTGATAGTCTCCGGTCTGGAAGGGGTTGTCTGATCTCACGCTTTCTGCGGGTGTATGGCCCCAGTCCATCACGGACATGTCGTAGTATGGCATCTCTGGCTCGTCCTTATGTACCACGAGCATACCGAACAAACCGTCCATACGTTGGTCGCTGACATGACTGTGGTACCAGTGGGTACCAGCGGGCTCTGCGATGAAGCGGTATGTAAAGTTCAGACCTGGCTGGATGGGGCACTGTGTCACATATGGTACACCGTCCATCCACAAATTGTTGAACTGGTGTATACCGTGGAAATGAAGAGTAGTAGCCTCAGAAAACATGTTGTTCACCACTTTGATCACAACCTGAAAAAGAAGAGGTTCGTCTTAGTGTCGCTGTGTTTTAACCCTTTCAAGCCTGAATTTACCATCGTCATCTTCATCCACTACAAACCGCGAATTGCTGTCGCAATTCTCGACTTGTAGCAGATGAAGATGTTTTGATGTGGTTTAAAACCTAAAGAAAATTGCAATGCATTGGGAAAGCAGTTTCATGGAAATATTCATTCTAAAGCCTTGGTTGTAGGAAAATTAAGTATGTTTTCAGGGATGTGAAATGATGCTTTAATGCATCGTGAGGGCTTAAAGGGTTTAATGATTACAGTTTTGGTTGTCTGTTTGTCGCAAGACAGACAGACACACAGAAGTGTAGGTGGTTTTCATGGTAGAGTGGTGATCATCAGCTCACAGTAGCCACGAATACATACATTTTTTCTGTTTTATTTTTATTTTCCGCGCATAATTAATAAATGTCGCATGCAAAGAGAAACGGTCGCCCTATCTTTTTTCTCAGAGCCACAAATTGGTCGCTCTGAAACCCATGTCTAGCAGGAGACATATCTCCATACGAATCGCCGGTGAATTTGATTCGTACCGTATGTATGGTGCGTGGCGGTTTGGAGGAGTACGGGACATTTGATATTTCAGAAAATTTTACGAGTCTCCCGAATCACTCCATTCGGCTTGAG
Source organism: Flabesymbios commensalis (assembly GCA_964017125.1). Lineage (NCBI taxonomy): Eukaryota > Metazoa > Annelida > Polychaeta > Terebellida > Flabelligeridae > Flabesymbios > Flabesymbios commensalis. The sequence continues at coordinate 59,415,953 of OZ024908.1, forward strand.
ATTCGTACGGGGCGTATCTCAATTCGGATTGTACGGATGACATACGTATTAATGTGTAACAGATCGTTGGGTTCGGATCAATAGAAATCTACGCATAGGCCGCAATGTAGCTATGTATGACATCCGAACCGTACAAATACAGTTTACGTAGGAGCCGGACCAGCCGAATTGCAATCCGAATCATAATTATGCATCAGCACATAACGTACCGATTCGATTCGTATGCTGGGTATTCTCTGAAACGCAGTGACGTCACCGGAAACCGTTTTGAATGGGAACTCGGTGATACATCATTGTATTAGCTAGCTCGGTGACAACAGAGGAGGTCAAGGCCATAGAGTTTCGCAGAATTCCGAATCAGCCGTACTGTGCGTATGACCTACTAATCTTTACAGTATACCATCCCGAAGTGGGATACGCACGAAGCGAACTGCGATTTGTAAACGGCCCGAATCGAGAAACATACCACCCATTTCTGTTCTCTTGATTGCTAACTTGTATACCATTTTTTTCATTGTAATCAAATTCGACGAATTTTCATACCTGAATGGCAATTTTTCGGATTGTTCAGGGTCTCTATCAGTAGGGGAGAGGCGGGCAAAGGGGGAAGATGGGCAAAGGGGGCCATCAATGATATTTTAATTGTGGCATGTTGTATGAAATATTAATGAAGTCATAGTTATGAATTATGAGCATACACTGTATGTATACAAAAAACATAAATAGACATCTCATACATATCTTAGATAGAAATAATAGACGAAAAGGAGTTTTTGGCAACAATCTTATGAATAAAGGCTTATATATTTGTATTAATATCTTAATGAATTTATGTGATTTCTTCTGAAAATCTTTACTTTTGTGTGGTACATTATATTGTCTTCGTTTTCTTCGTTGTCATTACTCTAGTCAGGAGACCACTTTGGGGAGAAATAATAGGCTAAATTTCCCACCTCTACCCCTTGGGCAAAGGGGGCCAGGGCAAAGGGGGCCAGGCCATTTCAATACAAGGACCATACAGCATGGCCCCCTTAACTTGACATGGGTACATATTTCCCACACTAATCCCAGTGAACGGAAGTATTTAATATATTACTTAGTATTATGTCCAACTAAGCATGTCACCATATACATCAAATGAAAGTTTTTTTTCATATCTGTTTTATTAGGCTCACTTCAATGTACACACTTGTGTATCAAAATAATAAAAAGTACCAATGTGGGGGTGGCCCCCTTTGCCCAGTGCGCTGGCCCCCTTTGCCCAAGCTATTGGGCACTTTGAGAGCAAATCTATTTGGCTTACAATTAAAATAAGGTATCCTTGAAACACTATAGTTCGTATGATGCGTAATAAATTCGTATCGTATCGCCATTCGCTCGTGCTCGGATCGATCGTAGCGTGCGTATCGCTATGGGTATTGTTATAGTTCATTCGGGCAACTGTGTACGGCTGGTACGTAAATATGGTAAAGACATACGTCAGGTCCGGCAAATTTATTTGTAAGGTTTGTCCCATAGGGCATGAATTCATATGTAATGCTGTGGGAGTGCTTTAGTAAGGTACGGGTAGCGGTTCGAATGCCATTCTGCAAGTACGTAGGCTATCTCCTTCCCCCGAACCACCACGAATGGCTGATTCGGAGAGAATATGTAAAATAATGCGTATGGTTCGGGAATTTTTTCATTCGAAATCGTGCGACCCATTCGTCCCGCTGCGGGGCTTGGTTAGACAGCCCCTCAAGAAAACAATTTTGTCCTGGTGTTTTAAGGGCAGTTACACACTCTAATGGCGGTAACGTTTATACTCTTTTCCATGGAGCCTACTGTAGATGTGGTAATTTTCGCGTGTTAAGATTTTCGCGAATTTGTGACTTTCACGAAGTCTAGAATTCGCGACTTATCAATTTTTCTGATAAGTAGTGCCATGATAATAATAATTTCGCGAGATTCTTAAATACGCGAATTTGTCATCTTCGCGAAATTCGCGAAAAATTAGAACCTCGCGAATATTATCAGATCGATATTATCTAAAATTCTAAGAATTAGCGATAAACACATAAAGTTTTTTTTTTGTATCGCGCCATGCGTAATCGAGCCATGCCGGTAAACGCAAAACATTTGTATAACATTTGTACAAGGTTAGACCAACGTCGAAGACGCTGGGCTGACGTTGTATGAATGTTATGCAAATGGTTTGCGTTTGCTTGGATCATTATCATGATTATATTATTATTGTAGAAGTCTATTTGAAGTAGAAGTCTATTTTTGTCAGACGCAGCGAAGTATGTCTTGTAATAATGTCGGATCAAGCATTATTTAAATGTTTCGGATAGTTTCAATGGTACATTTGAAATAAAAGCACTGCAAATTTTCACACCATTTCTCATATCATTCTGTCAGCCTATTTTCAATTTATTTTCGATAGTAATTTTACACTCCTTGAAGATTGTTATTGTTCAATAAACCCTCAATCTGACGTCTGTAGACGTCAGATTCTGACGTCTAAGGAAAATCCACGCAATAAAAGAATAAAAAAAAATTACTATGGGCTTAGAACCATAACATATGTATTCAGATGAATCGGAAAGAGCTAACTAAAACATTTATGATGGAAAAAACCTTGGTCACCATAATTTAAATCAAAATATTTCAACGTTTTAACCCTTAAAGCGCTGAATTAATGTGTAAAAAACTTCGCGACCAAAAGGTTTTTTTTAATTTGAAATCATCATAAATGTCTCTTTGTGATTCATTTGAATACCTATATGTTATGGGCCTACGGCCGTTATATATTGATATGTTGTTTCTTACAGTGCGGGGGTAGACTTTAGTTGTCAGCGCGGGAAACAAAAATTATGTATAATATATTTTTATTTAATTTTACTTTCAAGTGTAATTATCATGTATAAAGTTGTATGCTTTTAAAAATTGCTCTATTTGTAGTTGTTTTATAAGTTTTCTACGCTTTCCAGAGGGTTTGTTTGCTACTTTTATACTAGCATATAATTATTTTATCTCTGGTTTTAGCGCGGAAAACAAAAATTATGTATATTATATTTCTATTTAATTTTACGTTTAAGTGTAATTTTAAATCTAATTACCATATAAATTTTATTCTGGATGTCGAACTTAGTTAGGGTGCTGGTCACCTGTTCGACATCCTGATGTACACAATTTTACTTACAATTGCATATTTGTACGATTACTGTATATACTTGTGTATATAAAGCCTAATAAATAAATAAATAAATAAATAAATAAATAAATAAATAAATAAATAAATAAATAAATAAATAAATAAATAAATAAATAAATAAATACATAAATAAATAAATAAATAAATAAATAAATAAATAAATAAATAAATAAATAAATAAATAAATAAATAAATAAATAAATAAATAAATAAATAAATAAATAAATAAATAAATAAATAAATAAGTATATCTACATACCTGAGAGCCTTCCTTCACGTGGATGTTGGGTCCGGGGAACTGGTCGTTGATGACAATGATGTCACGTTGCTGACCGTCAAGAGTCACCACCTTCTTCAGAGCGTCTTCGGGTACAGGTTTCGACACCAGCTTGTCGCGGAACTCGTTGGCGCGGGTCACCAGCTGGCTTCCCTGCAGCCCCACATCGTAGCGGCCGGGGCCGTCTTTGTAGAGATGGGAAGACCTGCGCTCCACGACAAACTCGAACTCGCAGACTCCTTCGCAGATCTCGTCATCTGCGGTGGCCATCCCGACCAAGGCCGCTAAGAGCAGCACTGCTGATGTGCCCCTCATGGTGCTAACTTTAGGACGTCAGATATAATAAATTATGTTGACAACTACAACATTTTCTGGTTAGACTTCAGGCGCGGCTCGATTTTTATAGGAAAATGCAAATTAGGGATGACGTCAATGATTGTGATTTTCGGCATTTGACTGACATTTGAATCCGCTTCCACGATTGGCTTATGCATTTCGTCGCCTTCTGATACGTTGATTTTCGAAACGGGCGGTACCACAAACGATTTTTCGGAGAAGGGAGGGGATTCATAAATCGAACTGGTAGGGAGGGGTACTTTAGAGCGCAAATACTTCACAATTCTGCTTGCTTGGCGATGCATGCACTTCTCCTGGATTTTAAGGGCTGATTATTAATCAGCCTATTTATTTCTGCTCTGCAAAGCCAAAAGGCAGTATATGATTATTTGTGAAGTAAGCAGACTGCTACTTTTAGCTTTGTACGGCAGTGCTATTAAATTAAATGTTCGGCATGCGCAACCCAGGAAAATGAAATGAAATGAAATGAATCGGGCTTTAGGCCACCTTTGTGCACATATAGGCTAAACTGGGCCAGGAGAACCTCCTGAGGATGGTGAGATGATTGAGATGACACTGTCCTCCAGACACAGGATTCGAAATTCGAACCCTGGCGGTCTGAGGCCGAGCACGCTACCTCTCGGTCACGGAGGCTCCCCACAATACTAACTTTCACACGTGGATGGGGAAGAAACAATTTTGTTTCTTTCAAACCGCCGAGACCGGGAACCGAACCCCGGACTCTGGCGTGAAAGGCAGCGGTGCTAACCACTACCCTAGGGCCCCCGCCCGCGCAACCCAGGAAACACAAAAACATCTGTATAACATTTATACAACGTCGGCCCAACGTCTTCGACGTTGGGCCGACGTTGTATAAATGTTATACAAATGGTGGTGTGGTGGGAAGTTACCACGTTTGTAATCAAAGGGGGTACATTTTGAAAGAAGAAGCATTATGAGTCGCCGGTGCGAGACGTATACACTATGTGCTCCAAACAGCAATAACTGCTTACGTTTCAAGTTAGCTGCCACCGCGATTTCTTTCTCCCCGCCAGAGCGTTGGTAGGATCATGGAGATAGCGGACAGTTTATCCTGGCGTTACCAGGTTAAAAGTTCAGTTCAGTGTTTGATCAAGTCTATTCTAGAAAGTTTTCAATGATCACGGCCGCCAGCAGACTATTGTCGACGTAGCTGTCAATGGCAGAGCTAGATGTTTATGAAACGTGTAAAGCAGCTACCCCACTGGGCACACGACGTTGTTGCGATCGACGTTGAATCAACGTCATTAACGTTGATTCACGTCGCTGCAACGTCGTGTGTCCAGTGGGATAAAATGTAAAGTCCAAAAAATTGCACATAACAGTACTGCCGTATAAAGCCAAAAACCAGTATCTGCTTACTTTACAAGTAAGCAAATGCTGTCGGTCTATAGACACTCTCTGTGAAAAAAATGTATATAGGTGAACGGACCTATATTCAAAATGACTTGGTTGAAACTGGATACTATAATAATAGCAAGGAATAAATGACAGGTTGACAATTTATTATTATTATTATTATTATTATTATTATTATTATTATTATTACAATTTAATGACAATGGACTATGCACTAATCTAGATGAATAATTATATTATAGATATTATTGAGTGACTTTAGAAGTTGCCACATTCCCAGTTTCCCAAAACTTAATTTCATATCGCGGTCTTCACTCGTGTCACCAGTGTCTCTATCTCTACTTCAGACACTGGTCATCTTCGCCAGATCAGCTAATATTAACCACCAGGGGACAGAGATTTCACAGCCACTCTCTATACTGCCGCATCTAGGTGCGTGGGAAAAAGCCCGCTTCTTTCAGAATGATGGCCTCACAGAGTGCAAAATAACTCGATTCATGTTATTACCATTGACGCTTCTGAAAATGAGATAAAAATATCTAGGCTGAATATACACTGATATATACCGTATGTAGTAAAAATTGTGCTTAGCTCATACTTTTAAAAACTCCATTAAATTAATTATCAATAAATATAAAATTGAAAGTGGAACACTCATGGATACCCTCAGGTTTGTATGACGAGCACTGCGTGCACAAATTCCCATGTGTTGGCAGCGGATGGGCAGGTGTGCATCCAAACACAACTGGCCAATCACGATCTACCTCACCGCTGGTGGCTCATTTATGAACTGCTGGCTGCTGGTTGGCAGACGGTGACGTAACAGACGACAGAGACCCATGGTGTTGGATATGTGTAAGTGCCACACAAAATCTCAGTGGGTGACTGTGACACTCACTGATAGCTGAGTGTAATCGCGGTCACATTAAACCTTTAACCGCCGGTGCCGCATATATTCTGGTTTTATTTTACTATTAGCACATTGAGTACCATCTTTTAAACATGTTAAAGATAAAATGTGACATCAATCAGCAATATTTTGTCAAATCTGAATAATTTTCACTCACTTGAAGTTGTGGATCGCGTCAGCGAGACACAACTTCAAGTGGGTGAAAATTTAAATTGAATAATTTGCCGGTTAAAGGGTTAATGGGAAATCAATTTTGACACTTGCTTAATACCGTAGAGCCCATGTACACATTGCAGATATGGAAACGGTGTTTATTTGAGTCCAATAGGGGGGAATACATCATTTTCCAATAAACTTCAGACGAACTCTATGTTCATTGGACGAGTGCTATATGTTCTCATAAAATACGAAAATTAAACAATCTTTATATTTTGTCACACTATATGAAAGTCACACATCTCAAAACGGGTGACAGTCAACTCGTACCCATGTCAACTCGCCCCATGTCAACTCGTACCCATATCAACGCGTACACATGTCAACTCGTACCACCAATAGATGTCAACTCGTACCACAAGTGATGTCAACTCGTACCACAAGTGATGTCAACTCGTACCCAACAAGGCAGGTATCAGATGATGGTGCGCCTGACATCTCGTATTATAACACAACATATATCAGCTCGTACCCATGTCAACTCATACCCATGTCAACTCGTACCACTTATAGATGTCAACTCTTACCATCATCAAATGTCAACTCGTACCAAAGTTATTTCCGTAGGATAATGAATGTAGGTTTGGTTTGTGTTATCTATGTAGTACAGTTGTGTATTATATTTTGGCATGTTCAGCTTGCAATTCAATTTATTCCAATGATATCCTCATACAAATGATAACACACACATCAATGTATATGATAATTATATTTATTTGTAAATTTGTTTTCGAATAATACATGTAGACAGTACATTAATTATTTCACAACATTCCGTCATATGTCATCATTTTTATATTATATGTATCGTGCAATTGAGGTCAACATTTATTTTCACAATTTTCTCATGGTCTTTTTAGATACCTGGAATATCCAACACTAACAAGTGTAGTCATATATATATCGCACACAGATGGTTCATGGTGTATATGATAATTATATTTATTAGTTTTATCCATGGTTAATCCCATTTGACATGCGTGGCTCAATAAATAAATTAATTATTATTTAACCATTTTACACGTTATGTATAACCTAGATTCATTATCCTCCAGCCTACGAGATGTCAACTTGTAGGCTACGAGTTAACATCTAATGATGGTACGAGTTGACATCTATTGTGTGGTAAGAGAAGTCAACTCGTACCATCATCTGATAATCGCCTTGATGGATGCGAGTTGACAGCACTTGTGGTACGAGTTGACATATGTTGGTGGTACGAGTTGACATGGGTACGAGTTGACATTGGTACGAGTTCACTGGTATTCAATTCAAAATATTTAAACAAATGGTCATTGTCTACAACTGCTTTTCACACTGTGTGCAATGGTTTTCACTATAATACATAAAGGTCCATGTAACGGTATAAAATTGAACTACAATTTATGGGAGTTTCCGAATACCGGTCAACTCGTACAGTGGTTGATTTTTCACGGAACCAGAAAGTGATATATGGATGTTAACAGACAGATATCACGTTGTGGTTTTGTCATAGACGTCACACATAAATTAACTAGAAGGGTCTAGTTTTTTGTGAACAAAAAAACTAAAGATGTCTCGCCTCCAGCAGCATAACCATAATATAAAGGTTTAACTAATATATGTAGTGTCAATGGCTCTTCTGATTAATGTTATTAAATGGATCCTGTGGATATAGACTAGGTTATTTTTCAAGAAAGTGTAACCACGAAGGCGAATCGTGTTAATTTATGGCATACAGTGTTTTCAGGGGTAGTTCAATATACTGAACCCGAATTTTCTATATGCCAAGCGTGAAAATGCATCAAAATATCTCAAAATAGATAAATCCAAAATGGCCGCACTCACAGGCTAAAATTCCATATATTAAATAAAAACATGAAAGTTTGCTAAGATTAAGACTTTTGATAGGGCTTCATATATGGGTAGCATACAATTAAATCATTATTTAAAAAAAAAATAGAAAAATTCCAAGATGGCCGCCGCCAAAACTCGAGATTTAATGAACACGATACTAGCCTGAACTATGCACTGGGCAAATCATGTCTTTATTCAGTTTTAAGTATGAACAAACTGATCAAGATGTGCAGTTCACATGTTTAGCAATGGTACATGACAGACGAGCTCATCATTTTCTATCTTATCCCTTCCCTGCGAAAACGCACCGCATTTACGTCTAGTAATGACAGCTGTGACCAAAGTTTTGACTTCATTGTAAGATTTGACTGTAACATTTTGTAAGAAATGACTTAAGTCAGTTTGCTGCTGTTTCTAAATGTCAACTTCATCACGCTCACCATAAACGTTTTTGTCAATTGTTGCTAATCATTTTGCAGTTATACATCCATCAATGCACTCAATATGAATGTTTCTGCAACCACAATGTTGGCTTCAACACCTTTTTGTACCGCGATTTGAAGTAATTTCCTTGCAAGATTGTGGATGGGTGGCTGAGATAATAGCCATGGTACTATACTGACTTTTGACTTTGTAGAGAAGTATTTCTGAAGGCAATGATGCATCCCATCTCATTTCGGTGACTGGGGGAGATCAGGACATGTACCTGGTTACAGACGCTTGCTTGATAATGAGAACGCATATAGTGTGAAGCTTTGCTGCATCGGACGTTTGTGGCAGAGTCTCTTGTGCGTGGCATATACAGATAAGCTTAATTCGAGCTTTGTCACATGTCATATACTAATTTTACAGTCTCTCTGAAGCAGCTGTAGTTTGTGTGAGAGAACCGTTGCCTAAGCACATTAAACCACTTTTCCGAAGCAAGTAGGGCCCCCGCCTTCTCAATGAAAAACAATATGCGAATATCATGCAATTGGAAATACATTGGGGCTTCAGTTCTACCAGGTTTAATGCAAAGGTGTGTGTCTTGCATTGTATCAATGTAAAAGTAGTAGTGATGTTAGCATGTAAGTAGAGCAACATTAACCTGGTGTCACCTTCCTCATGCATTCTATTCCTCAAGCAAGAAACATCAAGATTAGGATTAAAATATCTTTCAGTGGTTGATTCCTACCGCAACTACAGATTTATTTGGTTTTACAATAAAACATATGGTTTGTAAGCAGTACAGGAAGATCCGCTTAATTGTTTTCAAGTGCCAGAAATCTATATCAGTCTGATGAAAGAGGAAAGAATGGATCATTATCTATTTTACGACCTAACGTTAACTAACTGCCGTTGCATGGCAAATATCATAGCTTTTCTTAATGTGTTTTTAGCTCTAGATGCTGGCTAGCCTCCGAATGTTCACATAATAGTTTTTCCACAAAAGTTTTCACTTGCTGCCGTCTAAAATGTTCTGCTCTAAGTCACAAACACTACTCTCTCCCAACAGGCAGGAGTATTTTTAAGAGTGTCAGTGGTATATTGGAACATACCATGTTTTTATCGAAGAGGCAGTTAACATGGTTTAGAAGATCATAGTCATCTTTCTCCAACTTACTTTTTATGCACTCATTGTGAGTATACTCAGTATTGTGGGGAGCCTCCGTGACCGAGAGGTAGCGTGCTCGGCCTCAGACCGCCAGGGTTCGACTTTCGAATCCTGTGTCTGGAGGACAGTGTCATCTCATTCATCTCGCCATCCTCAAGAGGTTCTCCTGGCCCAGTTTAGCCTATATGTGCACAAAGGTGGCCTAAAGCCAGATTCATTTTATTTTCATTGTGAGCATAGTCATCATTTTGACCTATTTTGTTATGTTCATCAATGCTTTTGATCTATAATAATTCTAAGATTATTTGATAACGGTCATCTACTCAGTGCATACTATCTTCGGGTTATACCTACAAAACCAATATTCATTTGCGTTTAAACCATTCAGTACATTGGTCAGTTTAAACTTGATTGAAACGTCGATCACTGCATGCGCTTTACTACAAAGTAACGCAGAGGAGGATGCTAATTATAGTCATGTTGTCACACCAAAATTCAGCATGCCAACTGGCTTGTAGTATGACATTTTGTACCCTAAGTGCACATCTTGTTTGCAGTCATAACATTGTTATGTGGTTGATATTAATATAAATGTCATTAAAATAAATTCATAGCACAGAGCTTTAGATGACGCCAGATGTGAATATAGCCACACGTGAATGATTCCCCCAAGATACATGTACCACCATCTCTCAGTCTCACACGTTACGTTGACAATTGCTAGTTAAACTTCTGTAATATACCCTCAACTGAGATATATTTGCATAATATTGAATACAGTTACAATCTGCAAAGTTTCAAACGAGCAGAATTCAACATGCTTGCTTTTTTTACATGAGCACAAGCAATTAAAATTTTTTTTACCATCTTGAAATTGTTCTATTTTTTAGAAATAATGCTTTATTTGTATGCTACCATAATATGAAACCCTATAAAAAGTGTTATTTTTAACAAACTTTAATGTTTTTATTTAATATATGGAATTGTAGCCTGTGAGTGCGGCCATTTTTGATTTCTCTATTTTGACACATTTTGAGACATTTTTACGCTTGGCATACAGCAAATTCGGGTTTAGTATATCGAACGACCCCTAAAAACATTGTATGCCATAAAAAACATAATTTGCCTCCAGCATTTTAACCAGGCATATTTACACGAATTGTGCCTAGTCTAACAGTAGAGACGATGTATCAAGCGGAATTTATGTTTGGTGCGAAACACTTGTCAACACTCCCAGCCAACACAACATTCACCCAATGCTGGTCCAATGCTCGGCCACCATCTGCGACGCTGGCCCATCATCAAACCAGCACTTGTTCAACGCCTCGTGTTTGCTGGGCTGCGTTCAACCCAGTGAACACAAAACATTTTGTTATATAAACAAATGTTTTGTGTCTACTGGGTTGAACGCAGCCCAGCAAACTCTATATAAGGCGTTCGGTAATTATCTAAGACTAAAAAATTAGCAAATTTTAAGACATCAGTTCGAGCTGTATAACGACTGGTAAATATTTAGTTCTCGACGGTTTGAGTTTTGAACACTCGAGCACATAATGAAATTCATCTAGACTAATACATCTTTGGTCACAACGTGTACAGAATCGTTCTTTTCAAAGCCAAATATCTGGTTGTATAATTTATAATTGAAACATTTAAAAGAATTATTGATCTCGGACGTCCATCTCTGAACGAATTGATCTTTAATGATTTGTTTCGAAATATAGTCTACCCAGATATCCGATTGTTTACACTATTGTAGCCAAATGTAGGTGAGTCCGCAAGAATTTAAAATGTTTTCTATGGCGCAGATCAATGAGGAGGATATTTAATAAAACGCGATAATTTTGCTTGACGACTTGTTGTTATTTGCATCGATTAGCCTCATCCAGAATTGTTTATTTCTTTTTTTATTTCACATTCAACTGGGAGTCTGCCAAGCTCGCCATAGATCATACATAGTGGGGTGCTATTTTTTTTTTCAAATGCAAGGTGTATCTTCCATCCTTTGAAATATTGGTGTATAGGATTCAATGCTTTTTGCAAGCCTTTTACAGAATCAGCTAACACAATTGTGTCGTCGGCGTATAACAAAACAGTAATCTTCAGAAAGTTTGCAATCTGTGCATCATTTAATGATGAACAGATTGCAAACTTTCTGAAGATAACTGTTTTTTTGTACATCAAAATTGGTTATCACATCAAGCAAATCATTCTTAAGCCCCTTTTCATTGGCAAGATCAACATTGATATCACCCATAAAAACTATCGGTTTGTTTTCAGAATAAGCAGATATGAGACACTGTTTGATTGAATCCACTGATTAGTAAATGTAGAGTTATATTTAGGTGGCCTGTGCGCAATCTAAATAATATAGGTTTACAAGTTAATTTTAATTCCACCCAAATTGTTTCAACCGTAAAACATAAATTATCTTCTAAATCAACCCTTCTTTTATATTCAATATTTTCTTTAGTGTATAAAACAAGCCCCCCTCCAATACTATATGAGCGGTCTTTTCTGACCATTCTAAAACCCTTCACATTTACAAAATCATCAGAAATCGTTAAGAAAGGATTCACAGATACCATATACATCAACCGTTTGCTAGTTTGCTTAAGCATGGAGTGCCGCAGGGTTCTGTACTTGTCCCTCTGCTTTTCAGTTTTGTACACCGCTCCTCTAAGCACCATTATTTCAAGTTATGGATTGAGTCATCACTTATACGCCGATGATACACAAAAAGGTTAATAAACTTCTCCCTCTGCACAGGTGGCACAACTACTAAATCAACAAAAATGCTTCAGACCTGTATTACCGGAGTTTCCGCTTGGATGGCTCAATCCAAACTAAAACTCAATCCTTGCAAGACTGAGTTTTTTCTCACTGGATCGAAATCGCAGAGGGAGAAGTCTATTAACCTTTCCCTCTTGCGGTTTTGGACAAGCAGATTCCGCAAGGAATGTGGGTGTCTTTTTTTACAGTGGTTTGCATTTCCGTCAGCACATTTCACATTAGAGATCTTAAACGAATCAGAAAAAATCTACCTCTAGCTTTAGCAAAACAAATTGCAGCGGCACTGGTGACAAGGAAACTTCACTACTGTAACTCCTTATTACACGAAATTCCAGCTAAAGATCTACAGAAATTGCGGCGTGTTCAGAACTGTTTGACAAGGGTTGTGACAACTTAAGGCTCTTATTTATTTATCTAGCCTTCTTATTTTTGCAGACTCCATAAAACATAGCTACGCTGCAGTTCCATGCGACAACGACGTAACTGCACCTGGTGTTTTTTTTGGTAAAAACGCATTTGAAGTTAACATCCTTCCACGAACAAAACTAGGAGGTCCAGACTGTCAATTTTTTCAAAACTAGTTGTCGCCAACATAAATTTACATGCATGCTAATTTTTATTTTGTGCATCTTCAAATTAGATGTAATAAAATACAATTATATTAGATACGTCGTTTTTGCTTATAACAAAATGGACATACGTTTTTTTCAATGTAGTAGATACGTCGTTTTTCGCATAGATATCATTACAAATATAATCATTATATTAAAATATCTATATCACTTCATTTTCTTGACCTTTACGGAATCGACACATGTATTTAAAATGCCCAACAAAACAAAATGACATGAGAATAAATGAGTGTTGTTCCCAATGTAGTGCAAACGTATGAATTAAGTCATATGTAGGTCACCCCTTTGAAAGCTTCATCTTTGAAATGCTGCACATTTCTTTTAGTATTACTTGAACAACGATGTAAACAATCTAGGTATCAAGTTTTAAACATTATGGTATCGGTTCTATGTGTTTATTGTGGTAGAATTTGCAATGTGAATTTGCATTTTTTCCGGATAGTGTGGTGTATTGTGCATTCAACATTCGTAGTATATCGGTAATAAAATGTGAATTGCATTTTATGCAGATATATACACTGTAGTGGATTATACTATGCTTCTTGTAGTATCTTAGCGATAAATTGATTTTTTGCAGAAGTCCATATCCACATAGAATTTTAGGTTTATTTTTTGTAGCCTGAATTTTTTATTTTGAAAATGGCAGACGTCAACAAAAAAACAATTTTTTTTTTTTACAAAATTTGAAAAAATTAATTACACTAATTTGAGAGTGCGAAATGTATTTTCATGGTCAATTATAGACTGTTGAGCTAAGAGGTGGGTCAACATAAGCAACCATCAGTAAAATGACCGAAAAAAATATATTATAATTTCGCTCAAATATAATTTCATGGATGGTTAATGAAAAACTTACGTATGCTCACTATACACAAGGTTAATTTATTAATAAGGGCACACAAAATATAATTATGTAAGCCCCTAATTGATTTTATGTTATGTTAAGCATGTGCCTATATTATTAACTGTATTACCAGTGATATACGTTCACGCCATGTTTAAACAGAAAAAAATGTAAATAATGAACTTCTACAAATGTAATGTTTTTGTTGAACCTTTTACCACAAGCTTATAATTTTGAAACCAACTGTTTATTATCAAGTGGTATTACCGGTGAGCTATATATAGTTCACTGGGTATCACAGCTAAAATACGCACTATTATATGATATTGTACGGCAATAAGGCAGCCATGAAAATTGTGAACTTTTCAAGGCATATATATGTATATATTGTATAATTATGTCCTTTAGTCTTTCTCCTCGGCAATGAAATTCAGTCAATTTGGATGCATCTGTAAAGTTTACATTCAACAAGAGAAAGTGTGTATGCAAAAGTCATCTACATAGTCAGACGCTATATTGACAGACGGTAAGTTGAAACACAGCAACTCAAGCCCGAAGTATGTCTTATGGATCACGTGAGAACACCCAGCGAATGCCAGTTGTGTAATACATTACCCAATTTTGTATCAAAAGTCAACAGATGTAACTTTTTTTTTAATTTGGTCGACAAGTCATATTATCTGTTCACTATCCGTGGTATTTATAATACATCACTAACAACTTTGCTCCCTCTATAAACCTTATAAACAGGTGTGTTTAAGATATTAAAACATTGAACATTGGGGCTTGTTGAGACATTCAAAAGGGGGTAAGACGAAACACGTTTCTACTAGCCCGATTCATGGTCAATTACAATGTTATTACAATTATTATATGGCACAAAATAAATGAACCCATGCATACTAAGCACACATGTACTACAGTCATGTGGGCGGGGGCCCTAGGGTAGTGGTTAGCACCACTGCCTTTCACGCCAGAGTTCCGGGTTCGGTTCCCGGTCTCGGCGGTTTGAAAGACACAAAAATGTTTCTTCCCCATCCACGTGTGAAAGTCAGTATTGTGGGGAGCCTCCGTGACCGAGAGGTAGCGTGCTCGGCCTCAGACCACCAGGGGTCGAATTTCGAATCCTGTGTCTGGAGGACAGTGTCATCTCAATCATCTCACCATCCTCAGGAGGTTCTCCTGGCCCAGTTTAGCCTTTATGTGCACAAAGGTGGCCTAAAGCCCGATTCATTTCATTTCATTTACTACAGACATGTACATGTAGATGGCCCAACTCGAAATTGTTTGTTCCAGAATTAGTGTGCACCTTTTATATATTCGTTACAATTAATAATAACTACATTTTGACCGATGTTTCAACAAAACCAAGCTTTGTTTAACTGAGATTATTTGGAACAGTTGACAAGTGTCAATGAAGTCACATTTAAACCGTGATAACATAAGCAGTTTGTGTGTAGCTCATCGAGATCCGCAGGTAATTGTGATATTTAGTGTTCCGTTTAATTAACCTAACACTAAAACAGTTACTAAGACTCGTAGAGCAATTTTTTGAAAATCGCTTCATTTTGCCCCGGTTTCCCCTAAGTACTTCAGAGAATGGTCCCAAGACGTGTTTGAAAAAAATTGGCTGGATGTTAGATGAAAGTAGGCCTTCTCTGGATAGTTCGTCGCATTAATTTATATTTTAAAATGAGGTTTAAGACATCATGAGTTCAGTATTGCTTTTTGGTCTGATTGTTTCCCTGATTTTGGTCAGACCCAAGTCAGTCCTAAATAAATACCACAATAATTGCTGTGCTGACCCAAAATTACACTCGTTCAACACTGTTACCCGCTCCGTTTAGAACTGAGTGAGAGCTGCTGTTATCCAGTGTGGCACGAAATGTTTTGCAATTAAAAAAATATTTGACATTTTGAAGGCGCCATAACTTCATAACTCCATAGCTTCATACTAACGAATTATTACACGCTATTCAAAACATCAGGTAATTATCTAGCTATACAGCACGGCTTTCTAGAAACCAAACATTATAATAAGCAAGTAAATAATGTCCATAAATAGTTGATTTCAATTGATAAAATTCGTATTTTTATAGAAGGTATAACCTTCTGAACCCTCACGTCTATTTATCATTATGGTCAAGCCATCATACGCAACATATTTTCAATTTAGTATGTGGGATCTCTCACATTACATATAATTTGCAATATGGCTGTTTTTCAAGATCGGCTCTGGAAAAAATACATTTGAAAATAAAATCAAACCACATTCCTATATTATTCACTGTGGGAATACATACAATTACTTAAAAAAGCCACACCCAAACCTCCCAAGGTTTTTTGTATGACAGTGAAGACAACAGGCAATAACTTCAATATATATGGACCGTAAACGAATGTGAAGAGACGAAAATCATCTTCATGGTTTAATGACCTTGAAAATTTGATCAAAGTCAACAATATTTGGTAAACATTTTTATGAAATTGATGAATGAATAAATTAATTAAATAAAGGAATGGGGCTTTGTAAGAGCTGTGTGAGCATACATACTCTATTCGGCCTAGGAAACTTCCTGATGGACTCAAAAATAGAGCCCTGGTGGTCTGACCCGAGCACTCCAAGACTCGGGTCACACAAAGCTTCCCACAGTACTGAATCAAATATGAATCAGCCATGGAAGCTTTTGAAAGTAAATACATCTAAAATGACATACATGTACAATTTATTAATCAAATTAGACATTTTGGGAATAGATGTTGAAATGTCGATAGTTATATTTACCATGTTACCATATGTTTTTGTTTCTTTACAAGTGAATCAATAATGTTCTGGATGCAAAAATAACGAAATTAGTCAACAATCGTATTAATAAACCGCTCTGAACGACATGGGAATGTAGGTTGTGTAAAATACCAGCTCTTGCATTTGTTCCATTTTTTTCTAATTATGTACGGTATTTTGCTATTATTTTAACGAAATGTGTTTTATGGTTGTATGGACTGATATAAATCAGATAGCAAAGTAACGTATTTTGCTGGGCGTGTTTAACCTATTTGGACGGTATATATGGTTCTATTTCACAAGAAAATCCTTTGACTATTAAATGTCTATCAGATGTCTATCAGATACTGTCAAAAACTCAAAATTTGGCTTTTATTTGAAGCAGTTGTCTCTATTACAAGCCAGACAAACAGCGCACATCATTTTTCAATTGATGCGCTGGTCTAGCTCTATATTTATACTAGCCTAGGATACCAGACCATATAAACTGTGAAACGTATCTGTATATCATTTCATGCGAATACGACGTAACTGTAATCTGAAAAAACGTAAATGTAACTCTTATGGAACGACGTAACTGGACATATATTATAACGTATCTCTAATGCGTCGTTTTCGTAAAAAAATGAAACTCTAAATAAGGAGATACGTTATATGCGACATTTTTTTCTCCCTAACTGTAAGGATTTGGCGCCTATTTTTTTTTACAGATGATGGATATGTCTTTTGTTACCTATTTACCGTCATTATCTCCTTTTTTAAAAAAAGTGCAGTTACGTCGTTCTCGCATGGAACGGCAGTACGATCAAACGACACAAATAAGCTCAAAGTACCACGTATCAGAACTAAGTTTAGTGCTCGTGCCTTTTCTGTTTCTAGTTCTATTCTCTGGAATTTACTGCCTGCACACCTTCGTGTAGCTAAAAATATTCCCTCTTTCAGAAAGCTGCTTGAAACGCATTTCTACGATCTGGCTTTTCCGACCTAGCTCTTCTGCGTCCCAGCTCCCTGATGACGACCATGCTTATTCCCCTCGACTCTTCTTTGGAAAATGATAATTATGGATTGCGTCTCTGAGTTCGGTCCTCCGAGGATTAAGCGCTATAGAAGTTTTCATTTCATATCATTCAACTAATACAAGATTACGGGCTCATAGTCTGGGAGCAAAGTTTTAAAAAGCTGCTAGTTTTTGAGTTCGCTTGACCCAAAAAGTTGCAAAGATCTGATAAGTGCATATGACAGGAAAATATCCCTGGAACATTAATAGGGTGGGTGTATAAGTTGATCGTGGCAGCAAAGTTTTTAAAATGAGGGATGTTCAAGGGTACCCTCGAGCCCCAAAGACTGTACATTTTTAACCCCAGGCTATTAAAAACCTAAACCACAATTGTTATAAACAATTTCTAAATCACTGTCGTCCATATTTATCTTTTATTAAAGATAAGATGACAAATTATTTGAGGTTCAATTTTTTCCACAAAACATAAATCCACCTTTAGAGCGCTGGAAGTCAATATTAAAAAACGATTAACACAGTTCGTATAATGTAATTTCGCCGTTTCCTGCTAATTTCTATGTTTATTTGTATGCTAATGCCTGTTGACTTTATTTGGTACATCGGCCATCTGATAAGCTATATCAAATTAAAAAAAAATCTACCTTGTTGTGTGATTGACTTATGAGGTCAAAAGAGCGGATGGGGTACTCTCACCAGTTACATTTTTTCGACCCCTGTAATAACATAATCATCATTATTATGGTTATAAACAATTTTATTACCACTCTGGCCACATTTTGTCATTGGATATATTCAGGGTTAAACAGGTGTGAGGTTTAGAGTTTGTTTATTAAATGTAAACCCACCCTTAGGGCACTGAAAATCAATATTTCAAGAAAACTTGAACACAGTTCGTAGTATGTAACTTTCCGTTTTCTGTACATTTGTATGATTATGAACATGCTAATGTCTGCTGACCTCATTTGATAAATCTGTCATCTGGTACCACTAGGTCAAATTATAAAAATCACACCTTCTTGCATCAAGGACTTATGAGGTCAAAAGTCCAGATGGGGTACTCTCACTAGTTACATTTTGTCGACCCCTTGTAATAACAAAGTTGTCATTCTTATAGTTATAAACAGTTTTAATTCCACTCTTGCCACATTTTGTCATTGAATATACTCAGGACGAAACATATATGAAGTTTAGATTTGTTTTTTAGAAAACGTAGACCCACCCTTAGGGCGCCGAATGTCAAGATTTAAAAAAAATAAATAAACACAGTTTGTAGTAGGCACACGTTTCCATTTACTGTACATCTGTGTGATTATGAGCATGCTAATGTCTGCTGACCCCACATGATAAATCTGTCATCTGGTACAACTATGTCAAATTTAAAAAAAAACTACCATGATGCATTAATGACATATAAGATCAAAAGCCCGGATGAGGTATTCTCAGTTATATTTGTTCGACCACTTTGTATTAACAAAATCAGTTTTTTTATAATTATAAACAGATTTAATACCACTGTTGCCACATTTTGTCATTGAATACATTTCAAACGAAACATATATAAAGTTTTGATATTTTTGACAAAATAAGTCGAACTTTAGAGGTCAACAGGTGCTGGGTTTTTTAATATTTTCACTGTTCAGCAAGACGTAACATTTCCGACTCTTATTTGAACTAATCCTATGATAACTTCCCTAGTGATAAAATAAGAACTAGACGATTTTGAAGACATAATTATATTTTTTCAAGTTTAATATATCCACAAGTAGGTCAAAAGTCCAGATGGGGTACTCTCACTAGTTACATTTTGTCGACCCCTTGTAATAACAAAGTTGTCATTCTTATAGTTATAAACAGTTTTAATTCCACTCTTGCCACATTTTGTCATTGAATATACTCAGGACGAAACATATGTGAAGTTTAGATTTGTTTTTTAGAAAACGTAGACCCACCCTTAGGGTGCCGAAAGTCAAGATTTAAAAAAATAAATAAACACAATTTGTAGTAGGCACACGTTTCCATTTACTGTACATCTGTGTGATTATGAGCATGCTAATGTCTGCTGACCCCACATGATAAATCTGTCATCTGGTACAACTATGTCAAATTAAAAAAAAAACTACCATGATTCATTAATGACATATAAGATCAAAAGCCCGGATGAGGTATTCTCAGTTATATTTGTTCGACCACTTTGTATTAACAAAATCAATTTTTTTATAATTATAAACAGATGTAATACCACTGTTGCCACATTTTGTCATTGAATACATTTCAAACGAAACATATATAAAGTTTTGATATTTTTGACAAAATAAGTCGAACTTTAGAGGTCAACAGGTGCTGGGTTTTTTAATATTTTCACTGTTCAGCAAGACGTAACATTTCCGACTCTTATTTGAACTAATCCTATGATAACTTCTCTAGTGATAAAATGAGAACTAGACGATTTTGAAGACATAATTATATTTTTTCAAGTTTAATATATCCACAAGTAAAAGATATAAAGTTAATTTGTATTTTTAGCCAATTTGTAAATAATAAATCCAATTTTAACAGCACCTAGAAGAGTATATCGTGCAGCCATAATTGCGTCTGTCACAATGCCATCAGCCATGTAGCTTCATTTCTCAGAAATGTGTTGTCTTCACATAATCTTTTTATCTCAGACAATGCAAAGACAAATTGATAAACCACCTTTTGATATCACCAATATCACCCCCGAGATTCTGTAATGCATGGAATTGTTCACCATTTTGGATTAGTATCTGAGGTGGCATCAAGCAGCATGTGTGGAGGAGGACGTATCAAGGTGAAACTAAGTGCAGCATAGTGCCAGTTCCTGAATATGTCATGTCATAACTAAAATCAGCTGCAGCATATATTCCAGAAGCATATATATAGATTTACACATTGCAATGGTTCACTAAATGTTTGTCTCCTAAATGCAAGTCTTTTATGCTGAATCATATTTACAGAACGTCCTGTTCTATTCACTTGAATAATTGACACCATACAACACCAGCATTTCCGTTATCCAGAAACACTGCTAATAAGCCCGTACGTGCAGTGATTTAAAGTGAAATAAATGTGGACCGAGTGTAGAATACCACTCAGCCAACGATATAAGTACTACTACTACTATCTGCATTATGCCTCTTCTTATTTAAATATGTTTTACTGGTGTATACTTTAAATTCAAAATGATGGCATCAGACATTACTTTTTTCAAACGTTTTTCTCAATATGTGGGTTTAATCTTTGCTAATAACTACTGCCTTCGTAATTTTATTATGAGCAACGTCTTAAAACTCTAAACATTAGGAAAAGTCAGTGATTGTTCCTAGCTGCTTACTGCTGGTGGGGAAGGACTTCTAGAATGTAACTGACTTCTCACTGGTGCTCGCCATTATGTGCGCATAGTATCATATATTTTCTATATGCTAGCAAGTACATATACGTGTAACAGTACTATACCAACAATATAAATCTCTCATTAAATATACTTGACTAGTATCAGCAAATTTTATCATGTACCATTCTAGTATGAATATATTTATTCTTAAAGTAACAAAAAATTATCTGAAATATTACACAACATTTTAGGTTATCAATTGTTTGGTTTTGTGCGTTGTAGATAATTATATATTATTTATGATTATGTATTTATCATTTAATATTCCAAGGCACAGATAAGAATGAAGTAATATGATCATGACAAAGGCGACATAAACTCATTTGAGGTGATTGTTATAGATATGTCATAAAAAAACCTTTAGACCCTGCCTTCCCTTTGCAGGCATATTACCCATATTACCTAACTGGGCGGGGGCCCTAGGGTAGTGGTTAGCACCGCTGCCTTTCACGCCGGGGTTCGGTTCCCGGTGTCGGCGGTTTGAAAGAAACAAAATTGTTTCTTCCCCATCCACGTGTGAAAGTTAGTATTGTGGGGAGCCTCCGTGACCGAGAGGTAGCGTGCTCGGCCTCTGACCGCCAGGGCTCGAATTTCGAATCCTGTGTCTGGAGGACAGTGTCATCTCAATCATCTCACCATCCTCAGGAGGTTCTCCTGGCCCAGTTTAGCCTATATGTGCACAAAGGTGGCCTAAAGCCCGATTCATTTTTATATTACCTAACTTTCGACCATTGGCAACACGTCACCATATGTTATGGGCCTCGATGAGCTTCGTGATGCACATTCTAACTAAATAATCTAGATTCCTTGTTCAACTATCAGTGGGACATATATATATCTGCTACCATTGACACCCCTTTTAATAACTGAAATATTGCTAACAATCTAAGTATATCAGCCTGTGGTCCCACACAATCCACAACACTTTACTGACTGTGACCATGGTGACGTAAGACAGATTTGTATGCCACCTGGTGGTGAATAATGTCTTTAAAACACGTTCGATCAGTGCTCTAGCTTTGTTAAGTTCTTTTAAAATATCGCTTTTTAGCGATCTAAGGGTGGGTTTAAAACAATAAAAAATGTACATGTGTTTCGTCCTGAATGTATTCAATGACGAAATGTGGGAAGAGTGGTAATAAAACTTTTTATAACTATACAAATGAGGGTTTTGTTGTCACATAGGGTTGTCAAAATGTAACTAGTGAGAGTACCCCATTCGGACCTTTGACCTTATAAATCCTTTATGCAACAAGATAAGGTCTTTCTAACTTAATGATGGAACCAGATGACAGATATACAAAATGAAGTCGACGGACATTAGCATGCTCATAATCATACATATGCAGGGCAAACGAAAGAGTTACATTGTACAAAATTTGTGATTTTTTTTATTGGAAATTATGACTTTCAGCGATCCAAGGGTGGGTTCATGTTTTCTG
The DNA here is from genome assembly GCA_964017125.1 of Flabesymbios commensalis. Lineage (NCBI taxonomy): Eukaryota > Metazoa > Annelida > Polychaeta > Terebellida > Flabelligeridae > Flabesymbios > Flabesymbios commensalis. The sequence goes on from OZ024908.1 coordinate 59,438,642, forward strand.
AAAAATAACATAACTTTATCTATGTTTTATCCAGAAGGTATCCAATGACAGTAAGTGACAAGAGTGGTATTAAAGCTGTTTATAACTATAAAAATAAAGATTCTGTTTTTACACGGGGTCGACAAAATGTAACTAGTAAGAGTACCCCAACCGGACCTTTGACCTCATAACTCCCTCATGCAACAAGATAAGGTTTTTTTCTAACTTGATATGGTGGAAACAGATGACAGATATACAAAATGAAGATAACAGACATCAGCATGCTGATAAACATACACATACAGAGCAAATATAAGAGTTACATTCTACGAAATTTGTGATTTTTTTTATTGGAAATATTGACTTTCATCGCACTAGGGGTGGGTTCATATTTTTTTTTTAAATATCACAACTTCACATATGTTTTGTCGGGAATGTATTTAAAGACAAAATGGGGCAAGAATTGTAATAAAACTGTTTATAGCTATAAAAATAAAGATTATGTTATTAGAGGAGATCGACAAAATGTAGCTAGTAAGAGTACCCCATCCGGACTTTTGACCTCATAAGTCCTTCGTGCAACAAGATACAGTTTTTCTAACTTGATACGGTGGAACCAGATGACAGGTATACAAAATAAAGACAACAGACATTAGCATGCTCATAATCATACACATACAGAGCAAAAGAAAGAGTTATATTCTACCAACTTTGTGATTTTTTTTAATGTTGACTTTCAGCGCTCTAAGGGTGGGCTCACGTTTTCTGGAAAGTATCATAGCTTCACCTATGTCTCGTCCGAAATGTATTTTATGACAAAATGTGGCAAGAGTGGTATTAAAATTGTGTATAACTATAAAAATAAGAAATATATTATTACAATGGGTCGACAAAATGTAACTAGTGAAAGTACCCCATCCGGACCTTTGATCTCATAAATCCTTCATGCAACAACTTTTGGGTTGTCAAATGGGACATAGTGGTACCAGATGAGTGAAGGACCAAAATAAGGTAAGCATACCTTTACATGGTCATAACCATGCAAATTTACAGAAAACGGAAAAGTTATATCTGGAGAACACAGCACCTTTAATTTGGAATATTGACTTTCAGCGCGTAAAGAGTGGGTTTAATTTTTCTGAAATATTTCAAAACTTTAGTAATATGTCATTATGTATGTAACAAAAGAGAAATAGGATTTATAATGATTTCAAGATTGTTTAAAACCTTTGATTTTTTAATTTTGAATTATCTGGTGCTTTAAAAAATGCAGCATTTAGGCTGGAGGGTACCCTTGAACATCCCTCATTTCAGGGACTTTGCTGCCACAGTAAAGTTCTCCACCCACCCAAATGATGTCCTAGGGATATATATAGAAAAAAGTTGTTTACAACGAACACGATAACGCCATTTTATTTGTGAATCATAATCTGATAATAGCTGAAAAAATTCACTTCTTTGTAAATGTCCACATGAGCTCTTTCGGTGTGACATTATCTTTCAATCGTGTAATTCAGCACTTTATAACGTATCTGTCATGAATGACAGCGCAATGGCTGCTCACAAAATAGGTTTAGTTATGACGGTTCAAACGCCTATAATCAGATAATATCAAAGCAGGTGAATCGTTTCGCTTCACTGATCACTAATATTGAACTCGTGATGGCACCACTATTCAGAACGTTGACCATGCTGTGCATGCGGGTGGGCCTGCAACCTATAATCCAAAAAAAAGATCACCAGAAAATAGTGATGCGTTTCTTTGCAGCTGAGTTGTTCACAACCATTTTCAGAGACTTGACATTCTATTTTCTAAAATCGTCTTTTATTTTAAAACTAACCAATATCACCGTTTACAAACGAAATAAATTAGTTCCTCGTGATCTCAGAGCAATCTCGTTCATCGTGATCTTTTCACTTGAGCAATTCGTTTTTGTTTGATTATTTCGAGGGCGGCAATATGGTAATAGCCAAATATATGTTTTCGGCTCTATTGAAAAGTTGGCAAAAATGAGTAATCATATGATGGTTGTGGCACGACGATGAAAAACAAACCTTTTGTATTCTTACCTTCTACTTAAATTTGATATCATCAATTTGAAATCAAAATTCCAATTTCAAACCCGTTTTGTGATACTATTCTAATTGCATAGTTTATTAGCATGTACAGGGTAATTATAAATTTGATAACTTTCCATATGTACGATAATCCTGGTGAGCCAAATATTATGACGCGTATGATACATGTAAGCCGCAGGGGTATTTTCATTCATTTGAAAGTTTTAATCGCGTTCGTTGTTCCAAAAATAAAGTTGCATTGTTCCGAGGGTTTATTGTTCTGAAATACGGGTTCTTTTCTCCAAAATTAAGTTCACCCAGGCCTATTAGAGGGCCACGATTCAACATGTTCAATGCTACCCACGAAAGGGAGGGGGGCTTGTGCAAAATATTTATTTAACTTCCTATCTGTAGAACTTTAATTTTTTACACTGCCTCAAGCAATATATTTATTTAAGTTTGTGTGTGGTGATAAATATTTATTTCACTTTCTTGTTTACAAACTTTTTGAAGGTTATATAATTATTTATTTCAAATTTCTCCTACAGTTGATATTTGTCCTTCAGATAATAAAAAATTTTCACGCAAAATTGGTCTGAAATATGTATTTTAAAAATAATCCAGCCCCCCCCCCCCCCTGGTAATTGAATGGTGGCCACTTACTAAATATTCTTAACAACATAGCTCAGCAACATTTTTTTACATGCTGGGGGGGGGGGGGGCGGGATGTAAGATTACGTTTTCCCCTGAGGAATAATGGAATAACGGAATAGAAATGATTAGGTCAATTGCCGTGAATAGCGGTGAAAAGGGTTACCATCTGAGAAATAATAAGCATTGAACCGATTTGAATGCAATTTATTTTGACGCTTTGCTTAAGCAGCCATTGTCCCTACGGTGTTGGAAGGTATCCTGGAAGATCAGTGACATTGCGCAATTTTTAAGGTCAAGGTCATACATAAAATAGTGTTTATTTTCTCTAATACATGAAACTGACGAAACTGGGGTTTCCTGTAATTGATAAACGAAACAGACGAAACAAAACTGACTTCCTGTAATCGACGAAACTGACGAAAGTGGGTTCCTGTAATCGACAAAACTGACGAAACTGGGTTCCTGTAACATGTGTAATCGACGAAACTGGCGAAACTGAGTTCTTGTAATAGACAAAACAGACCCCCTCAGCTCTATCACCTTGGGCATGGGTGACGCCCCTCACCCCCTTCCACCACCTTCCACCACCTTCAACATGGCTGATGCCCCTCACCCCCTCACACCACCTTCAACATGGGTGACGCCCATCACCCCTTCCACCACCTTCAACTTGGGTGACTCCCCTCACTCCCTCCCAACACATTGAACATGGCTGACGCCCCTCACCCCCTCCCAACACCTTTAACATGGCTGACGCCCCTCACCCCCTCCCAACACATTGAACATGGCTGACGCCCCTCACCCCCTCCCAACACATTGAACATGGCTGACGCCCCTCGTCCCCTCCCATTACCTTGAACATTGCTGACGCCCCTTAACCCCTGCCATCACCTTGAAAATGGATGACGCTACTCAGCCCCCTGCCATCACCTTGAACATGGATGACGCCCCTCAACCCCCTGCCATCACCTTGAACATGGCTCACGCCCCTCAACCCCCTGCCATCACCTTGCACATTGATTATGCCCTTCAACCCCCTGCCATCACCTTGAACATTGCTAACGCTACTCAGCCCCCTGCTATTACCTTGAACATTGCTTGTCTGATGTTGAACCACAACATTAAACCAACAATGGATCCACTTAGGTATAAAGTGTTTACCAGGCTGATATATCGGCAAACACACTTATAAATATTCCTACAGTACTTCAAATATGGCACAGAATACTAGACAGGGATATATCCTAACCAATCTAATAAACATGTCTGTCAAACTTTTTTCAACGATTTCTATTGTATTTTTTCCCGTAGATTTCAAATCTACCAGATACCATTCGAGATTTTGCATATTTAATTAGCTAATTTGCATATTTCCAAAATGGCCGCCAAAAAAAAGTAATCGGCTATGAATACAGTCTTGGCGATCCTAGAAATGTGTTTTTTGGCCCTAAGTTCGGGTTTTGAGATCCCATAATGCCATTGTGATGACAATATTATTTTTGGGATCATTGGAAGGTCATAGGTCACGTGACCATTGAAATATAATATCTCACTTTTACGTTTTAGCAAAAAGTGCACAAATTGACTTTTTTGAGATAAAATGATGATTATATTTATTAATACAATATATTAATTCAAAATGGCTGCCAGCCGAACCTAAAATCAAGATATCTTAGCTTCTAGATATCATATCGATCTTAGTGTCTAGATTGGGGGTTTTTTGATCAAGGAATACAATGAAAGACATCATTATACTGTCAAATAATTTTTTAGAGGTTTTCGATGTTTTCTGATCTCTATAGTTTGATATTTTGGCAAAATTGTGTTATATCATAATCATATTTGCGTAACTTTCTCCCACAACGAGGTTATCATCCTCATAAATTTTATAAAATATTTTTGTGTAATAGATACAGCAGGTTCTGGCTCATAGATGTATATAATTGTGCTGCGCCAATGTCTCAAGCGTTGGCCCAGCATTGAAGCAGCGTTGAACCAACAGTGGCCTTCATTATTTCACGTTTGAATACTGATCTATTGTTTAACTCCGGCGAATACGAGACTTTGCGCCGGTGCTGGTTGAGAGACGGGCCGACATCGTAGACGTTGGTCCGTCGCTTTGCTAGGACCTGGTCCATGCAGGTGTATTCGCTGGAGCATCACCATTTTAGGGCCTACATTGATATGCCTACATTCTAACACCTCGTCTGTACACCTCATTTTTATGCATACTTGTCATATAAACTGACGAATAAGCCTTAAGGGCTGGGTACTGAAATTAAACTGATTAAATTATTGTTTTTGCTGTATTTTGTACTCGTCAGTATAATAAACGAATTGAATTGAATTGAATTGAAACTTCAGGACTGGTTTTATATTGATCTTTGACCCTGAAAATATTGGTCTAGACAACTTTAAAAGCAAATTATCTTTAATATTGACCGATATATTGACAACTTCAAGTTTTTCGGTAATGGCCGCCATTATTGGCTTCCTGCCAATTTCCATTAGTCGATTTGCAAGGTTGTGCACCTAGCTTGTGATCCTAAATATATGTAGGTATCATTTCAGGAGCCAAAACTTTTACAACACGACGTGTCAGTTTTCCAGAAAAAATGATGTTTACCCCCTGGGTAGTAGTTCTACATACTCTACAAAATAACAGTGCCGTATTATAATGAAAATGATTTGTCTATTTACCTCTTTTATCGCTGTCATATACATGTGATATGTATGGGTTTACTTTATATCATGTTAGCATGTGAATTCAGGACAGTGTGCGGATGATAACCTCGTTCTGGGAGGATTTATTCAAATATAACTATGATATAACACAATTCTGCCAAAAATGTCAAACTATAGAGATGAAAAGACATCAAAACTACTAAAAAAATTGACAGTATAATGATGTCTCACATTGTATTTCTTTATTAAAAAAAACAATCTAGACACTAAAATCGCCTAAATATGATATCTAGGAGCAAAGATATGTTGATTTTAGGTTCGGCTGGCGGCCATTTTGAATTATGGCGGCCATCTTGTATTAATTAATATAGTCTTGTGTATCAGATGCAACTCTCTGAAATTAAATATATATCATCAGACATTCAAATCATCATTTTATCCAAAAAAATCAATTTGTGAACTTTTTGCTAAAACGTAAAGGTGGGATATTGCATTTCAATGGTCACGTGACGTATGATCTTCCAATGACCCAAAAAAAAATATTGTCATCAAAATGGCTAAAAAACACATTTTTAGGATTGCCGGGACTGTATTCATAGCCGATTAAATTTTTTGGCGGCCATTTTGGAAATATGCAAATTAGCTAATTAAATATGCAAAATCTCGAATGGTATCTGGCAGATTTGAAATCTACGGGAAAAAATACAATGGAAACCGTTGAGAAAAGTTTGACAGATATGTTTATTAGATTGGTTAGGATATATCCCTATCTATACGCATTACTGTTACATGGCTCATTATCTCATGGTCGAGATGCTTGTGTGATTACCGGTGTAACAGTTTCAGATTACCCCTCCCCCCCCTGTTTACGTTAGCCCCCTGGGGTAATCTGAAACTAGTGCCAAGTAAGTTACCTTCCCTAGTTTAGTTTCGAAATAACCCCAGCAATTTTACTGGTTAGCTCTCAATGATAAAAATAGTATATTTATTTTTTCATCACATGGCATTTGGACATTTTTGGTCACACTTCAATCTCCATAATTATGAACCTTTGATCTCTAGGGCAACTACCAAAAAACATATTAGGATATAATACAGTATATAACCCTTCATGGCAGCTAACGGGAAACATTGCTGGTATTGAGCGTTACAAATATCCATAAAAACTGACAAGTATTCTGTCCAAGCAGTCAGATTTATACGAAAATATTCTGGACTGAAAGAGTTAATGTTGAGCCAACGTCACAGACCGTGACCCAACAATAAATAAACAATGGGCCAATTTCATCCATCCATCCATCCATCCATCAATCCATCCATCCATCCATCCATCCATCCATCCATCCATCCATCCATCCATCCATCCATCCATCCATCCATCCATCCATCCATCCATCCATCCATCCATCCATCCGTCCATCTATCCATCCATCCATCCATCCATCCATCCATCCATCCATCCATCCATCCATCCATCCATCCATCTATCCATCCATCCATCCATCCATCCATCCAGCCATCCAGCCATCCAGCCATCCAGCCATCCAGCCATCCAGTCATCCATCCAATCATCCATCCATCCAAATATAGCACAGAATACGCATTCAGCGCTTTAAGGGTTAGCTTGTGTTTGCATTTTAAAATTATGAAAATATATTTCCCTATTTAGGGAAATAATTATATTTTCAAAATAAATTATTGTTAAATGCAAACACAATCCATTTCACAAAATATGATAAAGAGAGACAGCTTTCATTATAGCCAATAAATATATTATTTTCCACAAATTACCAGAGTCTAAATGTAATCATGCAAATAATGTTCGCACTGGACATATCTTACATGATTTGGATATCTTATATGATTTGCCTCTACATAGATTGTAGTTTATCTATATCATTATAGAGACTACTATTGTGAGCAAACATAAATGTGAAAAAAGTTGGTTTAACCATCACACTGATGAGTAAGCACACAAAATATGTTTTTAAACATCAAAATTTGCAAACGTTTGGTCACAAATTAACCCTTTCAAGCCTGACTTTATAATAATAATAAAAAGTAATAAAACTTCTATAGCGCCTAAATCCTCGGTGATTCGAGCTCAGAGGCGTGACAAACATATTCGTAGTCTGACTCATAGTTCCAAAAACCGTTTGCGTTTGTCGTCTGGGCCAACCGGACCACCGAGGATTTAAATTCGGAAAAGCCTGATCTTCATCAACTACAAGCCGCGAATTGCAGTCGCAATTCTCGACTTGTAGTGGATGAATATGATGTGATGTGGGTGAAAAAGTAAGGAAAACTGCCATCTATTAAACCAGTCTCATGGAAATTGTCATTCTTAAACCCTTGGTTGTAGGGAAATTAAGTTTGTTTTCAGGGATGTAAAATGATGCTTTAATGCATCGTGAGGGCTTAAAGTTTTAAGTAGGTGGAAATTTAAATTGTTGATTCAGCGCTTTAGGGGTTGGCTTGTGATCAATGTTGTTTTAATGTTGGGCCAGCGTCGAAGACACTGGCACAACATTAAAACGACATAGTTTTAAGTGTCAGCTTGTTGATACATTGAGACAAAGTTAAGCCAATACATTTATTTATTTATGCATTTACTTATTTACGTGTGACAGGTACATGTGCCACATATCCAGGGCAGTCACCTGCCTATGACGTACTGTCCTTTTATAAATGTAGTGAAAATGACTTGCAAAACGCATTCGACGGTAGCCTACCTGACTTGCCCATGCAAATAGCAGTAGTTGATTACTTACAAACAGCAGTAACCGATTAGTTTTAAAGTAAGTAGTTACTGTAGTTTGTCTCTGCGTGGAATATTGCGGGCATATGATTGTCAGGTTAGCAACCTGGGCAGATTAAACGTATCTAATTGAAAAGATATATGCCTATGATATCATACAATGCCTACACATTGTAAGAAATAATTCCATGGATAACTACGTACTTTATATTAAACAATTTTTTATGCTATTTTAGAGATAAACAGATAAAAGATTTTACGGGTGAATGGCCGGGTAGCCCTTATTTTCATCCCAATTAAGACCTTACTATAATAATTTGATTCAACTTACCTTATACACTAGCAATATTAGGATAACTCTTGATGAGTTATGTTGTGTTCCAATCAGAAGACAGTAGTGGGTGGCACCCAAGTAAACACAAAACATTTCCATAACATTCATACAACGTCGGCCCAACGTCTTCGACATTGGTTGAACACTGGTTCAACATTGTATAAATGTTATACAAATGTTTTGTGTTTACTGGGACGACTCGGCTGCTTCTCTGTGCTGCATTACTTATGCTGAAACGCCGACAAAATAAATACCATCATACAAATAGTTGTGGAATTAGAAATAAATTTGGACCCATTAGTTGCCTCGATTATGACACATGATCACTCTAAGGATTTGTGCGCCTCTGAGCTCGCTCCGCTGAGGATATAGGCGCTATATAAGTTTTATTGATTGATCGATTGATTGCGTGTGTGAACGTTAGGGCCTAAATGTTTGGTATGCCACTTCTACTATAATTATTTTAGGTGAATTTAAAGCAGCTATGTTTTCGCGAGTACGAATGTCTGGCTAATGGCATCTGCACCAGTCCAGTCTTAATACACGCAGAGCATGGCTCAGATGGGCTGATGGAGGTCAATGTTCTATACAGGGGGTCCCTTGCCAGTGGCAGTATGATTAGCGACACGGGGCGATCTAGCTGTTTAAATCTGCTATAATATAGCAAGTACGTCTGAACACATTGGCATTATTAGTGTGTATCATGTACAATATATTATACGTACATCAAACGTACATTATGATAGATCTTATGCCAACACAATAATATTTATAGGTTAACAAATAATATAAAGATTAAAGTGTCACTATCACAATTGCATCGCTCTTGTCGCCTCTGAGTGTTATGTATGAGCAAATCAAATATAATAATTAAACATTCTATGTTTTGTATAAATAATGCTGTGCACTGCACATTTAGATGGCATCGATGTTAAACACTATATATTTAGTGTATCTAGGTGGAGGTCAATGGACCAAATTCACTGTTAACCTGTAATCACCACATATTGGAACAGAAACATCTGATTTCCAAATAAGAGTAATAGGTGTCTCCCATTCAAACTATTGGACAGATTCAATAATTCCACAACTCACAAGTTGATCAAAATTCTTCTCCACAGCTGCGGAACTTATCGTTCTCTGAAAAAAAAAATGTTTGTAACTTTGACTGATGTTGTATTTGATAAATGTTCTGCCAATTGGACTGAACATTATGAAGCCAATTTCTACCTATTATCTTTGGCTGATTCCCGCTAACTACTGCCAGATGTACACTCATACTATTACCCTCATTTTGGGAAATATTTACATTTGCGACTCTTATAAGCTTTGTGAGTTATAAGCTCTCCTGTGAACGTACGTGATTGTATTCCTGTGTCGGACAAATATAATCTCTCTTGCCTATTTACTTTTTCAAAAGTTTTATCATTTGTCATGGACACTGATGTACCTGTGTCTATTTGCATCACTACATCCTGTCCAATTATTAGTTGTCAGCTGGGAATTGTCAGCTGGGAATTGCTGCCCAAATTTCAAAAAATACTAAACTTGGTTGGAAAAAATAAGTGTCATGCATAAAATAATAACTTTTAAATGTCCTGTTTCTACTATGACATTGTCTCAATTTAATGTATTCAAAATAGAGCACATGGTTCTTAAAGCGTTACTGCTGCTTTATGGGATGAAAATGAAATGAGGTTGTTCTTTTGATCACCTCAGGTGGACATACAAGGAAGCAGTAGATTACATGATGTGTAACTCTGCCCTGAATGAACAGGCTGTCAGGAATGAAGTCCGCAGATATATCACTATACCCGCACAGGTAAAATACCCTTAACCCTTTAATCGCCGGTGCCGCATATATTCGGGTTTTCATTTTATATCAGCACATTAAATACCACATTTCAAATATGGTAAAGACAAAATGTGACATCAACCAGCAAGATTTGAAAAGAATTGACCACCGTTTTGTCAATTCTGAATAATTTTCACTCACTTGAAGTTGTGGATCGCGTCAGCGAGACACAACTTCAAGTGGGTGAAAATTTAAATTGAATAATTTGGCGGTTAAAGGGTTAACCCGAACAACGCTGAAGTAGTTTTGTATAAACCATGAGACCAAAGGATATTTTTCAATATTTGAGATCATCTTAAATGGCTTAGTTAGCTATTTCTGCCTTCTTTGAATACCTATGTTACGAGTCTACCGCTATTAGACATTATTTTAATTCTTTCAGCGCGGAGACCGACTTAATACGTCAAAATCTGACGTCGACGTATCAAGTCAGTCCCCGCGCTGAAAGGGTTAATATGTACAAATCTAATGTTTAGATATGGTCTCATACGATCTAATAAAAAAGTTAGGCTAATATGCGAGTCGAACTTAAAGCGACATAAGAAGGACGAAGAGTGACATAAGAATAAGAGAAACAAAAATGAGATTTAATGTGATTCCTGTATTTTTTTTATTTTGGACATCGGTGTATAAAATTAAATCTCATTCTTATTTCCCTTTTAACTGGTTAATGCACAACCAAAAACGCAATTTCAGTCTATGGATATTTCGAAAACTAAGGAGCATTTTAAGGAGCCAAAACAAAAATAATGATTTTGGCCTGATTGTATCGCTTTGACCCTTTCACTACTGACAGTAATGTTCCCCCAATACTGGGCCTAAAAGTACATGTATGATGTGGCGACGGCCCATGTACTTTGGTGTACACCATTTAGGCAATCGTGGCGACGGCCCACGTACTGAAAGGGTTAACCAATACATCCTAATGCTGGTTTAATATTGGATACAGTTACACATATATGCTTCGCTTAACTATTTATGGCGGCTATTTTATGAAATGGCCGCAATATGGCTCACAGGACCTTAGCAATTCTGCAATGTCTCTATATCTAAAAAATATCCACACTTTTTTAATGTGAAACGTGTCCAATAGATCAGCCAAAAACTGTTAAAGTTTTCAAGAGATCAAGCTGCCACATTCAGACTAGCTTTGCATAACTACGCGGGGCTTTTATTAACCCACAATTCGGGCATAAATAATTACTGTCACATATCTGCTGGTCTATACATGTACTTATAATTTCTGCTAGACAGCTCTGCTTGACATTCATCGCTTTACTTGTTTGAAATGTATACTGTTTTCTTAACCCTTCAAGCCCCCATGATGCATCAAAGCATCATTTTACATACTTGAAAACAGATTTCTTTTTGCTAAAACTAACGGGTTTTAAAACGAAAATATCCATGAAACTTTTACCAATACATGGCAATTTTCTTTAATTTTTAAACCACATCAAATCATCTTCATCCACTACAAGTCGAGAATTGCGACAGCAATTCGCGGCTTGTAGTGGATGAAGATGACTATGGTGAATTCAGGATTGAAAAAGGTTAATCATTCATTTAAAAATACATTTATAATTGGTGGAACATCGTTCTTTTCATGTTAACTCCGATCGGTAAAAACATTGGTTTGTCAAACAGGAAGCGAGATATCTCTCAAAATGTTGCAACAAGGGACACAAAAAAAGAATAGTTCATCTTTATTGGTTATTCATTTGTAACTTCTTCATTTTAGGCATGTGCTTATAAACCAGGATCAACTAAATTCAAAGAATTGAGGAAACAGGCATCCAAGGAAATTGGTGATGTATAAATGAAAATGAAATGAATCGGGCTTTAGGCCACCTATGTGCACATATAGGCTAAACTGGGCCAGGAGAACCTCCTGAGGATGGTGAGATGATTGAGATGACACTGTCCTCCAGACACAGGATTCGAAATTCGAGCCCTGGCGGTCTGAGGCCGAGCACGCTACCTCTCGGTCACGGAGGCTTCCCACAATACTAACTTTCACACGTGGATGGGGAAGAAACAATTTTGTTTCTTTCAAACCGCCGAGACCGGGAACCGAACCCCGGACTCTGGCGTGAAAGGCAGCGGTGCTAACCACTACCCTAGGGCCCCCGCCCTGGTGATGTATAAGACTACATTAGGCTAATATTGTGCATAAATAGAATAATTATTTGAAGCAAGTTGTAGGATGGGGGACTTAAATCACAGCACACAGAACCTAACAGTTACTTATTTTGTGTGTCCAACATGTTTTTTTTACGTGAAGCACATGATGAGCATTAACTTTTTCAGTCATTTGTATCCCAACATGCGCTAGAACAAATTGGTGTTCAAAGATGGGTATAACTAAACTAGACCTATTTTGTGAGGCCATACCGCTGATAATTCTCTGATATAATTTGAAACAAAACATTAGTATAAATGTATTTCAATGCCACCGTCGTACTCTGTATTGGGCTAAATTACGTCAGAGACACCCCCTATGGATTAATGTATACACTGCTGTGCAAATCGAAAAAAAGCCAATAGCCTAACTGCTCACTATTAAAATAAGCAAATAATGCCTTTTGGCTATGCACGTCATAGCAAATGAATTGTTGAACACAGCAAACACGAAGCATTGACCAATGTTGCTGTAATGTACGCTGGTGCATTGTCTACGACGTTAGCCAGTGTTTTCCAGTAAACCACATGAACGTATACTGCCGGTCCGGAGTTCGAACCCGGTGTGCCCATTGGTATTAAGTCGTGCTAATACAAACTTTTTGTTTTTACAGGAGATTGTTTTGATATCAGAGAGTTTCACGATTTGCTACTGAAGACTCTCGCAGCGCCAATGTCCATAGTGGTAGATATTGTCAACAAATACATTGAAGATCACATTAGGAAATAAGAAGAACAAATCATATTCTGCAGCATGTCTATATATAGGTCTATTTGAAAAGGTTTCACATCTTCAACTTTTAAGAAAATAGCGTTTTCCGGGGGAAAATAAAACGATCTTAATCTACTTATTTATTTAATTCAGCACTGGATCGATATCATGTGCTTGCGTTGTGTGGCAACATTTTGTTCATATAATAATTATATCATTTGTAAATAAACAGGATGAACACAAATAATTGGTAATTGTTCTTCCACGTGTTATCGAAAAGGTATGAAAATAACATTATTCATACGTATGGGTGCACACATGCGTGTACATATTCTGCTATATAAACTAACATATATAAATACATGCCCTACGCATTAAGTTGATATAACGAGGCATACGTTTGATAACAGATGGTATTTTAGTAGGATTAGTACAGGGCATTTAAGCCAAAAAGTGGTGAACATAGGAAAAAATTACAACAGAAGCTTTTTTTTGATGATGAATCATTATAGATGGAAGTAAATTTGGAATATAAAAATGGTCTGGTAATCAGATATTATAGTACTTATATTTTGCTGAACCTCTTGAAGATATGAATTGACCTTAGACAGTGCTCAGAAAATACAAGAATATAAATTAGTCAATTCCAACTCTATGTTGGCTTCAGTAAATTTTTATAACTATACAGGATGAGATTATACAGCTTCAGTTGATTTGTGATCATGAATTTATGGATCTTTGAGCAACATATTTGCAGTATTGGGGCAGTGTTGCCATTGTTCTTCCTTATAATAGAATCATTTGCATAAGCATCAATTCGCCCAACACTCTTGACAGAAGGTGAAAAACATATAATTGTGCTCAAAGTATCCTGCAGTTCTGTAACAAAAGCAGCCATGTCTGGAATGTTGCTAACAAAGTTTTATTTAACTGTTCTATTTAGTTGTTTTAATTCATATTCGTATAGCAATTTTTATTAGTTTTTATCGAGGGCCTAAAAGTATGTATTCTTTTGTATTCGATGCTAGCATCCGATTATACACACACTGTATATCAGAGATGACCGTCGCTATGTTTGTTTTTAAATATTATCATGTTATATTTTACATAAAGTTCTCAGGTTTATCTGTACATTATTGTGCTCGAAATATCCGACGGATTAGATCAAGTGAAAACAAAATGTAATAAAGAAGACTTAAACAGTCACTCATGATGTTTAAAAATGTCAATTTATAAAAATATAAATCATCAAGTAATAATATCATTTATAATTTTAATTTTTATAAATACATTTTTCTAGATTGCAACCTGATTTTGACAATTTCTTGAAACGTGATATCTCAACTACCTATGCATCATGTACATGTTGAAGTTGATAAATATACAGTGTAATATTTTGTGAAAAATTATCGTTATTTGACAATAATGTATTAAAATTCAATAATTAATATTAATTTAATTAATCTTAGATTACTTTTTGTTGTATTTGACAACAATTAAACACATCTAGTTGAAAACAATACAAAATAAATACCAAATCAGTGTCGTTTGCGACTTAAGGTGTTTATTTCTGTATGATATATGGGCAATAACACCATACTTAGTCAGTTTTATTATATTGATATAGTTATACTGATGTTATTTTCTTACTTTCATGTTACTATGGGGGACTTTTCAAATATAATGTGATGTATAAAGTAGTATTATACATAATTTGGCATGTTTGGTATTGGAAAATATAAGATTTGGTTGATTAAAATGATATGCAAATCTAAGTTGTTTATTTTCTATATCATTTTTTATTTATACTTGACAAAATTTAAAAGTATTTTGTTAAATATAGATATAAATATAATTATTATGTATACAATCTAGTGTACATATATATTTATATATCTCAAATCAATGTTACGTATGTCGCTCGCTGAAGGTGTCTATTTCTAAAAAGGGGGTGGGGGGGGGTAGAGTGATAACTTCATTCTCAATCGCTTTTATTTGATTGATATAACTATTTTGTTGTTATATTCTTACTCCCATATAATGTAGGAGTTTGTAAAGTGTAGATATATATGAGTTGATGTTCATAGTAAAGTAACGGACGATTTTTGTACGTTCGAGTTTGAAAAATATATATGGAATTTCGTTCATTAAAATGACGATTACGTTAACTTTACGTGTGGCTTTAACCCTATCAATATACTTGCAATGGTCTGTATTTGCATTTATATATAATTCTGAATCTAGTTGTCAGCTGAAAAAAAACCTCTTCACTATCTCAACAGGCAGCCAACATTTCACATACTGCATGTTTTCAGAGTTACAGTTATCGTCAACAGTCGCGTCCACGTCTCTTTCTGGGAGGGCTCAAGACGTGATATACCGTTTTTTATTGAATGAGATTAAAGACAGTCACCGATTCACTCCCTGACAATGACGCCTCCCTACTCTTAGTCCCACCCTTTGTGAACTGCTTAGATTAATGCCAAGTTTATTCAAGAACTCTGGCCTAATAACAATAATCGGCTAAATGGTGCGGGTGTTACGGGGTGATAGTCATAATGTGGCTTGCAAAACGAATTTCTTCTTGTCGTTTAAGGTGTCAGATTTTGTGACATAATTCCTATTTAGAGGGGTGTTCTTAGTTTCCACCCCCTTTGGGGGGCCCTAGGGTAGTGGTTAGCACCGCTGCCTTTCACGCCAGAGTTCGGAGTTCGGTTCCCGGTCTCGGCGGTTTGAAAGAAACAAAAATGTTTCTTCCCCATTCACGTGTGAAAGTCAGTATTGTGGGGAGCCTCCGTGACCGAGAGGTAGCGTGCTCGGCCTCAGACCGCCAGGGCTCGAATTTCGAATCCTGTGTCTGGAGGACAGTGTCATCTCAATCATCTCACCATCCTCAGGAGGTTCTCCTGGCCCAGTTTAGCCTATATATGCACAAAGGTGGCCTAAAGCCCGATTCATTTCATTCCCATCCCCTTTGTATGTTCTACATGTAAATAAAAAAATTTTGTGCAGATCTTTCCGTGATAAGGACAACGTACTGATCATTTTTCATAAAGTTGGAGATACATTTTGGCCCAGTGTATCCGTTTCAGCGTACCCCCGTTCCGCATAACGGGGGGTACGCTGAAACTAGTTTCAGCGTACCGGGGGTATGTACCCCCGGTACGCTGAAACTGGAAAAAGTTACCTACCCTAGTTTCATATTACCCACGGAGGTACGTTGAAACTAGTCTCAGCGTACCGGGGGAGGGGTACGTTGAAACTAGCTTCAAAGTACCCCCCGGTATTTAGAAACTAAAAAAACAAAAACTTCTACCCCCCCCCCCCAAGCTAGGCCTATGTGACCTATGTACCAAATATAATTATCTCTGACCTTTTAAGTACCGTTACACCTAGGTTAAAAAGATGGATTGCCACGATTCGTTGTGTAGGCTACATGCATGGTTAACGTCCAATCAAGGTCAGGGTTTAACCTAAACTGACAAATTATTTTATTGAAATTTTCAAGCACTTGAAGTAAGTAAACCTTATTCGGACTTTGTGAAATATTGTTGTTTGATGTCACGTTTTATCTATAACATGTTCAACAGCTTAGGTTAATTAATGTGCTAATAAAAATAAAGAAACAAATATAATCGGGACTGGCTGTTAAAGGGTTAACGTTAAAGTTTTTTACATGTTCACTCTAGATCTATTTTATATGCGCCGGCAATTTGGTTTGATGTTAGATGACTGCCATTGTGTAGGCCTATGTTACAAGCATGTGGACAGGTAGGCCCTTATACGGGTATTAAATTTGTTATTAGACCCCTACTTGATTCAAAACAGGCGCGGAAAGATGGACAACGCTACATCTGCAATAGATAAATCAATAGATAATAACCACAATGATAAACAAACAGCGCGAAACAATTTTTATGTTAGTTGCCCTGGAGATCATAAGGTTATAGAGAGATTAAAGACCTTCCGCAAACATTGTTGCGTCTATTGTCATAGACATCAAAGGGTGATATGGAGAACAAAATGTTTTAATAACTCGTGCTATGGTGTCACAAAGTTGCATTCATGTTGCCCGTTTAACCGGATCGTGATTTCTTAAGAATAATCCAACATTTTGTTAACGTGAGATTTTCTAATATCTCCGCCACGTCTTGTTTCTTTTGCATTTTGTTTTATGTTACCGTTTGCGAGAAATTTGAGATACAGTCACTTTAAGCTGGGAGATATATGGAGGATTAAAGTCCTTCTAGGTTTTATGTAAAGTTGTTTATGAGTCTAATAAGAATACTCTGGTATTTAAATACCGGGGTCTGTTAGCTCATCCGGCCAAAGGCCATATGAGCTTTTGTTATGGCGCTTTTGTCCGTCTTCTGTGCGTCCCCAATTCGCGAAAACTGATATCTCAAGAAAACGTTGTTTCTCTTCGAGTCATGTAGGCTACATATGTACACAACCTGTAGGCCAACACAGTGTTCGCCAAGTAGGGGTGTAGGCCTATATAGGGTGTGCTCCAGGTGGCGCCACCTGTCATATCTGGTTTCACGGTAGTTTCAAGTTCTCGAGTAACACTTTGCGCCAAGCCCTATCACTCTAAAATCACTTGCAGGATCTCCCTAAAATCATATACTATGCTCCCATGGACCTAGTCAATACAGGGTGTGCGTCACGGTTATGGCTACAGGTTTGTCAGATGCATTCTCACGGAAAACGCTATTTCTCCTCGAAGATTCAAAATAATACACAATGTTTACGAAATAGGGATGTAGGCCTACTGTATAGGGTGTACTCAAGAATATACAATAGCTCTTATTATATATTCTTGGTGTACTCCATCCAGGTGGCGCAACATGTCATATTTCACGACCTGCGAGTGGCCTGTCATTGACATCTTCCTCTAACCACCGATTTCTGAGAGAAAGTATTTGTTGCATTCACTAACTAATATCTAATTTGAAAAAACTACCCTTAAATCGAGTACTACATGCAGTGTGAACTCGCATAGTAGAGAATATCACGTAGAAAGTTCAAATCAAATACACCCGCGAATTACAAGGATGAGCTGCAGTGTCATTGACACTTTCATTCTTAAACCTCACAGCGCGGGGAATCCCGGATCGTTTTTAGATCGTCTGTAGACGTCAGATTCTGACGTCTAAAGTCGATCTTCTTGTAAGAGTAAATATATTTATAATGGTTGTAGAGTCATAACATAGGTATTCAAATGAATCAGAAAGAGCTAACTGAGACATTTATGCTGATTTCAAATTGAATAAAACCCTTTTGTCTCCAAGTTTATTTTTTTAAATATTCAAGAGTTAACCCTTAAAGCACTGAAATATTAGTATAGACCTACCCTAAGAGACCAAAGTTTTTTTTCAATTAGTTAACTCTTTCCGCTTCATTTGAATGTCTATATGTTATGGGTCTATGGCCATTAGAAGGGCCATTTACGAAATATTTGAGCAATAACGGTAAAGACATGTCTTCAACATTTTTTCAAAAAGTTTGCTTTATCTCATTATTATTATCATTTAATCAGCTAAATACATGTATTTAGAACTCAGAATTTGTATTACATGCATTTATCTTGGAAAATCAGATTTTTATTCGTTATAAAATGCTTGATTTGTCTTCACCGTGAGGTGTCCGAAATGGGTTTGCAATTTTTTGTAAAATTGTTATTGTCATATAATTACGTTATTGCCATTCTTGACAGGTTGGCCCTATTTCTAAAATGTCTTTTCTTGATAATAAAAAAAAATATAGATATTAACCCGTTTGTGACGAGCCCCGGAGATCTCCGTGATTTAGGGAGACTATTCAGATATGAGGCCCCGAGATATCCGGGTTTGATTGCATGAGATAACTATGACGTCATAAAATAATCTCGTTCCAGAAACAGGGCAGTAGCATAATAATCTCGTGTTCAACGGGTTAAAAAGTTGACTGAATCACCAGTTATTCAATATTAAGCCGTGGTCCAAGTTTAGGAATGCAAATTTCTTTACCATTAACAAGAACTCATAAGGCTTATTATTTCTGCAAGTATTCACCAGATGGCTCTAGCACATAAATTCCCTGATCTAGTCAACTAAGTGTAAAGTAGGATGTCATAAATGAAATGTCACAACAATAGGAAGTCTTCACCGTATGTCTAATAACCTTGGTTGAAAAATTAAATAGCTGTTTTAGATTATTCTTGTCATCAGTACATGAAGAAAACAACGTTGTGAAGTAAAAAATATGCACATATCTTGTATAATGCTTATGTTATGCCAAATAGTGTGTCTTTACCGTTATAATGATTTGTCTTAACCATTATAACGGTAAAGACCGACATAAAACGGTAAAGAAAAATACTATTTTAAAACGTACGTTCTGTGGTAATTCAATGTCCCTTAAGTCATAAGGTGTGGAAGTCTGCAGACAATTATACTGAAAACTGGGCCTGCTATATAAAACATATAACTCCTATTTATTTAAAAAAAAATTATTTACCGTTAAAACAACATCTTTACCGTTACAAACGTTTTTACCGTTTAATGTTCTGTCTTTACCGTTATAAAATTGCATTCATATCTAAAATGACAAAAATATGAAAAAATATCGTTCATTTTGTGTAAATATATCCCTTTTGACCCTCGTAATTAGGTTGGTCAAATACAAAATTGAATACGCCATAGTTGAATATCGTATTATTGAATTAAATCATATAAAAACAAATCTTTTTTATAAAAAAACATCTTTTTCTGATCACAATGACGATGGTGTGCAAATCGTTTTTGCTACACACATGGCTGAAAGTATTGAACCATTTAATTCGTCAATGTCGGTATTCCCCTGTGATCAAAACATCGAGCATTTCAGTTATTATAGGGTAATAATTGAATATGTATAATAAGTCAAATAATAAACAATATAAATTCAGAACCAGATGATTTAAAAGTAGAACGTGTTTCTAGATGTCTTTTGCTTAAACAGGTCAACGTTATTGGGTTGCATACTTTTAACAATGAGTGTGCAGAAGCAGACGCTTTTTATAACCATCACGACAGCTTTCATTTTTCTATCTGTTATATCTAATTTATCGATTATGTCTTCGGCCGTAGTATGTATTTTTGCTTTATTGTACGTTTATATTTCTAACAATGTACATTCAAACCCAAGCGTGACTTTATAAAATTGTATTCAAGTAAAAAAGGCACATTTCTGTTAGAACCACTCATGCATGACGTGATTCAGACAGGTGTTTTTAAAAGGACGTCCGCTAATAAGCTCACGGCCACATCGACCCTTTAAAAGCGGCCAGACCCGCATAAAAAGCCACCCTTTATTCGAGTATGCTTCCTACCCTGATAACGCTAATATGAGCGTTGCATCGCCATAGCACCGTCGATGCTTCGCACAGCAGTTCTTGAATATCGGCAACCATCGGCGATGGAGTACACAAACCATCGAATAGGCTATATACATCGCCCATGTTTACAAGAACATTTTGGAACATCGGCGATGTGTCCGCGACATGTTTAGCCTTGGTGTACCTTACCGAATGTTGCGTCCACTATTGTGCGCTGCTCAGCGCTGTTCGGCGATATATCGCCGATGGTTCTTGGCGATGAAACATTGGGAGAAAATTTCAATGCAATGTCTTGGTGAAGCATGGCGATTACTCGCGTACGTCGCTGATCATTTGTCGAACTACTGGCGCATGGTGGCGCTGCACAAATTTGTGTGATTTTTTTCCTTTTATAATGGGAAAAATGTTTTTTATCCTGCTCATTATTTTGACATTATACAGTCATGGCTTCACAACCATACTATGAGATAAGAAGAGTTTTACTTTGGAGGTCATTGTCCCGAAGAATGCAATATTTATTTTTTAAGCGCATTTCGTTATTTTTTTTTTCTTAAGGAAATTGTAAGAATGATATCAATTTGACATTAAATTGAAGGCCGGCTTCCGTCCGTATTCATCATCAGATGCCGCTTTTATATCTAAGCAACAGTGAAGCCCAATATAATTATGTTGAAGCGCCACTTTACAAAGTGGTACTTGGCACCTTTTATTTTTCAGGGGACTAATTAATTAGGTAATTAATTCTAATTCATTTATAATAATATGCCATTGATAAACAATGAATAACAAAGATATAAAATGTGAACTCTTTATTGTTTCCAATTGAAAACATTTTGAATTCAAGTAAAATGGAATTTGTGTTTTCACTTTTTTTCTTGTGTTAGTAAGAAATATACGTATTAGAGTTAGCAAGAAATATACTTGAATCATTCCAGTTGGGCCCGGTTAATAATGATGAAAAGTGATTATGTTTACATATCAATTTAGATCATTTAACATGCAATATGTATGCATTGCTAATGTCATCGAGGGAGATTTTTAGGGCACTGAATCGATGTCATCTCTAACGGCGACGTTTGCCTTCCGCTTGAAGCTGGCGACGTTTTTGGTGATCGAGATATTTCTCGAACCCATCACTGGTGCCGAAGTCGAAGTTGTCGCAATAGGGGAAGTTTTCTGGCACGGTGGGCAGACTGTTGACGTAGAGGAGCATGGCCATGCTGCGTGTGTGACGCTGTGAGTGGCAGTGTAGCATCCAGTAGCCGAGGTTATCAGTGTGCATGCGTACCACAACGTATCCCTGAGGAGGAATGGTGACAGTGTTCTTCACCACTGGGCGATCCAGGTTGAGGGTGGCAGGCTCGTTGGTCCACCTGGTCCAGCTGCAGTTAGGTGTGGTGCAGTTGATGTCTGGGTTGTTACCAATGGGAGCGCCGGTTACTGGGTCCAGCGGGCCATAACCCACTTTCATCACAGCCACGCTGTTTCCATGGAGATGGACTGGGTGTGCAGCGAGAGAAGACTTGTGGTCATCATCGTAGTTGGTAAGCACCAACTGAACGATCTGGTTCTCAGCCAGGTTGATGGTGTGTGTACACTTACAGCCGTTTTCGCAGTGCTCGGCATCACACATCACCCTTCTGTAATCAGCTGTACTGAACAGAGGCTGTTTGGGGTAGACAAATTCGTGTCCGTTGATACTGGCTCTGTTAGCGAAATTGAAGTTAAGGATCAGTTCACGATCTGGCAGATTGTTCAATCCATAGAGTTCAGTCATCTCTTCCTGGCTGTAGGTGGTGCGGGCTTCATCAATGGAGATACAGATTCTGTTCTCGGCAGCTGGGAACCTCTCAAAGGGGCAGTTGAATACATGACATGGCTTAGCCTGTGTGCATCCAATAGGAGAAGTTGTTGGTTCTTCTTCATCTCTCACTGTATCGTACTTGAGAATGGCACGGCCCTCATTCACGATGCTGTCAATTTGTCCGGTAACACCTGTCTTGATTCCAATTGTTTCAAAACGCATCCAATATCTAGCTGGGCTCTGGTTCGTCCTGAGCTCGAAGTCCACGGTTTCTCCTGCATTGATGTAGAAGGATTGTACCTCAATGGGCTCAATGGTACCGTCATCTGTAGCGACAATGGTCAACATGTGCTGATCTACAGATACCCGCAGTGCAGTTTCAGTTCCTGTGTGAGCCACGTGGAATCGCCAATTATTGCGTCCGGATCTTCCTTCGACTTCAAATACTTCCAAAGGCCACTGCTCCGTGGAGTGCATTTGACGTCCACGACCGTTGATCAGAACGGACTCGAATGGGTACATCGATTCGATGCTGTTGTCAAAATTGAACCTCCTGTTGGCGAAGTTAAGGCAATGCTTGCCAGAGCCTTGGGCGTTGGACTGATAGTCTCCGGTCTGGAAGGGGTTGTCTGATCTGACGCTTTCTGCTGGTGTATGTCCCCAGTCCATCACGGACATGTCGTAGTATGGCATCTCTGGCTCGTCCTTGTGTACCACGAGCATACCGAACAAACCGTCCATACGTTGGTCGCTGACATGACTGTGGTACCAGTGGGTACCAGCGGGCTCTGCGATGAAGCGGTATGTGAAGTTCAGACCTGGCTGGATGGGGCACTGTGTCACATATGGTACACCGTCCATCCACAAATTGTTGAACTGGTGTATACCGTGGAAATGAAGAGTAGTAGCCTCAGAAAACATGTTGTTCACCACTTTGATCACAACCTGAAAAAGAAGAGGTTCGCTGTGTTTTAACCCTTTAAGCCTGAATTTACCATTGCCATCTTCATCCACTACAAGCCGCGAATTGCTTTCGCAATTCTCGACTTGTAGTAGATGAAGATGTTTTGATGTGGTTTAAAACCTAAAGAAAATAGTAATGCATTGGGAAAGCAGTTTCATGGAAATATTCATTCTAAAGCCTTGGTTGTAGGAAAATTAAGTATGTTTTCAGGGATGTGAAATGATGCTTTAATGCATCGTGAGGGCTTAAAGGGTTAAATGATTACAGTTTTGGTTGTCTGTTTGTCGCAAGACAGACAGACACACAGAAGTGTAGGTGGTTTTCATGGTAGAGTGGTGATCATCAGCTCACAGTAGCCACGAATACATACATTTTTTCTGTTTTATTTTCCGCGCATAATTAATAAATGTCGCATGCAAAGAGAAACGGTCGCCCAATCTTTTTTCTCAGAGCCACAAATTGGTCGCTCGCTGAAACCCATGTCTAGCAGGAGACATATCTCCATACGAATCGCCGGTGAATTTGATTCGTACCGTGTTTATGGTGCGTGGCGGTTTGGAGGAGTACGGGACATTTGACATTTCAGAAAATTTTACGAGCCTCCCGAATCACTCCATTCGGCTTGAGATTCGTACGGGGCGTATCTCAATTCGGATTGTACGGATGACATACGTATTAATGTGTAACAGATCGTTTGGTTCGGATCAATAGAAATCTACGCATAGGCCGCAATGTAGCTATGTATGACATCCGAACCGTACAAGTACAGTTTACGTATGAGCCGGACCAGACTAATTGCAATCCGAATCATAATTATGCATCAGCACATAACGTACCGATTCGATTCGTATGCTGGGTATTCTCTGAAACGCAGTGACGTCACCGGAAACCGTTTTGAATGGGACCTCGGTGAAAAAAGGTTATATATGACCCCCTCCCCCATACATCATTGTATTAGCTAGCTCGGTGACAACAAAGGAGGTCAAGGCCATAGAGTTTCGCAGAATTCCGAATCAGCCGTACTGTGCGTATGACCTACTAATCTTTACAGTATACCATCCCGAAGTGGGATACGCACGAAGCGAACTGCGATTTGTAAACGGCCCGAATCGAGAAACATACCACCCATTTCTGTTCTCTTGATTGCCAACTTGTATACCATTTTTTTCATTGTAATCAGTTTCGACGAATTTTTATACCTGAATGGCAATTTTTCGGATTGTTCAGGGTCTCAAACAGTAGGGGAGAGGCGGGCAAAGGGGGCAGATGAGCAAAGGGGGCCATCAATGATATTTTAATTGTGACATGTTGTATAAAATATTAATGAAGTCATAGTTATGAATTATGAGCATATGTATACAAAAAACATAAATAGACATCTCATACATATCTTAGATAGAAATAATAGACGAAAGGGAGTTTTTGGCAACAATCTTATGAATAAAGGCTTATATATTTGTATTAATATCTTGATGAATTTATGTGATTTCTTCTGAAAATCTTTTGTTTTGTGTGATACATTATATTGTCTTCGTTTTCTAGTCAGTACTCTAGCCAGGAGACCACTTTGGGGAGAGATAATAGGCTAAATTTCCCACCTCTACCCCTTGGGCAAAGGGGGCCAGGGCAGAGGGGGCCAGGCCATTTCAATACAAGGACCATACAGCATGGCCCCCTTAACTTGACATGGGTACATATTTCACACACTAATCCCAGTGAACGGAAGTATTTAATATATTACTTAGTATTATGTCCAACAAAGCATGTCACCATATACATCAAATGAAAGTTTTTTTTCATATCTGTTTTATTAGGCTCACTTCAATGTACACACTTGTGTATCAAAATAATAAAAAGTACCAATGTGGGGATGGCCCCCTTTGCCCAATGCGCTGGCCCCCTTTGCCCAAGCTATTGGGCAAAGGGGGACACTTTGAGAGCAAATCTATTTGGCTTACAATTAAAATAAGGTATCCTTGATTCAAGGATACCTTATTTTAATTGTAAGCCAACACTTAGTGTTTCAAGGACCTTGAAACACTAAGTGTGTCGGTTATATGTATCTACATTGCATGCACCTGACAGAGAACAGT
This sequence comes from Flabesymbios commensalis, assembly GCA_964017125.1. NCBI lineage: Eukaryota > Metazoa > Annelida > Polychaeta > Terebellida > Flabelligeridae > Flabesymbios > Flabesymbios commensalis. The sequence goes on from OZ024908.1 coordinate 59,464,073, forward strand.
CATTGGTTTAAAATAGTTCGAATATTCTCCTTAAATACCTTTGAAACGTTAAGTGGCCCCCTTTGCCCACTCTTCCCCTACGCTTTGCACGGATGACATGGTACTGGATGGTACGTAATTAATAGTTCATATGATGCGTAATAAATTCGTATCGTATCGCCATTCGCTCGTGCTCGGATTGATCGTAGCGTGCGTATCGCTATGGGTATTGTTATAGTTCATTCGGGCAACTGTCTATGGCTGGTACGTAAATATGGTGAAGAAATACGTCAGGTCCGGCAAATTTATTTGTAAGGTTTGTCCCATAGGGCATGAATTCATATGTAATGCTGTGGGAGTGCTTTAGTAAGGTACGGGTAGCGGTTCGAATGCCATTCTGCAAGTACGTAGGCTATCTCCTTCCCCCGAACCACCACGAATGGCTGATTTGGAGAGAATATGTAAAATAATGCGTATGGTTCGGGGATTTTTTCATTCGAAGTCGTGCGACCCATTCGTCCCGCTGCGGGGCTTGGTTAGACAGCCCCTCTAGAAAACAATTTTGTCCTGGTGTTTTAAGGGCAGTTACACACTCTAATGGCGGTAACGTTTATACTCTTTTCCATGGAGCCTACTGTAGATCTGGTAATTTTCGCGTGTTAAGATTTTCACGAATTTGTGACTTTCACGAAGTCTAGAATTCGCGAATTATCAATTTCTCTGATAAGTAGCGCCATGATAATAATAATTTCGCGAGATTCTTAAATACGCGAATTTGTCATCTTCGCGAAATTCGCGAAAAATTAGAACCTCGCGAATATTATCAGATCGACATTATCTAAAATTCTAAGAATTAGCGATAAACACATAAAGTTTTTTTTTTGTATCGCGCCATGCGTAATCGAGCCATGCCGGTAAACGCAAAACATTTGTATAACATTTGTACAAGGTTATACCAACGTCGAAGACGCTGGGCTGACGTTGTATGAATGTTATGCAAATGGTTTGCGTTTGCTTGGATCATTATCATGATTATATTATTATTGTAGAAGTCTATTAGAAGAAGAAGTCTATTTTTGTCAGACGCTGCGAAGTATGTCTTGTAATAATGTCGGATCAAGCATTATTTAAATGTTTCAGATAGTTTCAATGGTACATTTGAAATAAAAGCACTGCAAATTTTCACATCATTTCTCATATCATTCTGTCAGCCTATTTTCAATTTATTTTCGATAGTAATTTTACACTCCTTGAAGATTGTTATTGTTCAATAAACCCTCAATCTGACGTCTGTAGACGTCAGATTCTGACGTCTAAAGAAAATCCACGCAATAAAAGAATAACAAAAAAATACTATGGGCTTAGAACCATAACATAGGTATTCAGATGAATCGAAAAGAGCTAACTGAAACATTTATGATGGAAAAAACCTTTGGTCACCATAATTTAAATCAAAATATTTCAACGTCTTAACCCTTAAAGCGCTGAATTAATGTGTAAAAAACTTCGCGACCAAAAGTTTTTTTTCAATTTGAAATCATCATAAATGTCTCTTTGTGATTCATTTGAATACCTATATAAACAAGTTCAGTCCATTGTTATTAATCAAACCTTATTGGACATAACATGTTATGGGCCTGCGGCCGTTATATATTGATATGTCGTTTCTTAAAGTGCGGGGGTAGACTTTAGTTGTCAGCGCGGGAAACAAAAATTATGTATAATATATTTTTATTTAATTTTACTTTCAAGTGTAATTATCATGTATAAAGTTGCATGCTTTTAAAAATTGCTCTATTTGTAGTTGTTTTAAAAGTTTTCTACGCTTTCCAGAGGTTTTTTTTGCTACTTTTATACTAGCATATAATTATTTTATCTCTGGTTTTAGCGCGGAAAACAAAAATTATGTACATTATATTTCTATTTAATTTTACGTTTAAATGTAATTTTAAATCTAATTACCATATAAATTTTATCCTGGATGTCGAACTTAGTTAGGGTGCTGGTCACCTGTATTCGACATCCTGATGTACACAATTTTACTTACAATTGCATATTTGTATGATTACTGTATATACTTGTGTATATAAAGCCTAATAAATAAATAAATAAATAAATAAGTATATCTACATACCTGAGAGCCTTCCTTCACGTGGATGTTGGGTCCGGGGAACTGGTCGTTGATGACAATGATGTCACGTTGCTGACCGTCAAGAGTCACCACCTTCTTCAGAGCGTCTTCGGGTACAGGTTTCGACACCAGCTTGTCGCGGAACTCGTTGGCGCGGGTCACCAGCTGGCTTCCCTGCAGCCCCACATCGTAGCGGCCGGGGCCGTCTTTGTAGAGATGGGAAGACCTGCGCTCCACGACAAACTCGAACTCGCAGACTCCTTCGCAGATCTCGTCATCTGCGGTGGCCATCCCGACCAAGGCCGCTAAGAGCAGCACTGCTGATGTGCCCCTCATGGTGCTAACTTTAGGACGTCAGATATAATAAATTATGTTGACAGCTACAGCCTTTTCTGGTTAGACTTCAGGCGCGGCTCGACTTTTATAGGAAAATGCAAATTAGGAATGACGTCAATGATTGTGATTTTCGGCATTTGACTGACATTTGAGTCCGCTTCCACGATTGGCTTATGCATTTCGTCGCCTTCTGATACGTTGATTTTCGAAACGGGCGGTACCACAAACGATTTTTCGGAGAAGGGAGGGGATTCATAAATCGAACTGGTAGGGAGGGGGACTTTAGAGCGCAAATAGCTCACAATTCTGCTTGCTTGGCGATGCATGCACTTCTCCTGGATTTTAAGGGCTGATTATTATTCTGCCTATTTATTTCTGCTCTGCACAAAAACATCTGTATAACATTTATACAACGTCGGTACAAATGGTGGTGTGGTGGGAAGTTACCACGTTTGTAATCAAAGAAGAAGCATTATGAGTCGCCGGTGCGAGACGTATACACTATGTGCTCCAAACAGCAATAACTGCTTACGTTTCAAGTTAGCTGTCACCTCGATTTCTTTCTCCCCGCCAGAGCGTTGGTAGGATCATGGAGATAGCGGACAGTTTATCCTGGCGTTACCAGGTTAAAAGTTCAGTTCAGTGTTTGATCAAGTCTATTCTAGAAAGTTTTAAATGATCACGGCCGCCAGCAGACTATTGTCGACGTCGCTGTCAATGGCAGAGCTAGATGTTTATGAAACAGGTAAAGCAGCTACCCCACTGGGCACACGACGTTGTTGCGATCGACGTTGAATCAACGTCATTAACGTTGATTCACGTCGCTGCAACGTCGTGTGTCCAGTGGGATAAAATGTAAAGTCCAAAAACTGCACACAACGGTACTGCCGTATAAAGCCAAAAAACAGTATCTGCTTACTTTACAAGTAAGCAAATGCTGTCGGTCTATAGACACTCTCTGTGAAAAAAATGTATATAGGTGAACGGACCTATATTCAAAATGACTTGGTTGAAACTGTATACTATAATAATAGCAACGAGTAAATGACAGGTTGACAATTTATTATTATTATTATTATTATTCTTATTACAATTTAATGACAATGGACTATGCACTAATCTAGATGAATAATTATATTATAGATATTATTGAGTGACTTTAGAAGTTGCCACATTCCCACATTCCCAGTTTCCCAAAACTTATCGCGGGCACATTAAATCTTTAACCGCCGGTGCCGCATATATTCGGGTTTTATTTTTCTATTAGCACATTGAGTACCATCTTTTAAACATGTTAAAGATAAAATGTGACATCAATCAGCAATATTTTGTCAAATCTGAATAATTTTCACTCACTTGAAGTGACGCGATCCACAACTTCAAGTGGGTGAAAATTTAAATTGAATAATTTGGCGGTTAAAGGGTTAATGGGAATTCAATTTTGACACTTGCTTAATACCGTAGAGCCCATGTACACATTGCAGATATGGGAACGGTGTTTATTTGAGTGCAATAGGGGGGAATACATCATTTTCCAATAAACTTCAGACGAACTCTATGTTCATTGGACGAGTGCTATATGTTCTCATAAAATACGAAAATTAAACAATCTTTATATTTTGTCACACGATATGAAAGTCACACATCTCAAAACGGGTGACAGTCAACTCGTACCCATGTCAACTCGCCCCATGTCAACTCGTACCAATATCAACGCGTACACATGTCAACTCGTACCACCAATAGATGTCAACTCGCACCACAAGTGATGTCAACTCGTGCCACAAGTGATGTCAACTCGTACCCAACAAGGCAGGTATCAGATGATGGTGCGAGCTGACATCTCGTATTATAACACAACATATATCAGCTCGTACCCATGTCAACTCATACCCATGTCAACTCGTACCACTTATAGATGTCAACTCGTACCATCATCAAATGTCAACTCGTACCAAAGTTATTTCCGTAGGATAATGAATGTAGGTTTGGTTTGTGTTATCTATGTATTACAGTTGTGTATTATAGTTTGGCATGTTCAGCTTGCTATTCAATTTATTCCAATGATATCCTCATACAAATGATAACACACACATCAATGTATATGATAATTATATTTATTTGTAAATTTGTTTTCGAATAATACATATAGACAGTACATTAATTATTTCACAACATTCCGTCATATTTCATCATTTTTATATTATATGTATCGTGCAATTGAGGTCAACATTTATTTTCACAATTTTCTCATGGTCTTTTTAGATATCTGGAATATCTAACACTAACAAGTGTAGTCATATATATATCGCACACAGATGGTCCATGGTGTATATGATAATTATATTTATTAGTTTTATCCATGGTATCCCATTTGACATGCGTGGCTCAATAAATAAATAAATTATTATTTTACCATTTTACACGTTATGTATAACCTAGATTCATTATCCTCCATCCTACGAGATGTCAACTTGTAGGCTACGAGTTAACATCTAATGATGGTACGAGTTGACATCTATTGTGTGGTAAGAGAAGTCAACTCGTACCATCATCTAATAATCGCCTTGATGGATGCGAGTTGACATCACTTGTGGTACGAGTTGACATATGTTGGTGGTACGAGTTGACATGGGTACGAGTTGACATGGGTACGAGTTGACATTGGTACGAGTTCACTGGTATTCAATTCAAATTATTTAAACAAATGGTCATTGTCTACAACTGCTTTTCACACTGTGCAATGGTTTTCACTATAATACATAAAGGTCCATGTAACGGTATAAAATTGAACTACAATTTATGGGAGTTTCCGAATACCGGTCAACTCGTACAGTGGTTGATTCTTCACGGAACCAGAAAGTGATATATGGATGTTAACAGACAGATATCACGTTGTGGTTTTGTCATAGACGTCACACATAAATTAACTAGAAGGGTCTAGTTTTTTGTGAACAAAAAAACTAAAGATGTCTCGCCTCCAGCAGCATAACCATAATATAAAGGTTTAGCTAATATATGTAGTGTCAATGGCTCTTCTGATTAATGTTATTAAATGGATCCTGTGGAGATAGACTAGGTTATTTTTCAAGAAAGTGTAGCCACGAAGGCGAATCGTGTTAATTTATGGCATACAGTGTTTTCAGGGGTAGTTCAATATACTGAACCCGAATTTGCTATATGCCAAGCGTGAAAATGCATCAAAATATCTCAAAATAGAGAAATCAATAATGGCCGCACTCACAGGCTAAAATTCCATATATTAAATAAAAACATGAAAGTTTGCTAAGATTAAGACTTTTGATAGGGCTTCATATATGGGTAGCATACAAATAAATCATTATTTCTAAAAAAAAATAGAAAAATTCCAAGATGGCCGCCGCCAGAACCCGAGATTTAATGAACACGATACCAGACTGCACTATGCACTGGGCAAATCATGTCTTTATTCAGTTTTAAGTATTAACAAACTGATCAAGATGTGCAGTTCACATGTTTAGCAATGCTACATGACAGACGAGCTCATCATTTTGTATCTTATCCCTTCCCTGCGAAAACGCACCGCATTTACGTCTAATAATGACAGCTGTGACCAAAGTTTTGACTTCATTGTAAGATTTGACTGTAAGATTTTGTAAGAAATGACTTAAGTCAGTTCGCTGCTGTTTCTAAATGTCTACTTCATCACGCTCACCATAAACGTTTTTGTCAATTGTTGCTAATCATTTTGCAGTTATACATCCATCAATGCACTCAATATGAATGTTTCTGCAACCACAATGTTGGCTTCAACACATGATTTCCTTGCAAGATTGGAGATGGGTGGCTGAGATAATAGCCATGGTACTATACTGACTTTTGACTTTGTAGAGAAGTATTTCTGAAGGCAATGATGCATCCCATCTCATTTCGGTGACTGGGGGAGATCAGGACATGTACCTGGTTACAGACGCTTGCTTGATAATGAGAACGCATATAGTGTGAAGCTTTGCTGTATTGGTCGTTTGTGGCAGAGTCTCTTGTGCGTGGCATATACAGATAAGCTTAATTCGCGCTTTGTCAGATGTCATATACTAATTTTACAGTCTCTCTGAAGCAGCTGTAGTTTGTGTGAGAGAACCGTTGCCTAAGCACATTAAACAACTTTTCTGAAGCAAGTAGGGCCTCCGCCTTCTCAATGAAAAACAATATGTGAATACCATGCAATTGGAAATACATTGGGGCTTCAGTTCTACCAGGTTTAATGCAAAGGTGTGTGTCTAGCATTGTATCAATGTAAAAGTAGTAGTGAAGTTAGCATGTAAGTAGAGCAACATTAACCTGGTGTCACCTTCCTCATGCATTCTATTCCTCAAGAAACATCAAGATCAGGATTAAAATATATTTCGGTGGTTGATTCTCACCGCAACTACAGATGTATTTGGTTTTACAATAAAACATATGGTTTGTAAGCAGTACAGTGCCAGAAATCTATATCAGTCTGATGAAAGAGAAACGAATGGATAATTGGGTGAATATACAATTTAAGGGGTCTTTCAATCTGTATTTTTGAAAAAAAAATAAGTCGCTTCAAATTATATATAATAGGGTCAAATATTGAGGGTAGGGTCTATGTGATACACATTTAAAATATCAGAGCTTAATCTCAATCAGATTTTTAAAAAAATATGTGTTTTTGTGAAGGACCGTAAAAATAAAATGTCAACTCAGCAACGAATTATTTATATATATTTTGATCATTTTCAAATTTTAAAGATCATAAATTGCTTTGTATGATAGTTTAGTGATATGTTAGTATTTATAACACGATTTGAAATAAAAATTGCTAAGACAGAACAGTGATATTATTGTGAAATTATATAGTTGCTGAGTTGACAAAACACGATAATTGCACATAAAAGTCATGTTTCAAGCGCATCTACGAGATTTCTAAACACTTGAGCGCCATTTTCTTAAAAACAATTTGGTTCATCATTATAAAGACAAAAAAGAAATGGGAACATAACAAGCATAATTTGAAAATGTATTTCGAAGGCCATTGTAAATACATACATGCCGATATAATGAGGGTAAATTTGATTTAGAAATTTAACTAAGTGTTATTTGTAGTTTTATTTATGTAAACTACTTTTAAAATACTCTGTCACTCTAATTCAATAAAAAGCAGCTTCTTTTTAACTTCTTTTTACATTGACAACATTAAAATTTCTGTTTTGATTACAATAAAAGGTACAGAAAACAGAATTCAGTAAACTCAGCAACGTTTTTGTTTTCAACTCAGAAACGTTTTTTCATTATTGTAAAAATGTCTACATAAGCGAATACTTTCTCAACCTGATTAAATTAAAAACATATTTTTTAATTGCATTTTACATTTATAGAGTTACGTTTTTAGTCCTGATTACATTAGTAGTAGTAGTAGTAGTTTTTATTTGATAGGCCAATGGCCCTTTCAAAACATTCAACAACAATATTATTATAACAGTATGTGATATACAATGGTCATTTTTTTTTATAACTGTTCAACAATATCAACATTCAAATAATTATGTCTTCTTTTAAACGCATGGAGAATAAAAAGGCTCAAGCTTCGAATAATTTCGGGTTCATCGCATGACATTAATCGTACAAACGTGTGATTGTTTGGTGGGCTGTCAAATGGTCTTAGATATTTTAATCGTATATCATGAAACACAGGACATTGTAGTATAAAGTGCACCTCATCTTCTTCATACTCAGTGCAGAGTGGACATACAAATTGTGCGTGGTTATCAAATCTATTTCTATGTACAAAAATATCACTCACTCCCAACCTGAAGCATGTCACTAGTTTTCTTAGTTTCCGTGTGTGTATTATTTTAAGGTAATCTTCTTTAAACCTGTAGAGCTTAAACGTCCTATATACACTGTATCTATTACTCCTAGCTATGCAGGCTGACCATTTATTGTCACTAATTTCTATCAATTTACTTTCCACTATGTGCAGGAAATTACTTTCATTTTCAACCAATTGATTTTCCCAATATTCGCTCAGATTTAAATTATATAAAACATCTTTTATTTGATTAGTCCAACTGTTTGCAGTACTCCTATTTAACATCATGTTATATACCTTTTTCACATACCTAGAATCATTCATTTTTAGAATTTTCAGCCAATATCTAATGCTGCAGATAGTACTCCTTATATACAATTCGTGCCTGCCAGTATCACCATAGACCAGTGCGTTGGGTGTTATAAAAGGTACATTCAAAAATCGCTTCAAAGCATTTGAATGAACATTTTCAATGACAGATGTATCTTTACACATACCCCATACCTCAGCACCATAAAGTAAAATTGGCTTAACCTGTGTATCAAAAATGTTAGTCAAAACTTCCAATTCAAGATCATGTAAGTGTCTTAAAGATTTATCTATCTTAGCTACTGCAGATCGGGCCCTTGTGGTTAAACGGTTTTGAATACAGGTTGAGCTTAGACGAGTTGACATGACAATTCCCAAATATGTATATTCTGACACAACGTTAAGATCAGCTGTACCGATGTGCCATTTTTCGTTTGCAGCCAATTTACCTCCATTACGAAACACAACAATGTTTGATTTGCCCGCATGCACTTCCAGGCCAAGGATACATAATACATTATATAAAACATTTATCTTACGTTGTAAACCATACACTGTGTCTGCTATGAGGACGATATCATCTGCAAACAGTAAAATAGACAATTCAATAATATCAGGATGTAACTGTATACCGTGACCACCACGCCGGAAAAACTTCATTTGTTACTACTTGAATGATATATGAGAATAACATAGGACTTAATATACAACCCTGCTTTAGACCTTTTGAACAATTAAAATATTTTGTAGTTCCAAGATCACTACGAACACAACTCACCACTTCACTGTATATTGATTTCAGAACAGCAAGCATTTTCCCGTCTATACCATTTTGTTCAAGTATTTTCCAGAGGGCGTTCCTATTAATAGAGTCGAATGCTTTTTTGTAATCAATAAATGCAACATATAATTTTCTTTTTCTGTCCAAACAATTTCTAATAAGAGAATGTAGAATAAATACGTTGTCTACGGTGGCATAACCTTTTCGAAAACCTGCTTGCTCTTCTGAAATAAGGAAATTGTCACTAGCCCATGTTTGTAGTCTTTTATTTAAGACACCTGTAAATATCTTACTGAAGACACTTGTTAAAGATATACCTCGGTAGTTTTCAGGCAAGTTAACTCCACCTTTTTTATGAATAGGCACAATTGTAGAACGACGCCACGCTGCTGGGAATACCCCAGTATCGTAGATAGCGTTAAAAAGTTTGACCAAATATTTTGTTAGGCAGCTTGGAGAATATTTAAACATTTCACTGACCAAACCATCAGGTCCCGCCGATTTGTTGCTTTTTAGACATTTGATACTTTTTGATATTTCTTCTTCTGTAATTTCGTTATTTATACTTACGGTTGGATCAAGATGATAGTTAATATTGCTAAGCAAATCATTTAAAGACGGTTCATCAGTATTATGAGCATCATCGTGGGTGACGGGGTTAAACAGGCTGGAGAAATAAGTATACCAATCGTCTAATGAAATTGTATTATTTATTCTACTCTGAGAATTCAAATTACGTAACTGTCGCCAAAATGTGTTAGAATCTCCAAGGCTATCATTTATTTTTTGAGCACTGCTTTTACAATATGTCTTTTTCTTAGATCGTATTAGCCCTTTGTATGCCTTTCTATGGTTCAAATAGAACATCTTATCGTTTTCCTTGTTTGAATTTCTGAATATACGTAAAAAGTGTCGTAACTTTCTTTTAGCATTAAAACTTTCTTTATCAAACCAAGGTGATTTCCGCGATTTACGTTTAGGTCCTGTGGAAGACTGTAAAAATTGCGATGATTCTATAAAATTTGCTGAAATGTTTTCTGTTACATTATTTATGTCAAAACCTTCATCGATATTTTCCTGATTCAAGTAGGTTAGTATCTTCTCAGTATATACAGGTATACGCTCTGTCATCCACATGTATCTGATTACTGGTTTCACATTTAAACATTTGTCAGTGCTAGTAGCGGTATCAGACATAGTGAACAAATTGCATTTTAGGCTCCATTCAATAGGCATATGTGATGATAAGATATTATCTTCAATTTTTACAGATTTAAATATATCAACAATATTGTTAGAACAAATAACATAGTCTACAACACTGTTGCCATGTACTGAAATATTTGTGAATTGACCAGAGTTACCTCTGGAGTTGAACCGTTTAAGATATACAAGTCTAGTGCAGAACATAATGATAAAAGTGATCTCCCAAAGGCATTAATTTTCGTATCCCTTGAAAACCGTATCTCATCGAAAATGTTTGTTGACATGTCCTGAAAATCTGTGTTATGCAATACATTAAATAGGCCTGTTCTTGAGTTCAAATCACCACACAATATGATATCTCCGTCATTATCTATTAAAACTTCCAGCAATGCTTGCTGTAGTAAAACTATTCCATCGGAGCTATCTTTATTGTCATAAAATGTTGAACCTGCGGGTGGAATATATACAGACACAAACAAAATATCACGATGTGTACCAAACAATGTTTTGTCAACTTTAAATGCTACTGCATTACTACACGATATATGTAACTGTTTAAACCAACTCGAAATATATAGTTTGATCATACACACGGTACCACCTGACCTTCGTCCATACGCAGACAACTTTAGAGCTGGAGCTATGTAACACTCATAGCCAGGAAAATATTCAGTGAGATTTATGTTGTCAACAAAAGTTTCAAAAAGATATACTATTATGAACTTACTGATGTAATCAATAAAATGTGGGTCGTCAAGTTTATTTATTATTCCGTCAATATTCCAACTGACAGAGGTGAAGTTTACCTGATTTTTAAATTCATTCCGGTAGATTGAAATTTGAATATAAACATTTTATATGATCGTTAACAGTGTCATATGTGTAAGCATTTCGCTTTCCATCTCCATCAACTACAATAAGTTTGTCATGCGAGTAGTAGGATTTGAAGCCGGCCTCTTTACATTTCCTTAACTTGTCTTTCAGTTTATAGCGCACACTTTTCACAGTTTTAGTTAGATCTTCCATAAAGAAAACACCTTCTGGCTTTTTCGACCTTGCTGATTTCATAATGTTGTCCTTGTCTTTATAAAAGGCACACTTGCAAATTATGTCTCGTGGTTTTCTATGATCTAGATGGGCTGGTCTTGGTAGTCTGTGCACTCTTTCTATCGGTATATCATTTACCCTATCACCTTCCATTCCGAGTTTACTGCAAAGGGTTTCTTTTAATAGAGTTTCACATTGGTCCCATGTTTCATCTGGAGTTTCGGAGACACCCTGACTATTATATTGTTTCTACGACTTTGTCCCTCTAGGCTGTCCAGTCTCTGTACCAAAATGTTATTATCGTGCTGTAATTCATTAACTGTCTGTTTTAAGGAAGTTAGCTCCTCCTTTTGTGCAGCTACATCTGTCTTTAAATCTGCTAGTTTTGCACTCACATCTTTCCGAAAATCACGGATTTCTGACATAACGTCTTTAAGGCTTGGCTGGTTTGGTACGCTATCGTCAGTAGAGCTCCTGTTCTGTCTTGTTTTGCGTGGTTCATCCTGACCTGCAACTCCCGTGGGGCCTGGATTCATCTCTATATCGCCCGACCGTGAAATTGTCAACAAAGAATGAATACTGGTAGTCCACTTATTTCTGGACTCGGTCATCTCGATTGCTCTGTACTCTGTACATACCATGTTGTGATTCGCTTCAATGGGTCTGTTCGTATGTGTCAATTGATCCGTGTACAGCGATGCACACACCAGGAATAGTAATACAAATCTCAAACCATGGCGAAAAATGGAGCCTATGACGTACCCATGCATGCACTTCTTTAAATTGCTGTGAGTGGAAAAGAAATTTCCAATGCGGCATCTCCATAACTGTAGATGATTCCCATATTCACCAAGAAGTTCTATGTACCTTCCAAAGTATATATGAATCTTTTTAGATATGTAGGTGTACTATAATCAGCGTATTTGCATGATTTTATGACTCTGAATTAAATATGACTTTCTGTATATACACACACACAGTAACACAGTAACCTAATTACATTAGTGAGACAGAAAGCCAAATTTGGTCAACTCAGCAACGTTTCTGAGTTGAGTGATCAACTCATAAACGTTGCTGAGTTGATCGAAATAATAATGTTGCTGAGTTGAACACGGACAACATAAAACGATCTTTAATGTATTTAAAATAGATGTATCACTGCCCACCGATGCGGTAGGTGGATGGCCATCATTATCAAGCACTTTGTTCAGTTTAACATGTTTTCAATGATTTTTTGCTAAATTATGAGCGTTTCTGAGTTGATTCAGAAATTGAATACGCTTCAGGGGTGATTGTTTTGGTTATAAAATAGCAGTTCAGATTGAATGTTTACAAATATTTCACCTACCTCAAGATATTGGGACTTTGCAGCTGTCTCTGCATATATCAAAGTAATTGAATGGTATCACACCACAATTTGAGAAGTTTAGATAACACTGGCGTTGCTGAGTTGACCGGTTTGCGAGAGACAACTGAAAAGCCTCAGTAAATATATCCCTGGCAACTTTTTATATTGATTTCATGTCTGTATATGAATAAATTCCGTTGAACATAACAATTGCGCTACAAAATAACTCGGGGTTAAGTTATTTCCAAGAGATCTTCCATGTTAAAACAGTCTATGTTTCAGGTGTTAGATATTGGGAGACATTGCATTTGTGTACAAATTTGTGTATTTTAGCACATTGCATGTTGAATAAAAAAATATTCGTCAGAGATATTGAATTTTTTTTTCTCAGTTTATCGTATTGCCCATGGAACAATATTTAAAAAATTCGGACCCACACAATACATAAATTCGCTCAGCATAGCCAAAAGACACTAAATGACCCTTAAATTGTATATTCACCCAATTATCTATTTTACGACCTAACGTTAACTAACTGCCGTTGCATGGCAAATATCATAGCTTTTCTTAATGTGTTTTTAGCTCTAGATGCTGGCTACTCTCTGAATGTTCACATAATAGTTTTTCCACATAAGTTTTCACTTGCTGCCGTCTAAAATGTTCTGCTCTAAGTCACAAACAATACTCTCTCCCAACAGACAGGAGTATTTTTAAGAGTGTCAGTGGTATATTGGAACATACCATGTTTTTATCGAAGAGGCAGTTAACATGGTTTAGAAGATCATAGTAATCTTTCTCCAACTTACTTTTTATGCACTCATTGTGAGTATACTCAGTATTGTGGGGAGCCTCCGTGACCGAGAGGTAGCGTGCTCGGCCTCAGACCGCCAGGGCTCGACTTTCGAATCCAGTGTCTGGAGGACAGTGTCATCTCATTCATCTCGCCATCCTCAGGAGGTTCTCCTGGCCCAGTTTAGCCTATATGTGCACAAAGGTGGCCTAAAGCCAGATTCATTTTATTTTCATTGTGAGCATTGTCATCATTTTGACCTATTTTGTTATGTTTATCAATGCTTTTGATCTATGATAATTCTAAGATTATTTGATAACGGTCATCTACTCAGTGCGTAATGTCTTCGGGTTATACCTACAAAACCAATATTCATTTGCGTTTAAACCATTCAGTACTTTGGTCAGTTTAAACTTGATTGAAACGTCGATCACTGCTTTACTACAAAGTAACGCAGAGGAGGATGCTGATTATAGTCATGTTGTCACACCTACATTACATACACACTACATTACCTTGTGTCGCACATGTCAAGACGTGCGTTGTAGAGCTCCTGCTAATTGTTTATTCTGACCTAGAAATACATCATTCTCACAAGGGCATATTGCATCATAGTGATTGTGAATAAATATAGATTCTAGAGAATATATTTACATCTAAATCAGATGTCAAGAATCTCGGTAAATAAGTGTTTATATTTTTGAAATATCTGACATCTATATTCAATCGTAAGTAGGTCAGGTTAGCGTGGGTCAGCTACCTGAGCCACCGTACCTGTACAGCTGTACACACCTGACGTCACCCAGGAAGAGGTGTGAAACACACACAAGGTGTTAAACACATCAGTATACAGACGATTATCCTGCTTACTATATACCGCCGTGGCCGGGTATTATTTGGTATCTGTATTTATTTACAGCTGTAAAGCCATTTTAATATTGCACGAGGCCGGGTATATTACATATTTTTATAGTTATCAGAGATATCCCACCCATACCGTCATGGCCGGGTATTATTTTGTATCTGTATTTATTACAGCTATAAAGCCAATTTAATATTGCACGAGGCCGGGTATAACAATATAACACAGATATTATACACTGTTAAATATGACTGAAAGCAATCAGTTGTACAGCTTTCCTGCTGTCACCCGTAATGAAAAGAAAAGGCAGCGAGAAAAGAAACAACAAGAAATGTGGAAGAAGCCCGAGACACTCCATCTCGACCTGATGTGCCACACATTTGATCTGGATAACACTGGTGTGTTGGAGTGTGACGATCAGCTGTGTGACGTGCAGTTTGTGACACATAATCTCACTGCATGGAAAGATGTCTGTCTCCAGCATTATGTGCAAAGGTGTGAAGCAGGCGAGATCAAATCTTATCCTTCTGTCTCTGCTATAGCTGAGGGATCTCAATTGAAAGTGGATGCAAGATTACAATAAACTTTTACTCAACTGGAGTGGTACTTATTCAAGGAAAGGATATTCACTATTGGAAAGATACAGAATTTCAGTTGCTAAAAGACGCTGTAAGTCAATGGGTGGACGAGGCTAACCAGTCTATTCTTGAACAAAAAGAACTGCGAAATAGTAAAACAGGTCAGTCTCTGTCACCAGCTTCGTCATGTGACGCCTTAGATGTGGGCTTATCATTTGACAAAGCAACACCTTCTCCCTCTGGCGACCAAGTAACAGAGACGACCTCTACTTCTGATGTACGATCCGCCGTGGCCATGCAAAAGAAAGTAAATGCATCTACTAAAAAGATGAATGCGACCAAAAAGAAAACAAAACCAGCCAGGAAGTCATCCAGGAAAATGAGTACTCATCCTGAACAATCCGTCTCTATGTCGTCCATTGAAAATGATGTGTCTCAAACCAGTGCTCATGATATAAAAGCCAGCCCTCTGATCACCAGTACACCAGCTGTACATTGTGAGCCGATAAATGTATCTGCCCGTGTAGACCAGCTGAACTCACTGATTGACTCTTTCCCGATGGAGTACTATGCAAATATTGACTCTAGCTCTGTGATTGTCACTCAGAAGGATTACGATCCAGATGTGTCGTCACTTCGTGCAGCTGATGGTTGTAAAAACTGTAAGTCGCTGGAGGAGTATGCCGCTATATGTGAGCAAGCTGCCAATCTGATCAGGATTGAACTGACCACATTGCAAAATAAACTCTCAAGAATCTCAGATCAGACAACAACCACTAAACAGTGTGTAACTCCCGATCTCAGACCAACTGTAACCTATGAGCAGCCTATTAAATTAGATCACAGGACATCTCGCCATGCTCCCCAAAAACCCGTCAAGAAGAATCGCGTCACTGTCATTGGCGCATCCAATGTACGAGGATTATCTGGCAAGCTACAAACAAGGAAAACAGAGACAGTTACATATGTTAATGCAGGGCGACAGCTCAGCCAGATGGATCAGAGAATCCCCAGCATGGTTTCTAAAGACACTGACTCTGTCGTGCTGCATCTGGGCACAAACGATGCTCTGAATGCTCCAAGTGACGGCCAGTGTCTCTTGAATGCAGACAGATCTCTCAGAAACATTGCACGCAACCACAGCCGTTCTCACCGCAGCGTTCCTTTGATGGTATGTGCAGTACCTCCTACAACCTCAAGAGAAGGCCAGCGACGCGTCGAGATGCTGAATCACCTCTACAAACGTAGATGTGAAGACAATCAACATCTACACTTTGTTGAAACAGGTTGCTCAGCCAGAGACCTTACTGAGGACGGTGTTCACCTTAAGGAAAGTGGTAAAGTTAAAGTTGCCAACGCCATTCTACAATCGCTTCAGGATTTCAGCAAGCCCGTTGCTCTCAGACATCCTTAGACATTTCCCTACATAAACAATCATGTAATTCTGAACAATCTCATGAACAAGTAACCGAAAATAAAATAGTGTTAAATTCTGAACAATCACCACCCTGTATTCAATCACCATGTAATAGACAATTGGAACTTGATCACATTGTTGTAAACTGTGCACGCACTGATGAGATACCTTGTAATTTGCAAAATAATAGCGTAATCAATTCGCATATTTTTCCAATATTTAATAAAGGTATTCGTTTAGCATGTCACAATGTAAATAGATTGGTGACATCAGTTAACTCAGATAAACTTGAACAACTTAAAATTTTGTTAGAATGTAATAAGCCATCGGTTGATGTATATGGTATATGTGAATCCTTTCTTAACAGCTCGATTTCTGATGATTTTGTAAATGTGAAGGGTTTTAGAATGGTCAGAAAAGACCGTTCATATAGTATTGGAGGGGGGGCTTGTTCTATACATTAAAGAAAATATTGAATATAAAAGAAGGGTTGATTTAGAAGATAATTTATGTTTTACAGTTGAAACAATTTGGGTGGAATTAAAATTAACTTGTAAACCTATATTATTATGTCTTGCATACAGGCCACCTAAATATAACTCTACGTTTACTAATCAATGGATTCAATCAATAGAACAGTGTCTCATATCCGCTTACTCTGAAAACAAACCGATTGTTTTAATGGGTGACATCAATATTGATCTTGCCAATGATCGCACCTATGAAAAGGGGTTTAAGAATGATTGGCTTGATGTCATAACCAATTTCGATGTACAACAATATGTAACCGAATATACTAGGGTCACTGAAAACACTGCAAGTTTGATTGATCATATTTATGTTTCCAACGATTTAAAAGTTGTAAATTGTACAGTTGTAAAAAGTGGTCTCAGTGATCACTATATACCGTTTGCTGTTTTAAACACTAAACTGACACCACCAAGCGATTCTATGTCTGGTCAACACAAACTAATTAGCTATAGGAATTATAAAAACTTTGACAATGTGAAGCTAAGTAATGATTTGATGGTAGCCAAATGGCACGATGTTAACCTTGGTATTTGTGATGATATCTCCATTGCCATTTCGTCCTTTGTGTCTGAATTTACCTCCATAGTTGATAAACACATACCACTAGTACAAAAGAGAGTTAAGAGGATTAAACAACCCGGCTGGATTACACCCGAATTACTAAAATCATTTAGTCTTCGAGACTCTGCTAAAGCTAGGCATGATTATGAAAATTACAAATACTGGAGAAACCATTCTACATACTTACTTAGAAAATCTAAGCAGGAATTTTACTATAACTTAATTGAACAAAGTCAGAACAACCACGCAGCAAATGCGAAAATTTTAAATGAATTATCTAATAAGTCTAAGAAATCAACCGTATCGTCCATAAAACAAGAAAATATAAAACTTACAGACGAACAGGATATTGCAAACGCATTTAACCTACATTTCACATCTGTAGTAGATCAATACATTGATGTTATTCCGCCATCAAGTAATAATGACACTGCCCAGCACGATTTCCAACCATTAACACATTTTGTTAAGACTAAGCTGCCGCCTGATAACATGTTTCAAATACCGCTTATCACCAAACAGGCTGTCTTCAAGTTTTTGTCGACATTGGATGTTAAGAAATCAGCAGGAGTAGATGGCATCAGTGCACATATGTTAAAGTTAAGCGCTCCTTACATCACACATATAATCACTGAAATTTGTAATCTTAGCATTACTAAAAATCAATTTCCTAATGATTGGAAAACGGCAGTTGTTACACCACTTTTCAAGAAAGGTTCCACAGATGATCCCGGAAATTACAGACCAATATCTATTTTACCTATTCTTTCTAAACTATTGGAGAGACATGTGTTTAACTGTCTCTATGAATTTCTTGTTTGTCATGACCTGTTAATTTCTCGGCAGGCCGGATTCAGATCAAAACACTCGTGTGGGACTGCTCTTCATCTACTTGTTGATGAATGGCTATATATATCAAGAAAATTGTAGGTGTACTGTTCATTGACTTTTGCAAGGCTTTCGATATGGTTGACCATGATATTTTGTTGAAAAAACTAAAATTGTATAACTTTAGTCAGGATTCTTTGAGCTGGTTCACGTCTTATTTATCCAATAGACAACAATGTGTAAAGATTAATCACAAAGTATCACAACCACTAGAAATTAAGTATGGTGTACCCCAGGGCTCTATCTTGGGACCATTGTTATTTCTTTTATTTATCAATGATCTACCTCTCGAGGATGGACTAGATCTAGTATCACTCTTCGCTGATGATGCCACCAAATCCACGGCTTCTAAAGATATAAAAAACGTGGAGAAATCTCTACAAGAAAGCTCTGACAGTCTAATGCGGTGGTGTAGTATTAACCGCATGGTACCTAGTTCTGACAAAACAAAAATTATGGTAATAGGCACAAGCAAGAGACTCCAATATTTTGACGTTAACAAATATAAATTAAATGTATATCTTGGAAAAAGTAAGATAACGCAGGTCACTGAAGAAAAATTATTAGGCTGTGTTATTGATGAAAATCTTTCGTGGACTCCTCAGGTTAGAAAGGTTAGACAGACTGTTCTTTATAAATTGTCAAAATTGCGAAAAATAAAAAGATTTGTTCCGCTTTCCGGACGTCTAACATTTTATAATTACTTTGTTAAACCCCTCTTTGATTACTGTTGTTCAGTGTGGGGAACTGCATTTAAAAAAGATATCCACACCCTGATAAAATTACAGAAAATGGCGGCTCGTTTAATTCTTGATGTAGATTATACCGTCCCATCCATAGAACTATTCAAAATTCTTAAATGGCTACCAATCGATAAAAATGTTCAATTTCGTCAAGCCACATTAGTATATAAAGCCCTCAACAATATGACACCCAGTTACATGGCCGATATGTTCACCAGATCCAGTGAAACCGCACCATTCAGTTTGAGATCTGTTAGTAATAAAAAGTTATTCATTCCCAGAACGCACATAAAGAGTTTACGTTTTTTAGGACCAAAAGTATGGAATTCATTAAGTACCAATAGCCGTAAAGCTTCTACCCTATCACAATTTAAGAAATCATATCTATTGTCAGATTTATGTGTGTAAATATTACTTATCTATGGATAGTAATGTGCTATTTATTAACATGTTTGTATAAAATGTATGTATTTGTTTCATTTATCTCTGACTGTGTATGTTTTTTTGTATACATGCATTATTCATGTCGAGTATATCAGAATATAAATATGTACTATATATATATTATATGTTATATTATGTTCCATATTGTACTCTTATATTGTTAGCCTTGAGGGCCCCAAGGCAGATGAGCTATATAGCTCATTGGGTCCACCTTCAGTAAATAAAGTTATTATTATTATTATTATTATATACACCAAAATTCAGCATGCCAACTGGCTTGTAGTATGACATTTTGTACTCTAAGTGCACATCTTGTTTGCAGTCATAACATTGTTATGCGGTTGATATTAATATATATGTCATTAAAATAAATTCATAGCATAGAGCTTTAGATGACACCAGATGTGAATATAGCCACACGTGAATGATTCCCCCCCCCCCCCCAGATACATGTACCACCATCTCTCAGTCTCACACGTTACGTTGACAATTCCTAGTTAAACTTCTGTATTATACCCTCAACTGAGATATATTTGCATAATATTGAATACAGTTACAATCTGAAAAGTTTCAAACAAGCAGAATTCAACATGCTTGCATTTTTTACATGAGCACAAGCAATTAAAAAAGATTTTACCATCTTGAAATTGTTCTATTTTTTAGAAATAATGCTTTATTTGTATGCTACCATAATATGAAACCCTATAAAAAGTGTTATTTTGGGCAAACTATAATGTTTTTATTTAATATATGGAATTGTAGCCTGTGAGTGCGGCCATTTTTGATTGATCTATTTTGACACATCTTGAGACATTTTTACGCTTGGCATACAGCAAATTCGGGTTCAGTATATCGAACTACCCCTAAAAACATTATATGCCATAAAAAACATAATTTGCCTCCAGCATTTTAACCAGGCATATTTACACGAATTGTGCCTAGTCTAACAGTAGAGACGATGTATCAAGCGGAATTTATGTTTGGTGCGAAACACTTGTCAACACTCCCAGCAAACACAACATTCACCCAATGCTGGTCCAATGCTCGGCCACCATCTGCGACGCTGGCCCATCATCAAACCAGCACTTGTTCAACGCCTCGTGTTTGCTGGGCTGCGTACAACCCAGTGAACACAATACATTTTGTTATATAAACAAATGTTTTGTGTCTACTGGGTTTAACGCAGCCCAGCAAACTCTATATAAGGCGTTCGGTAATTATCTAAGACTAAAAAATTAGCAAATTTTAAGACATCAGTTCGAGCTGTATAACGATTGGTAAATATTTAGTTCTCGACGGTTTGAGTTTTGAACACTCGATCACATAATGAAATTCATTTCTAATACATCTTTGGTCACAACGTGTACAGAATCGTTCTTTTCAAAGCAAAATATCTGTTGAAACATTTAGAAGAATTATTGATCTCGGACGTCCATCTCTGAACGAATTGATCTTTGATGATTTGTTTCGAAATATAGTTCACCCAGATATCCGATTGTTTACACTATTGTAGCCAAATGTAGGTGAGTCCGCAAGAATTTAAAATGTTTTCTATGGCGCAGATCAATGAGGAGGAGTACATATTGGCTAGGTGCATATTTGATAAAACGCGATAATTTTGCTTGACGATTTGTTGTTATTTGCATCGATTAGCCTCATCCAGATTTGTTTAATTATTTTTTTTATTTCACATTCAATTGGGAGTCTGCCAAGCTCGCCATAGATCATACATAGTAGGGTGCTATTTTTTTCAAATGCAAGGTGTATCTTTCATCCTTTGAAATATTGGTATATAGGATTCAATGCTTTTTGCAAGCCTTTCACAGAATCAGCTAACACAATTGTGTCGTCGGCGTATAAAAAACCAGTAATCTTCAGAAAGTTTGCAATCTGTGCATCATTTAATGATGAACAGATTGCAAACTTTCTGAAGATTACTGTTTTTTAGTACAGCAAAATTGGTTATCACATCAAGCCAATCATTCTTAAACCCCTTTTCATAGGTGCGATCATTGGCAAGATCAACATTGATATCACCCATAAAAACTATCGGTTCGTTTTCAGAATAAGCGGATATGAGACACTGTTTGATTGAATCCACTGATTAGTAAATGTAGAGTTATATTTAGCTGGCCTGTACGCAATACATAGTAATATAGGTTTACAAGTTAATTTTAATTCCACCCAAATTGTTTCAACCGTGAAACATAAATTATCTTCTAAATCAACCCTTTTTTATATTCAATATTTTCTTTAGTGTATAAAACAAGCCCCCCTCCAATACTATATGAGCGGTCTTTTCTGACCATTCTAAAACCCTTCACATTTACAAAATCATCAGAAATCGCTAAGAAAGGATTCACAGATACCATATACATCAACCGTTTGCTAGTTTGCTTATGCATGGAGTGCCGCAGGGTTCTGTACTTGTCCCTCTGCTTTTCAGTTTTGTACACCGCTCCTCTAAGCACCATTATTTCAAGTTATGGATTGAGTCATCACTTATACGCTGATGATACACAAATTTACATCTCCTTAACAGGTGGCACATCTACTAAATCAATAAAAATGCTTCAGAGCTGTATTACCGGGGTTTCCGCTTGGATGGCTCAATCCAAACTAAAACTCAATCCTTGCAAGACTGAGTTTTTTCTCATTGGCTCGAAATCGCAGAGGGAGAAGTTTATTAACCTTTCCCTCTTGCGGTTTTGGACAATAAGATGAATCCAGCAGATTCCGCAAGGAATTTGGGTTTCTTTTTTGACAGTGGTTTGCATTTTCGTTTGCACATTTCACATTAGAGATCTTAAGCGAATCATAAAAAATCTACCTCTAGCTTTAGCAAAACAAAACTTGACTACTGTAACTCCTTATTACACGAAATTCCAGCTAAAGATCTACAGAAATTGCAACGTGTTCAAAACTGTTTGTCAAGTGTTGTGACAACTTAAGGCTCTTATTTATTTATCTAGCCTTCTTATTTCTGCAGAATCCATAAACCATAGCTACGATCAAAGTACCACGTATCAGAACTAAGTTCAGTGCTCGTGCCTTTTTTGGAATTTACTGCCTGCACACCTTCGTGTAGCTAAAAATATTTCCTCTTTCAGAAAGCTGCTTAAAACGCATTTCTACGATCTGGCTTTTCCGACCTATCTCTTCTGCGTCCCGGCTCCCTGATGACGACCATGTTTATTTCCCTCGACTCTTCTTTGGAATTTGATAATGATGGATTGCGCCTCTGAGCTCGGTCCTCCGAGGATGAAGCGCTATAGAAGTTTTCATTTCAGATCATTCAACCTCTACAAGAATACGGGCCCAGTAGCGCAACGAAGAAAAAGTTGTTTACGCCATTTTATTTGTGAATCATAATCTGATAACAGCTGAAAAAATCCACTTCTTTGAAAATGTCCACATGAGCTCTTTCGGTGTGACATTATCTTTCAATCGTGTAATTCAGCACTTTATAACGTATCTGTCATGAATGACAGCGCAATGGCTGCTCTCAAAATAGGTTTCGTTATGACGGTTCAAACGCCTATAATCAGATAATATCAAAGCAGGTGAATCGTTTCGCTTCACTGATCACTAATATTGAACTCGTGATGGCTCCTCTATTCAGAACGTTGACCATGCTGTACATGCGGGTGGGCCTGCAACCTATAATAAAAAAAAAGATCACCAGAAAATAGTGATGCGTTTCCTTGAAGTTGAGTTGTTCTCAACCATTTTCAGAGACATGACATTCTATTTGCTTAAATCGTCTTTTTTTTTAAACTAACCAATATCACCGTTTACAAACGAAATAGATTAGTTCCTCGTGATCTCAGTTGTTCACTTGAGCAATTCGTTTTTGTTTGATTATTTCGAGGGCGGCAATATGGTAATAGCCAAATATATATTTTCGGCTCTATTGAAAAGTTGGCAAAAATGAGTAATCATATGTTGGATGTGGCACGACGAAGAAAAAACCCACCTTTCGTATTCTTACTTTCTACTTCCTTATAAATTTGATATCATCAATTTGAAATCAGAATTCCAATTTCAAACCCTTCTTGTGATACTATTCTAATTGCATAGTTTATTAGCATGCACAGGGTAATTATAAATTTGATAACTTTCCATATGTACCATAACCCTGGTGAACCAAATATTATGACGCGTATGATACATGTAGGCCTCAGGGGTACTTTTATTCATTTGAAAGTGTCAATCCCGTTCGTTGTTCCAAAAATAAAGTTGCATTGTTCCGAGTGTTTATTGTTCTGAAATATGGGTTCTTTTCTCCAAAATTAAGTTCACCCAGGCCTATTAGGGGGCCACGATTCAACATGTTCAATGCTACCCACAAAAGGGAGAGGGGCTTGTGCAAGATATTTATTTAACTTCCTATCTGTAGAACTTTAATTTTTTACACTGCCTCAAGCAACATATTTATTTAAGTTTGTGTGTGGAGATAAATATTTATTTCACTTTTTTGTTTACAAAATTGAATCCCCAAATTTTTGAAGGTTATATATTTATTTATTTCAAATTTCTTTTAAAGTTGATATTTGTCCTTCAGATAATAATTTTTTTCACGCAAAATTGGTCTGAAATATGTATTTAAAAAATACTCCAGCCCCCTCCCCCCCTGGTAATTGGATGGTGGCCACTTACTAAATATCTTAACAACATAGCTCAGCAACATTTTTTTACATGCTGGGGGGGGGGCGGGATGTAAGATTACGTTTTCCCCTGAGAAATAAAGCAATAACGGAATAAAAATGATTAGGTCAATTGCCGTGAATAGCGGTGAAATGGGTTACCATCTGAGAAATAATAAGCATTGAACCGATTTGAATGCAATTTATTTTGATGCTTTGCTTAAGCAGCCATTGTCCCGACGGTGTTGGAAGGTATCCTGGAAGATCGGTGACATTGCGCTTTTTTTAAGGTCAAGGTCATACATAAAATAGTGTTTATTTAGTCTAATACATGAAACTGACGAAACTGGTTTCCTGTAATTGATAAACGAAACAGACGAAACGAAACTGACTTCCTGTAATCGGCGAAACTGACGAAAGTGGGTTCCTGTAATCGACGAAACTTAGCTCTATCACCTTGGGCATGGTTGACGCCCCACAACCTCTTCCACCACTATCAACATGGCTGATGCCCCTCACCCCCTCACACCACCTTCAACATGTGTGACGCCCCTCACCCCTTCCACCACATTCAACATGAGTGATGCCCCTCACCCCCTCACATCACCATCAACTTGGCTGACGCCTCTCACCCCCTCCCATAACCTTCAACATGGGTGACGCCCCTCACCCCTTCCACCACCTTCAACATGAATGATGCCCTCATCCCCTCACACCACCTTCAACATGGCTGATGCCCCTCACCCCCTCCCATCACCTTCAACATGGGTGACGCCCATCACCCCTTCCACCACCTTCAACATGAGTGATGCCCCTCACCCCCTCACACCACCATCAGCTTGGCTGACGCCCCTCAACCCCCTGCCATCACCTTGAACATTGATTATGCCCCTCAACCCCCTGCCATCACCTTGAACATTGCTGACGCTACTCAGCCCCCTGCCACCACCTTGAACATGGCTGACGCCCCTCATCCCCTCCCAACACCTTCAACATGGCTGACGCCCCTCAATCCCCTACCATCACCTTGAACATTGCTGACGCCCCTTAACCCCCTGCCATCACCTTGAACATTGCTGACGCCCCTTAATCCCCTGCCATCACCTTGAACATTGCTGACGCTACTCAGCCCCCTACCATCACATTGAACATTGCTGATGCCCCTCAACCCCCTTCCATCACCTTGAACATGGATGACGCCCATCACCCCCTCTCACACCATCTTAAACATTGGTGACGCCTCTCACCGCCTCCCAACACCTTCAACATGGCTGACGCCCCTCATCCCCTCCCAACACCTTGAACATGACCGACGTCCCTCGCCCCCTTCCATCACCTTGAACATTGCTGACGCTTCTCAGCCCCCTACCATCACCTTGAACTAACTGACGCCCCTCACCCCCTCCCAACACCTTCAACATGGCTGACGCCCCTCAACCCCCTGCCATCACCTTGAACATTGCTGACGCCCCTTAACCCCCTGCCATCACCTTGAACATGGCTGACGCCCCTCAGCCCCCTGCCATCACCTTGAACATTGATTATGCCCCTCAACCCCCTGCCATCACCTTGAACATTGCTGACGCTACTCAGCCCCCTGCCATCACTTTGAACATTGCTGATGCCCCTCAACCCCCTTCCATCACCTTGAACATGGATGACGCCCATCACCCCCTCTCACACCATCTTAAGCATTGGTGACGCCTCTCACCGCCTCCCAACACCTTCAACATGGCTGACGCCCCTCATCCCCTCCCAACACCTTGAACATGACTGACGTCCCTCGCCCCCTTCCATTACGTTGAACATTGCTTACGCCCCTCAGCCCCCTGCCATCACCTTGAACATTGCTGACGCCCCTCAACCCCCTGCCACCACCTTGAATATTGCTGACGCCCCTCAGCCCCCTGCCATCACCTAAACATTGCTGACGTCCCTCAACCCCTGCCATCACCTTGAACATTGCTGACGCCCCTCAGCCCCCTGCCATCACCTTGAACATTGCCGACGCCCCTTAACCCCCTGCCATCACCTTGAACATTGCTGACGCCCTTTAACCCCCTGCCATCACCTTGAACATTGCTGACGCCCCTCAACCCCCTGCCATCACCTTGAACATTGCTGACGCCCCTCACCCCTCTGCCATCGTTTAACATGTTTGATTTCACACATCAACCCCTTCACTGAACTTGCACATGACATTTTCAATGCTTTGTTAAGTTAGACTTTTACTTTGCAGCAGTCATTTTAATAGTCAGAATGATTTTCAATATCGTCAAATCCCGTGATTCCAGCCTGGGAGAAAACTTGAGAAAACCCCACACCCCAGAGGCTTGAACAAGCAGGAAGCCCAGGTAAACCCCCGTGGTAACCCCAAGGCTGCCCCGCGGTAGGGTGGGTCGGGAAATACACTGACTGCTGCATAAAACAGCGTGGGGCTACATTTCACATTTAATCACACAATATGCTGCATATATCCGGGCTACACTCCAGTATTTGGCTGTCCAAGTGAACACGAGACATCAAAGAAATGTTAATTTGTCTAATGTTGAACCACAACATTAAACCAGCAATGGATCAAGTTAGGTATAAAATGGTATAAAATGCTGATATATCTGCAAACACACTTATAACCCCCTCGAACTACAACCCCCTCGACCTACAACCCCTTTGACACACAACCCCCTCGATCCATAACCCCCTCGACCCTCGAAGTGAAAATAATGTTGTGTGTTTACCGGTGTAACAGTTTCAGATTACACCTCCCCTGTTCAGGTTACCCCCCCCCCCCCTCGGGGTAATCTGAAACTAGTTCCAAGTTACCCGCTCTAGTCTAGTTTCGAATTAACCCCCTCAATTTTACCAGTTTGCATTCAATGATAAAAAATCTGGAATTTTTTAATGAAATTTTAATCTCCATAATCATAACCCTTTGATTTTTAGAGCATCCATCCATCCATCCATCCATCCATCCATCCATCCATCCATCCATCCATCCATCCATCTATCCATCCATCCATCCATCCATTCATCCATCTATCCATCCATCCATCTATCCAACCATTTTTCCGTCCATCCATCCATCCATCCATTCATTCATTTATTCATTCATTCATTCATTCATTCATTCATTCATTCATTCATTCATTCATTCAATCATTTATCCATCCATCCCCATAATTATCCATCCATCCATTCTCATATCCATCAATTCATCTCCATATCCATCCATCCATCCATCCATCCATCCATCCATCCATCCATCCATCCATCCATCCATCCATCCATCCATCCATTCTCATATCCATCAATTCATCCCCATATCCATCCATCCGTCGCAATTCCCGACTTGTAGTGGATGAATATGATTTGATGTGGGTGAAAAGGAAAATAAAATTGCTATGTATTGGTAAACCAGGCTCATGGAAATTTTCATTCCAAAACCCTTGGTTGTAGGAAAATTAAGTCTATTTTCAGGAATGTAAAATTATGTTGTTTTTTTTTATCATATTTTGTGAAATTGATTGTGTTTGCATTTTACAATTATGAAAATATATTTCCCTACTTAGGGAAATATATTTTCACAATTGTTAAATGCAAACGCAATCCATTTCACAAAATATGATAAAGAGAGACAGGCTTCATTATTGCCAAACATATGTTACTTTCCACAAATTATCTGACTGTAATTATGCAAATATTGTTCGCATTGGAATTATCTTATATGATTTGCATCTACATTATATTTTAGTATCATAGATACTACTATTATGAGCAAACATAAATGAGATTTTTTTTAACCCTTACACCGAAAAGTACACAAAATATGTGCTTAAACATCCTGATTTTCAAATGTTTGATCACAAATTAACCCTTTCAAGCCTGATTTTACATTGCCATCTTCATCCACTACAAGCCGCGAATTGCTGTCGCAATTCTCGACTTGTAGTGGATGAATATAATTTGATGTGGGTGAAAAAGTAAAGAAAATTGCCATGTATTGGTAAGCCAGTTTCATGTAAATTTTCTGTCTTAAACCTTTGGTTGTAGGGTGATTAAGTCTGTATTTATGGATGTAAAATGATGCTTTTATGCATCGTGAGGGCTTAAATGGTTTTAAACGAATATGATTAATATGTCACCCACTTAAAGTTATGGGGCGCTGAACCCAGACACAACTTCAAGTACGTGACAATTTATATTGTTGATTCAGCGATTTAAGGGTCGTCTTGCTGATACATTGAGACAAAGTAAACCCAATACATTTTTTTTATGCATATACTTATTTATGTGTGAAAGGTACATGTGACACATATCCAGGTCAGCGACCTGCCTATGACTATCTGTCATCAGATCTCTGATCTGTCTCTGATCTGTCATATTATAAATGTAGTGAACATGACTTGCAAAAAACATTCGACCATACCTGACTTGCCCATGCAAATAGCAGTAGCTGATTACTTACAAACAGCAGTAACCGATTAGTTTTAAAGTAATTAGTTACTGTAATTTGTCTCTGCGTGGAATATTGCGGGCATATGATTGTCAGGTCAGCAACCTGGGCAGATTAAACGTATCCAATTGAAAAGATATATGCCTATGATATCATACAATGCCTACACATTGTAAGAAATAATTGCATGGATACCTACGTACATTATATTAAACAATTTTTTTAAGCTATTTTAGAGATAAACCGATAAAAGATCATACGGGTGAATGGCCGGGTAGCCCTTATTTTCATCCCAATTAAGACCTTACTATAATAATTTGACTCAATTTACCTTATAAACTAGCAATATTAGGATAACTCTTGATGAGTTATGTTGTGTTCCAATCAGAAGACAGTAGTGGGTGGCACCCAAGTCAACACAAAACATTTCTATAACATTCATACAACGTCGGCCCAACGTCTTCGACATTGGTTGAACATTGGTTCAACATTGTAGAAATGTTATACAAATGTTTTGTGTTTACTGGGACGCCTCGGCTTCTTCTCTGTGCTGCATTGCTTATGCTTAAACGCCGACAAAATAAATACCATCATACAAATAGTTGTGGAATTAGAAATAAATTTGGACCCATTATCGGTAACCTGCGGAGTTGCCTCGATTATGACACATGATCACGCTAAGGATTTGTGCGCCTCTGAGCTCGCTCCGCTGAGGATATAGGCGCTATATAAGTTTTATTGATTGATCGATTGATTGCGTGTGTGGACGTTAGGGCCTAAATGTTTGGTATGCCACTTCTTCTATAATAATTTTAGGTGATGTCAAAAGACAATTTAAAGCAGCTATGTTTTCGTGAGTACGAATGTCTGGCTGATGGACGTCAATGTTCTATACAGTGGCAGTATGATTAGCGAAACGGGACCATACAGCTGTTTAAATCTGTTATAATATAGCAAGTACGTCTGAACACATTGGCCTTATTAGTGTGCATCATGTATAATATATATTTATACGTACATCATACGTACATTAGGATAGATCTTATGCCAACACAATAATATTTATAGGTTAACAAATAATTATAAAGATTAAAGTGTCACTATCACAAATGCATCGCTCTTGTCGCCCCTGAGTGTGATGTATGAGCAAATCAAATATAATAATTAAACATTCTATGTTTCGTATAAATAATGCTGTGCACTGCACATTTTGATGGCATCGATGTTAAACACTATTTATCGTACAAAAAACAGACACATAAAATGGGGAAAATTTGTTTATTAAAAATAAACATCAAATTAAACGACTACAAATAAAAAGGGCTTCACTTCAAATCTTGTTAATGTAAACGTGGTTGTAACAGAGTGAAGCCCTAAGACCAAAAAAGGTATAAATTTACTTGACAGTCAGTTAACAGGATTAACCAGTGAATATTTATACATGTCTCTAATTGATCTAATCTACTATGAATATTTATACATGTCTCAAATTGATCAAATCTACTAGGACTATTTATACATGTCTCTGATTGATCTAATCTACTATGAATATTTATACATGTCTCTGATTGATCTAATCTACTATTTATATGTGAACTTTGCCTCTTGTATCATTACAAACAAATTAGATAATATCAACCAAACTATCAATAACAATCTAGTAATTGTTCACACAAAACCAAACCTATCAATAACAATCTACTAATTGTTCACATTAATATATTAATGAACATTGACTCTTGTATCATTACATATAAATTACATAATATTGACAAAATCTATCAATAACATTATTAAACAAGATTATCTGTTGTTGAGGAGGGTATGAAAACGGCACACAGACACAAAGTGTCTGACCCCCACAACACAAACTTACGAATGCATCGTAAGAGCACATATAAATTCCAACCTCTCACTGTCTAATCCACCATTACTTGCGGCATCAGAAACAACACTAATTCTAAATAGTGAAGTGCTATATAGTCTGAAATTTAGTTTTTAAATTGAAATTGGGATGTCTACAGAAGCGAAACTTGAAATTTACATGTAATGAATAGATAACCAAATAATTAAAATTTCCAAATGTAGATAATAAGGGACACATTATCATAACATCTGTTGTATTTATAATTCCTGAAGCAAGTCTGAGTAGTGTTTTGACTGGCTGAATTTATATGTCAGTGGAATTTTATTTTCTGTAAGTGTAAAATCTGACCACAGAAGTATACAGACCTCATTTTGAGCTGACCTAGGTATTGCAGACACACTTTGAAAACATAAGAAGACCACAAAACATAGATTTAGAAGGATTTGAAGCAAATTAGGAACATGAGGAAATGGTCTACATCTTGAGTATTGCTGTATTCACTAAAAAAGTTGTTTACATATACATTCAAAAGCAAGATCTAAAGAATTCTAAAAAACTATAAAAAAAAAAAATAATAATAATAATTTCTTACTCACGCAGTTATTGACGAAAAAGCAAAATTTTAGCTTTTTCTTCTCTTCTACGAGAGAAGAAAAAGGTCATAAATCATTCACATTCAAAGTAATTCCACCTGTAAGAATGAGCTTGTGGATATTGTATCAAAAACCGACTGGCCGAAATCGGGTTGGCAAATCACCCCCCATCATGTTTTCCATTGTTAGAACAGCTGGCGCAAGTCCTGCCGAACTAACAAATGGAAAATCATATGTTTGGTTCTTCACAAAGTTTATTGCATCTGGCGCAAGTCCGGATGCATCCTGCCCATCCTTGCTAGCACTGATTTCAGCAGCTGGCGCAAATCCTGATGCTAGATTAAACTAATTCCACCTGTAAGAATGAGCTTGTGGATATTGTATCAAAAACCGACTGGCCGAAATCGGGTTGGCAAATCACTCCCCATCATGTTTTCTATTGCTAGAAATGAAATGAAATGAATCGGGCTTTAGGCCACCTTTGTGCACATATAGGCTAAACTGGGCCAGGAGAACCTCCTGAGGATGGTGAGATGATTGAGATGACACTGTCCTCCAGACACAGGATTCGAAATTCGAGCCCTGGCGGTCTCAAAAACCAACTGGCCCAAATCCAATTGGCAAATCACTCCCCATCATGTTTGCTATAGTTAGAACGGCTGGCGCAAGTCCTGCCGAACTAACAAATGAATAATCATATGTTTGGTTCTTCATGAAGTTTATTGCATCTGGCGCAAGTCCGGATGCATCCTGTCTATCATTACTAGCACTGATTTCAGCAGCTGGCGCAAGTCCTGATGCTAGATTAATCAAGCTAGACATAGAGCATCATGTAGTTGGCGTATAAGGCATGCAAAAATTACTGCGGCCTGTAACAACTTGCCAAGTCTTGTTGTAACTGACCTTGTATTTATTGACTTTTTCATTTATTTTTTTATTCAAGATTAATAATATGTTCTTGCAGTAGTTTAATTGAATAATTATATTGCTTTTACCTTACACTCCTACACTTGGATACTCTTCCGAATTATTTTGATTTACAAATTATTTATTATATATATATATATATATAAGTAAGAATGATGAAAGATTTAATTCTTGTGGCCATTTATTATTATTTAATTTCAAAGCAGCTGGATCACTAAGCTTTACAAAACAAACAACAAAGAAGAAAACTTAGAAAGAAAAAGGTGACCCAAAACATAATTTCGTAGGATCCACTTGAAACCTAAGGTCACTTTGGCAAAGCCAGAAAATGGCCTACAGGAAAACAAGCCCCTGGGATTATTCCAGAGTCATCACAAATTGGCATAATTGCATTAATTATATAAAATGAAATCAAGAGATTATCAACTATATCTCTTCTCATTAATTTAAATTATTACTAATGAGAACGTTAAATCTTAACTTCCTAACATGAATTATTTTTAAATATCTTTATGACACTAATATTGTATATTTTAATTTGAGATTAAGAGTAGCTGGTATGTATGCTTCATTGACCAAAAGTAACAAAAAAAAGAAAACTCCAATCAAAGAGGAAAGGTGCCAAAAAACATAGTTTTGACAAAGACCTATCTGAAACCGAAAGCTGTAATGGCGAGGCCAGAAAATAGCCCACAGGAAACAAATCCTGACAGGAATCAGTGGGTCAACCACAAATTGGCATCAGCCAATGTGATTATCGCCTCCAGAGTTTATCAATTCTTGCTAAATCAAATCCTAGAAACAACAATTGCTCCTCTTCTTTATTTATATTATTTGTAATTTTTTGCCCTACAAATCACACGATAAAATGTACCCAAAAAATTTAAGTAACAAAGATGAAACTCCCAAAAATGAGGAAAAAGGCCAAAAACATATGTTCCTGACAACAAGACCTATCTGAAACCCCATAAGGCCGCAGTGGCAATGCCAAAGAATGGCCCACAGGAAAAACAGTTCCTGAAAGGAATCAGTGAGTCAACCACAAATTGGCATAAATGCATAAAAGCAGCCAAAGTGGTTATCGCCTCCAGAGTTAATCGATCTTTGTTAAACAAATTCTCTGAGACAATTATCATTGATTTATAAAATTAATATTGTCTATTGCATTAAAGTGAGCGCCATCACAAATGTTTACTCAGCGAATCACAACAAGAATCAATCTTCTTAACAAGATAATTTATAAAGTTGACCGAGCAAATCACACGATAAAATGTACCCAAAAAAATTTAAGTAACAAAGATGAAACTCCCAACCATGAGGGAAAAGGCCAAAAACATATGTTCCTGACAACAAGACCTATCTGAAACCCCATAAGGCCGCAGTGGCAATGCCAGAGAATGGCCCACAGGAAAAACAGTTCCTGAAAGGAATCAGTGAGTCAACCACAAACTAGCATAAATGCATAAAAGCAGCCAAAGTGGTTATCGCCTCAAGAGTTAATCAATCTTTTTTAAACAAATTCTCTGCCGCAATTATCGTTGATTTATAAAATTAATATTGTCTATTGCATTAAAATGAACGCCATCTCAAATGTTTACTCAGGGAATCACAACAAGTTAACATAGTACTTTTTCACCTGAATGAAACCAAAATTTTTATGTGACAAAAATGAAACATTTTCGATCCCCCTTGACATATTAAAAGTTATCCAAATTTGGATGCAAAAATGCAAATGATTATTTCGTTATGTCATTCCGCAAATGTTTGATAAATGAGGAACCGACCAGTGTTACTCTGCAGTTATAAGAGTTCTTGTTTTATGCTCAATTTGTTAAATTTGATAATTTAATAACAACGGAAATTTACGATTGAAACGAAGAATGAGTGAACGATAATGTAAGGTTTTGAGACTGACTAGACCACATGAAAAGCCAACAATGTCAATGTGACAAAGATAAGGGTCATAATCCAAATAACTAGTCAGACAGATTCAATAATAACCACGCAAAGCTATTATCAAATATATACACAAACTATTAAAAATATTTGTAACATAAATTTCCTTATAGAATCATATAGTCATATAAAAATAAAGTATAGACAGCTAAAAAATTTAAATGTGCAATTGGTTATCGCCTCAATAAGTTCATCGATTCTTGTTATTTTAAATCAAATTTTAGAAACAACTATCACCATTCACATTCACAATTAAATCAAAATCATATGGTCATTGTGCTTTTAACTTAATTTAAAGTTAACACTAGCGCTTAAATTTCTAAGATTGTATATTTTTTAGTCTACATTTTATTAAAATCATGAAAGAACAGTCCAAGCCAAATTCAATCCAGATGAATTTTGTATTATGAATTTTTCACTCCAAAAATATGTCACTGTCAGTGACTGGAAGTGCTGCCGACTACTACACTAATAATGACGATGCAACCAGTCTAATGGTAGACTAGTCTACATCGTATATTTAAATTTTTTTTTTTTTTTTTTTTATCCCATGAAAATGAGATAAGGCTGCGCAAAATTTTTGATTTCATGAAATGAAACAAAAAGCGATTAGACTAGGCCTATATACGTTTTTGTAGACAGCTACAATTTTTTAATGTGCAATGTCTATAATTAGACTATTAGACTTAAAATTAATTAGACCAAAGTCTACTGTCTAGTCCTAGCCCTGGCCTACTGCGGCTAGGCCAGGAGCCTATGGCAATAATAGAGTATAGTCTATAGAGTATACTAACAGTTAAGAGTAACAGTTAGAGCCGAGTCTAGACTATATCTAGACTCCAGTAACTTTGACATTTAATTAACAGCGCGTACGGATAATACTATTATTAATAGTTCACAAAAACACGAATTCAACGTGAGCGATAATATAAAGAATTTTTGAAGTAGACCATGTGACTGGACCGATGTCGGCAATGATCAATCGAAGTCAATCTAAAAAACCACTGACACATGGTTGAACATATTAAAAAACAATGCGAAACTATATCTAACATATAAAAGAACTATTGAAACGTATTTGGAATACAAGATTTTCTTTATAGACATAGAATCTGCTATATAAATTTATATTTCTTTCGGATTAATTTTCGGCTTGGACCACCCTCAAGATTTCATTGCTAAAAGAGACTGTTACAAACAAATCGAGATCCGAACAAACCACGAATTACATAGCTTGGGATTCGCCTAAGATTAATAATCTATTTTGTGCCCGATAAAAAGAGCTTTCATTTTACGAAAACTCTGTATATATTTAGTGTATCTAGGTGGAGGTCAATGGACCAAACTCACTGTTAACCTGTAATCACCACATACTGGAACAGAAACATCTGATTTCCAAATGAGAGTAATAGGTGTCTCCCATTCAGACTTCAGACTATAACTTTCCATATGTACGATAATTCTGGCGAGCCAAATATTATGACGCGTATATGTAGGCCTCAGGGTTTTTTTCATTCATTTGAAAGTGTCAATCGCGTTACGTGTATCTTAACAATTAACTTTTCAAATAGACCCTAAGTTATTTCACACAAAGATGTCATGAGCTAAATCGGGCGGAAAGTTGACAAATAACACTGGCGGCTCCAGGATCTGTAGAAAGGGGGGAGGCGCTGGGAATTTCTTTTTCCTGAATTTTTTGTTAATATTAAGACAATCCAGGTGTTTGGTAAAAATCGCGACTTGTCTGGTTAATAAGGTCTCGTGGCAATATCAGAATGCTTGAAGAGATGTAGATGTTCTCAAACGTTTGCAATGTTAATCTAGATACCCCTAGGCTTTCTTTAGTGAACAAATCAGCTTGTTATGAGCTCTATAATTTTCTTCTTTCTTGAAATATTTTCGACTATAAGTACAAAGTGTCGGCCGATTTAAAAACCAAGATTGCGGCCAAAACCTGGACCTGGCCCATCAAAATTCCTGTGGAGCAAGATCTTAACTATTTGTGTGCCAAAATTCACAATTTTCGTGAAGTACACACTTCGTCTCATCAAGTGACTTGAGCGCCCGCACTAAGGGTATACTCGCTTTTCCAAAGATTCCTTGTTCCGAAGGTTCGTTGTTCAGAAATAAAGGTTGTTTGTTCAAAAGGTTGATTGTTCAAAACGCAGGGGTTTTCGTTATTTCTAAATAGCGGGGTTTATTCGGCCGAAGTTTCATTGTTCCGAAGGTTCGTCGATCTGAAAATAAGGTTCATTATTTCGAGGGTTCGTTGTTCCAAAAATAAAGTTTCATTGTCTCGAGGGTTCATTGTTCCGAAACATGGGTTCTTTTCTCCGAAATTAAGGGGGGGATTGTGCATAATATTTATTTCATTTCCTATCTGCAGAACTTTATTTTTACACTGCCTCAAGCAACATATTTATTCAAGTTTGTGTGTGGAGATAAATATTTATTTCACTTTCTTGTTTACAAAATTCTTTATTTCAAATTACTTTAAAGTTAATTTTGTCCTTCAGATAATGTTTTTTCTCACGCAAAATAGGTCTGAAATATGTATTTGAAAATACTCCAGCAAACCCCCTGGTAATTGAATGGTGGCCACTTACTAAATATTCTTAACAACATAGCTCAGCAACATTTTTTTACATGCTGGGAGTGTGAGATTATGTTTTCCCCTGAGGAATAATGGAATAACGGAATAAAAATGATTAGGTCTATTGTCGTGAATAGCGGTGAAATGGGTTACGGTGAAAACAGGAATATTAAGCATTGAACCTATTTTAATGCAATTTATTTTGATGATTTGCTAGAAGCCATTGTCCCGATGGTGTTGGAAGGTATCCTGGAAGATCAGTAAAATTGGGCTATTTTTAAGGTCAAGGTCATACATAAAATAGTGTTTATTTAGTCTAATAATTATATGAAACTGACGAAACTGGTTTCCTGTAATCGCGAAACGAAACAGACGAAACGAGACTGACGTCCTGTAGTCGACGAAACTGACGAAACTGGGTTCATGTTAAATGTGTAATCGACGACACTGGCGAAACTGAGCTCCTGTTATTGACGAAACTGATGGAATTGAGTTTTTGTAATAGACAAAACTCATCCCCTTAGCTCTATCACCTTGGACATGGGTGACCCCCTCACCCCCTCCCACCACCTTCAACATGACTGACGCTCCCCACCCCCTCCCATCACCTGCAACATGGCTTATGGAGGTCGCCACCTGACCATGGCTGAAACCCCTCACATCACCTTGAACATGACTGACGCCTGTTTATACCCTCCCATCACCTTCAACATGGCTGACGCCCCTACTCCCCTCCTTTGTCGCCACCTGAGCATGGCTGACACCCCTCACATCACCTTAAACATGACTGACGCCTGCTCATACCCTCCCATCACCTGTGCGCCCCTCACACCTTCCATCACCTTCAACATGGGTGACGCCCCTCACCCCTCCCATCACCTTCAACATGGGTGATGCCCCTCACTCCCTCCCGGCCATCACCTTGCACGTGGTTTACGACCCTCACTCCCCTGCCATCACCTTTAACTTCGCTGACGCCCATAACCCCCTGCCACCACCTGAACATGGCTGACGCCCCTCACATCACCTTGTACATGACTGATGCCCCTTCACCCCCTCACATCACCTTGGACATGGCTGACGCCCCTCACCCCTTCCATTACCTTGAACATGGCTGACGCCCCTCACATCACCTTGTACATGGCTGACGCGTCTGCACCCCCTCACATCACCTTGGACATGGCTGACGCCCCTCACCCCTTTCATTACCTTGAACATGGCTGACACCCCTCACATCACCTTGTACATGGCTGACGCATCTTCACCCCCTCACATCACCTTGAACATGACTGACTCCTCTTCACCCCCTCACATCACCTTGGACATGGCTGACGCCCCTCACATCACTTTGTACATGACTGACGCCTCTTCACCCCCTCACATCACCTTGGACATGGGTGACGCCCCTCACCCCTTCCATTAATTTGAACATGGCAGACACCCCTCACATCACTTTGTACATGACTGACGCCTCTTCACCCCCTCACATCACCTTGTACATGACTGATGCCTCTTCACCCCTCTCACATCACCTTGAACATGACTGACGCCCCTCACATCACCTTGTACATGACTGACGCCTCTTCACCCCCTCACATCACCTTGAACATGGCTGACGCCCCTCACATCACCTTGTACATGACTGACGCCTCTTCACCCCTCACATCACTTTGTACATGACTGACGCCTCTTCACCCCTCTCACATCACCTTGAACATGACTGACGCCCCTCACATCACCTTGTACATGACTGACGCCTCTTCACCCCCTCACATCACCTTGAAAATGGCTGACGCCCCTCACATCACCTTGTACATGACTGACGCCTCTTCACCCCTCACATCACCTTGAACATGACTGACGCCTGTTTATACCCTCCCATCACCTTCAACATGGCTGACGCCCCTACTCCCCTCCTTTGTCGCCACCTGAGCATGGCTGACACCCCTCACATCACCTTAAACATGACTGACGCCTGCTCATACCCTCCCATCACCTGTGCGCCCCTCACGCCTTCCATCACCTTCAACATGGGTGACGCACCTCACCCCTCCCATCACCTTCAACATGGGTGATGCCCCTCACTCCCTCCCGGCCATCACCTTGCACGTGGTTTACGACCCTCACTCCCCTGCCATCACCTTTAACTTCGCTGACGCCCATAACCCCCCTGCCACCACCTGAACATGGCTGACGCCCCTCACATCACCTTGTACATGACTGATGCCCCTTCACCCCCTCACATCACCTTGGACATGGCTGACGCCCCTCACCCCTTCCATTACCTTGAACATGGCTGACGCCCCTCACATCACCTTGTACATGGCTGACGCGTCTTCACCCCCTCACATCACCTTGGACATGGCTGACGCCCCTCACCCCTTACATTACCTTGAACATGGCTGACACCCCTCACATCACCTTGTACATGGCTGACGCATCTTCACCCCCTCACATCACCTTGAACATGACTGACTCCTCTTCACCCCCTCACATCACCTTGGACATGGCTGACGCCCCTCACATCACTTTGTACATGACTGACGCCTCTTCACCCCCTCACATCACCTTGGACATGGGTGACGCCCCTTACCCCTTCCATTAATTTGAACATGGCAGACACCCCTCACATCACTTTGTACATGACTGACGCCTCTTCACCCCCTCACATCACCTTGTACATGACTGATGCCTCTTCACCCCTCTCACATCACCTTGAACATGACTGACGCCCCTCACATCACCTTGTACATGACTGACGCCTCTTCACCCCCTCACATCACCTTGAACATGGCTGACGCCCCTCACACCACCTTGTACATGACTGACGCCTCTTCACCCCTCACATCACTTTGTACATGACTGACGCCTCTTCACCCCCTCACATCACCTTGAACATGGCTGACGCCCCTCACCCCTCACATCACCTTGAACATGGGTGACACCCCTCACATCACCTTGGACATGGGTGACGCCCCTCACCCCTTCCATTACTTTGAACATGGCTGACGCCCCTCACATCACCTTGTACATGACTGACGACTCTTCACCCCCTCACATCACCTTGTACATGACTGACGCCTCTTCACCCCCTCACATCACCTTGGACATGACTGACGCCCCTCACCCCTTCCATTACTTTGAACATTGCTGACGCCCCTCACATCACTTCGTACATGACTGACGCCTCTTCACCCCCTCACATCACCTTGTACATGACTGACGCCTCTTCACCCCTCTCACATCACCTTGGACATGGCTGACGCCCCTCACCCCTTCCATTACTTTGAACATGGCTGACGCCCCTCACATCACCTTGTACATGACTGACGACTCTTCACCCCCTCACATCACCTTGTACATGACTGACGCCTCTTCACCCCCTCACATCACCTTGGACATGGCTGACGCCCCTCACATGACCTTGTACATGGCTGACGCCCCTCACATCACATTGTACATGACTGACGACTCTTCACCCCTCTCACATCACCTTGGACATGGCTGACGCCCCTCACCCCTTCCATTACTTTGAACATGGCTGACGCCCCTCACATCACCTTGTACATGACTGACGACTCTTCACCCCCTCACATCACCTTGTACATGACTGACGCCTCTTCATCCCCTCACATCACCTTGGACATGGCTGACGCCTCCCACCCCTTCCATTACCTTGAACATGGCTGACGGCCCTCACATCACTTTGTACATGACTGACGCCTTTTCACCCCCTCACATCACCTTGTACATGCCTGACGCCTCTTCACCCCCTCACATCACCTTGGACATGGCTGACGCCTCCCACCCCTTCCATTACCTTGAACATGGCTGACGCCCCTCACCCCCTCACATCACCTTGAACATGGCTGACGCCCCTCACATCACCTTGCACATGACTGACGCCTCTTCACCCCCTCACATCACCTTGAACATGGCTGACGACAGTCACCCCCGTGCAATCACCTTGAACATTGCTGACGCTCTTCACCCCCCCTCCCCCTGCCATCACTATGGCTGTCACCCCTCACATCGCCCCTCACCCCCTCCCTGCCATCACCTTTGAACATGATTGACGACAGTCACCCCCGTGCAATCACCTTGAACATTGCTGAGGCTCTTCACCCCCCCTCCCCCTGCCATCACTATGGCTGTCACCCCTCACATCGCCTTGAACATGACTGACGCTCTTGTACCCCATCCCATCATTTAACATGTATGATTTCACATATCAAACCCTCCACTGAACTGGCACATGACCGATTCAATGCTTTGTTAAATTATACTTTTACTTTGTAGCAGTCACTTGAATAGTCAGAATGATTTTCAATATCGTCAAATCCCGTGATTCCAGCCTGGGGACAAAACTTGAGAAAACCCCCACACCCCAGGGGTTTGAACAAACAGGAAGCCCCCAGGTAAACCTCGTGGTAACCCCCAGGCTGTCCCGCGGTGGGGTGGGTCGGGGAATACATTGACTGCTGCATAAAACAGCGTAAGGCCCACATTTCACATTTAATCACACAATATGCTGAATATATCCGGCTATACTCCAGTAGTTGTCAGTCCAAGTAAACACGAGACGTAAAAAAAATGTTAATTGGTCTAATGTTGAACCACAACATTAAACCAACATTGGATCCACTTAGGTATAAAGTGTTTACCAGGCTGATATATCGGCAAACACACTTATAAATATTCCTACAGTACTTCAAATATAGCACAGAATACGCTTTACTGTTACATGGCTCATTTTTCACGGTCGAGATGCTTGTGTGATTACCGGTGTAACAGTTTCAGATTACCCCCACCCCCCTGTTTACGTTAGCCCCCTGGGGTAATCTGAAACTAGTGCCAAGTAAGTTACCTCCTCCAGTCTAGCTTCGAAATAACCCCATCAATTTTACTGGTTAGCTCCCGATGATAAAAATAGTATATTTATTTTTTCATCACATGGCATTTGCCTTTGATCTCTAGGGCAACTAGCAAAAAATATGTTAGGATATTATACAGTATATAACCCTCCATGGCTAACGAGAAACATTGCTGGTATTGAGCGTTACAAAAATCCATAAAAACTGACAAGTATTCTGTCCAAGCAGTCAGATTTATACGAAAATATTCTGGACTGAAAGAGTTAATGTTGAGCGAACGTCACAGACGGTGACCCAACAATAAATCAACAATGGGTCAATTTTTAATCCATCCATCCATCCATCCATCCATCCTCATATCCATCCATCCATCCATCCATCCATCCATCCATCCATCCAAATACAGCACAGAATACGCATTCGGCGCTTTAGGGGTTAGCTTGTGTTTGCATTTTAAAATTATGAAAATATATTTCCCTTCTTAGGGAAATAATTATATTTTCACAATAAATTATTGTTAAATGCAAACACAATCCATTTCACAAAATATGATAAAGAGAGACAGCTTTCATTATAGCCAATAAATATATTACTTTTCACAAATTACCAGAGTCTAAATGTAATTATGCAAATAATGTTCGCACTGGACATATATTATATGATTTGCATATATTATATGATTTGCCTCTACATAGATTGTAGTTTATCTATATCACCATAGAGACTACTATTGTGAGCAAACATAAATGTGAAAAAAGTTGGTTTAACCATCAGACTGATAAGCACACAAAATATGTTTTTAAACATCAAAATTTGCAAACGTTTGGTCACAAATCAACCCGTTCAAGCCTGACTTTATAATAATAATAAAAAGTAATAAAACTTCTATAGCGCCTAACTCCTCGGTGATTCGAGCTCAGAGACGTGACAAACATATTCGTAATCCGACTCATAGTTCCAAAAACCGCTTGCGTTTGTCGTCTGGGCCAACCGGACCACTGAAGATTTAAATTCGCCTGATTTTCATCAACTACAAGCCGCGAATTGCAGTCGCAATTCTCGACTTGTAGTGGATGAATATGATATGATGTGGATGAAAAAGTAAAGAAAATTGCCATGTATTAAACCAGTCTCATGGAAATTGTCATTCTTAAACCCTTGGTTGTAGGGAAATTAAGTTTGTTTTCAGGGATGAAAAATGATGCTTTAATGCATCGTGAGGGCTTAAAGTTTTAAGTAGGTGGAAATTTAAATTGTTGATTCAGCGCTTTAAGGGTTAGCTTGTGATCAATGTTGTTTTAATGTTGGGCCAGCGTCGAAGACACTGGCACAACATTAAAACGACATAGTTTTAAGTGTCAGCTTGTTGATACATTGAGACAAAGTTAAGCCAATACATTTATTTATTTATGCATTTACTTATTTACGTGTGACAGGTACATGTGCCACATATCCAGGGCAGTCACCTGCCTATGACGTACTGTCCTTTTATAAATGTAGTGAAAATGACTTGCAAAACGCATTCGACCTAGCCTACCTGACTTGCCCATGCAAATAGCAGTAGCTGATTACTTACAAACAGCAGTAACCGACTAGTTTTAAAGTAAGTAGTTACTGTAGTTTGTCTCTGCGTGGAATATTGCGGGCATATGATTGTCAGGTCAGCAACCTGGGTACACTCAGCTATCAGTGAGTGTCACAGTCACCCACTGAGATTTTGTGTGGCACTTACACATATCCAGCACCATGGGTCTCTGTCGTCTGTTACGTCACCGTCTGCCAACCAGCAGCCAGCAGTTCATAAATGAGCCACCA
Source organism: Flabesymbios commensalis (assembly GCA_964017125.1). NCBI lineage: Eukaryota > Metazoa > Annelida > Polychaeta > Terebellida > Flabelligeridae > Flabesymbios > Flabesymbios commensalis. The sequence continues at coordinate 59,507,563 of OZ024908.1, forward strand.
GCGGTGAGGTAGATCGTGATTGGCCAGTTGTGTTTAAATGCACACCTGCCCATCCGCTGCCAACACATGGGATTTTGTGCACGCAGTGCTCGTCATACAAACCTGAGGGTATCCATGAGTGTTCCACTTTCAATTTCTAATTTTATTGATAATTAATTTAATGGAGTTTTTAAAAGTATGAGCTAAGCACAATTTTTACTACATACGGTATATATCAGTGTATATTCAGCCTAGATATTTTTATCTCATTTCCAGAAGCGTCAATGGTAATAACATGAATCGAGTTATTTTGCACTCTGTGAGGCCATCATTCTGAAAGAAGCGGGTTTTTTCCCACGCACCTAGATGCGGCAGTACAGAGAGTGGCTGTGAAATCTCTGTCCCCTGGTGGTTAATATTAGCTGATCGAGGGAAGATGACCAGTGTCTGAAGTAGAGATAGAGACACTGGTGACACGAGTGAACAACCTGGGCAGATTAAACGTAATCAATTGAAAAGATATATGCCTATGATATCATACAATGCCTACACATTGTAAGAAATAATTGCATGGATAACTACGTAGATTATATTAAACAATTTTTTATGTTATTTTAGATATAAACTGATAAAAGATTTTACGGGTGAATGGCCGGGTAGCCCTTATTTTCATCCCAATTAAGACCTTACTATAATAATTTGACTCAATTTACCTTATACACTAGCAATATTAGGATAACTCTTGATGAGTTATGTTGTGTTCCAATCAGAAGACAGTAGTGGGTGGCACCCAAGTAAACACAAAACATTTCCATAACATTCATACAACGTCGGCCCAACGTCTTCGCCATTGGTTGAACATTGGTTCAACATTGTAGAAATGTTATACAAATGTTTTGTGTTTACTGGGACGACTCGGCTGCTTCTCTGTGCTGTATTACTTATGCTTAAACGCCGACAAAATAAATACCATCATACAAATAGTTGTGGAATTAGAAATAAATTTGGACCCATTATCGGTAACCTGCGGAGTTGCCTCGATTATGACACATGATCACTCTAAGGATTTGTGCGCCTCTGAGCTCGCTCCGCTGAGGATATAGGCGCTATATAAGTTTTATTGATTGATCGATTGATTGCGTGTGTGGACGTTAGGGCCTAAATGTTTGGTATGCCACTTCTACTATAATTATTTTAGGTGAATTTAAAGCAGCTATGTTTTCGCGAGTACGAATGTCTAGCTGGTGGAGTTCAATGTTCTATACAGGGGGTCCCTTGCCAGTGGCAGTATGATTAGCGACACGGAGCGATCAAGCTGTTTAAATCTGCTATAATATAGCACATTGGCATCTTTAGTGTGTATCATGTATAATATATATTTATACGTACATCATACGTACATTATGATAGATCTTAGGCCAACACAATAATATTGATAGGTTAACATATTATTATAAAGATTAAAGTGTCACTATCACAATTGCATCGCTCTTGTCGCCCTTGAGTGTGATGTATGAGAAAATCAAATATAATAATTAAACATTCTATGTTTCGTATAAATAATGCTGTGCACTACACATTTTGATGGCATCGATGTTAAACACTATATATTCAGTGTATCTAGGTGGAGGTCAATGGACCAAACTCACTGTTAACCTGTAATCACCACATATTGGAACAGAAACATCTGATTTCCAAATAAGAGTAATAGGTGTCTCCCATTCAGACTGTTGGACAGATTCAATTGACTGGAATAAAAATGCCGAGACCTTGGGAAAATTCCATGGACATGATAAAATTATAAAAGTTGAAAATAAAATATATCGGTGCATCTGAGGCAGAAAAGGACTGAAATTTGGACCCGGAGGGTCACATTTCCCACTTATAAGCCACTTTATAAACAGAATCCAAGACGACCGACAAAATAAAAATGGCTGACAAATTTCAAAAAGGCCAACGAAAAATAAAAAGTGACCGATATGTAATTTGTTTTTTAAAATCCAGTCAAATCAGGTAAAATTCCCTATTATTGCCCAGCCAGGCGATCTATTTCAATTGGCCAAACTCATTTCATGTTGCTTCAGCAGTTGCCAATACAATGTACTGACCATGTTGCTGAATGTTTTGAGCTGTGACCTAATTCTTGTCTGTCTTGGTTTTTGTTTTAGCAGGCATTAACCAAGTGCTCCCGCCCATGACAATAATGGCAAAGTGCGTCTTTAAATCGGCAACTGTCAGGATCATGCCGACCTTTTATAGGCCTACATTGAAAGCAGTATATAAAACCGACTCTTTTGAGGTGTAGCCCTGGGCCTAACCCTAGTATGATAACTATGTTTCATCAATAATCTATTAATTAATAGATTCTTGGTTTCCTACATTATTTATCTCTGAAAATCACTTTCAGAATTGTTATCATTTTGTTGTTTTGCATTCGATGCAGCAGCCTCAACACTTGCAGATATACCTAAAGCCTTGTCATATCTAGATCTGCCTCACCAAGTTATCACTTCTGGGCTTGCTGATCATTCCCCAGTAAAACAAAACATTTGTATAACATTTATACAATGTGGGACCAATTTCGAAGACGGGCCGACGTTGTATAAATGTTATGCAAATGTTTTGTGCTTACTGGGTTATTCCACACAACAGACGATCTTTTAACACCTCGGTTAATTGTAGTCTAGTTTCTAGTAATTGTAGTATATGTTGCAAGCAATTTCTATTCCTGTAAACTTTTATTGTTGAAACACGTTACACATCTGTGGGAGAGCTAGATTAGCTTAGTGGATAAACTTACAACTTTGAAATTTTTTGTAAAATCCAAGATGGCCGCCAAAGCTGCTTTTGAGTTTAACTTTCCGTCATTTTTTGCATAGAAGTTGTGCAATGCATTTAGATAGGGGTAATCATGATAGTAGGGGGGGGGGGGGGAGGGGTAGAATTATTTTAAGTTATTTTAAGCAAAGCCCTTTTTAAAACCCATTGGCGACGTACGGGTCTCGGATGATCTCCCGAGATTTAAATAATGTTTGCAGATACAAGACTGGGAGACCTCGTCCTGTTTAGATTATGTTGTGCGAAATCGTATCTCGAAACAATATTTGCTTATTGACGGAGAAAACTCATTGAAAGTACTATCCCCAAACTGCTAATATTAGTGTCCGGTGTCGTATCCAGATGAAAACAAGCACCGTGATCAGAGCATAGCCTTACAGCATCATCTTCGTGACAACAGCAGAAACCAGACTAGTCTTGGGTTAGACATTTGAGGGCATTATTGGCATCGTTACCGGTATCGTTTGGGAAAATGTTTATGCAGACTTGTATATCGACCCAAGAACTACCAAACATATTTTTACAATGTTAATTTAAGTATACTCGACAAACTGATCTTCTAACACTCCAGTACCACCATCTGAGTGCCTAATTACATGCGCATCACAAATAAATCTTTCTTGGCTGATTCAGGAATGATTTCTACTTCTTGTATCAGCCAGCTAATGCAACATGCATAATTCTGATGTCCCGCACCAAAATCGTAAAAAAGCATCGTCCTTTGGTTTTAGGTAATGTTGCCGGATGAAAAAATTATGATTTTGTTCAGCAGTGTAAGCTGTTGGGTACTGAAAATGAATATATTTCAAGAGAGCAACAAGCTGGTAGCTCCGGATGGATTGCTTATTATTTTACAAAACGAGAAGAGGGATCTATATAATGCTAAAAATTATATGATGTAGAGAAACTGATGAGTCCAGTGACAGTAGTTGGACAACAGCACAATTTACTTATTTATGTTTGAGTTATCTTCCTCCATATTTGATAATGATAGATAGCACTTTGCGAAAAAGGTGAAGGCTGTGTCTTGGTTTCATTGTGGTGTCATTATGAAGACAAATCAACCGTCTAAGATATAATGATAGTTGATGGAGGGCACATATTATGTCATATAAGCAAGCAATGTGAAGGAGATACAAAATATTCCCATACAGCTAGTATAGATAATAAATTAACCAAATGAACCAGATTTTACAAATATGCTGGAACGCCTTGGGCAAAAGATCACGAGAACATAGGAAAAATTAGAAAAATCTTGTTGATACCATGCTACTAAACTTCCTTGCTGTCTACAAGCAATTCTCCATACAGCTTCAAACAAATATCAGCTATTAGCCAGCATTCTCATTTTATAAAGAACATCGATAAACATGAATAGATATACAGTTGTGAAGCAGATATCGCTATGTTTGTTTTTAAATATTATCATGTTATATTTTACATAACGTTCTCAGGTTTATCTGTACATTATTGTGCTCGAAATATCCGACGGATTTTCAGAGAAGTTAGATCAAGTGAAAACAAAATGTAATAAAGAAGACTTAAACAGTCACTCATGATGTTTAAAATGTCAAATATAAATCATCAAGTAATAGTATCATTTATTATTTTAATTTTTATAAATACATTTTTCTAGATTGCAATCTGATTTTGACAAGTTCTTGAAACGTGATATCTCAACTACCTATGCATCATGTACATGATTTGCAAATCTGAGTTGTTTATTTTCTATATCATTTTTTATTTATACTTGACAAAATTAAAAAGTATTTTGGTAAATATAGATATAAATATAATTATTATGTATACAATCTAGTGTATATATATATATATATCTTAAATCAATTTTACGTATGTCGCTCGCTGAAGGTGTCTATTTCTAAAAAAGGGGTGGGGGGGGGGGGTAGAGTGATAACTTCATTCTCAATCGTTTTTATTTGATTGATATAACTATTTTGCTGTTATATTCTTACTCCCATATAATGTAGGAGTTTGTAAGGTGTAGATATATATGAGTTGATGTTCATAGTAAAGTAACGGACGATTTTTGTACGTTCGAGATTGAAAAATATATATGGAATTTCGTTCATTAAAATGACGATTACGTTAACTTTACGTGTGGCTTTAACCCTATCAATATACTTGCAATGGTCTATATTTGCATTTATATATAATTCTGAATCTAGTTGTCAGCTGAAAAAAACCTCTTCACTATCTCAACAGACAGTCAACATTTCACATACTGCATGTTTTCAGAGTTACAGTTATCGTCAACAGTCGCGTCCACATCTCTTTCTGGGAGGGCTCAAGACGTGATAGTGTTATAATAAAATATACCGTTTTTTATTGAATGAGATTAAAGACAGTCACGGATTCACTCCCTGACAATGACGCCTCCCTACTCTTAGTCCCACCCTTTGTGAACTGCTGTCGCCCACTTTAGCATCATTTTCCTTCGCGGCTTAATTTATCTCAAGAACCTGCTTAGATGAATGCCAAGTTTATTCAAGAACTCTGGCCTCATAACAATAATCGGCTAAATGGCGCGGGTGTTACGGGGTGATCGTCATAATGTGGCTTGCAAAACGAATTTCTTCTTGTCGTTTAAGGTGTCAGATTTTGTGACATAATTCCTATTTAGAGGGGTGTTCTTAGTTTCCACCCCCTTTGTGGGGCCCTAGGGTAGTGGTTAGCACCGCTGCCTTTCACGCCAGAGTTCGGGGTTCGGTTCCCGGTCTCGGCGGTTTGAAAGAAACAAAAATGTTTCTTCCCCATTCACGTGTGAAAGTCAGTATTGTGGGGAGCCTCCGTGACCGAGAGGTAGCGTGCTCGGCCTCAGACCGCCAGGGCTCGAATTTCGAATCCTGTGTCTGGAGGACAGTGTCATCTTAATCATCTCACCATCCTCAGGAGGTTCTCCTGGCCCAGTTTAGCCTATATATGCACAAAGGTGGCCTAAAGCCCGATTCATTTCATTTCCATCCCCTTTGTATGTTCTACATGTAAATAATTTTGTTTTGTGCAGATCTTTCCGTGATAAGGACAACGTACTGATCATTTTTCATAAAGTTGGAGATACATTTTGGCTCAGTGTATCCGTTTCAGCGTATCCCCGTTCCGCATAACGGGGGGTACGCTGAAACTAGTTTCAGCATACCGGGGGGTACGTTGAAACTAGTTTCAACTTACCCCCGGTACGCTGAAACTGGAAAAAGTTACCTACCCTAGTTTCAGATTACCCACGGAGGTACGTTGAAACTAGTCTCAGCGTACCGGGGGGGGGGGGGTACGTTGAAACTAGCTTCAAAGTAACCCCCGGTATTTTGAAACTAAAAAAACAAAAACTTCTACCCCCCCCCCCCCCAAGCTAGGCCTATGTGACCTATGTACCAAATATAATTATTTCTGACCTTTTAAGTACCGCTACACCTAGGTTAAAAAGATGGATTGCCACGATTCGTTGTGTAGGCTACATGCATGGTTAACGTCCAATCAAGGTCAGGGTTTAACCTAAACTGACAAATTATTTGATTGAAATTTTCACGCACTTGAAGTAAGTAAACCTTATTCGGACTTTGTGAAATATTGTTGTTTGATGTCACGTTTTATCTATAACATGTTCAACAGCTTAGGTTAATTAATGTGCTAATAAAAATGAAGAAACAAATATAATCGGGACCGGCGGTTAAAGGGTTAACGTTACAGTTTTTTACATGTTCACTCTAGATCTATTTTTTATGCGCCGGCAATTTGGTTTGATGTTAGATGACTGCCATGGTGTAGGCCTATGTTACAAGCATGTGGACAGGTAGGCTGGCCCAGTTTAGCCTATATGTGCACAAAGGTGGCCTAAAGCCCGATTCATTTCATTTGGACAGGTAGGCCCTTATACGGGTATTAAATTTGTTATTAGACCCCTACTTGATTCAAAACAGGCGCGGAAAGATGGACAACGCTACATCTGCAATAGATAAATCAATAGATAATAACCACAATGATAAACAAACAGCGCGAAGCAATTTTTTCGTTTGTTGCCCTGGAGATCATAAGGTTATAGAGAGATTGAAGACCTTCCGCAAACATTGTTGCGTCTATTGTCATAGACATCAAAGGGTGATATGGAGAACAAAATGTTTTAATAACTCGTGCGATTTTATTCATAACTAGGGTAGGAAGCATCCACGCATCAGAGGCGCATGCAGGAATTTGGCCTGTGGTACGCACATATGATGCCGAAAAGTGGGGGGGGGGTGATTATAATTTGACGGTAATAATTCAAAGCAAACAATGTATATCTAATAATACAATTTATTTATCATCTATATCACTTTATTTATAATTGGTATCACTTTATTAATGATTGGTATAATTATTTATACATATATTTCAATTATATATATCGACATATTCATAGTATCAGGTAATTATTGCAATTATTGTCTATGAAAAAGGTAAGCGACGTATGCCACAGGAATCAAAGTCACTTAAAACATTGTCTGAATTACCGGGAATGTCATGGTGTATGTTCATTAGGGCTAGATTACTCAATCGTGTCTCTTTCGTGGTGCTACGCAGGTATGTGTTTAATCTGCGCAAGCAGCTGAAAGACCTCTCAGCTGTTGCTGTAGAGACAGGCATCGTCAGAAGTACAGAAAAGATGGTGTGAATGTTTGGGAACAAACCTGTTGCTTATAGGGCCTAAACCTGTGAAAAAAGCAAATTCGTCTCCAGAGTACAAATCAAAGAGAGTAACGCGTGAAGCATAACCACCGTTAACAAGACACTGCAGGTGTGTTTTTGTAGCATTTAATTGATATGTATTAGATAATTGGTGAAGAACACGGCATTATTAGAAAGAAGAATCTGAGGGCGCAGCCCGAAGAGGCGTCTTTCTAATAATACCAGTGTTCTGAACCGATTATCGGACATAGACGTTACCAGAACCCCTCCCCTGTGTCTACCTCACCTTTAAACTCAAACAATGTCCATGAACCAAAGTTTTGTTTATTGTTGAAATTTGGACACGCCCACTTATAGGAGAGGGGTTGTGTGCTCATAGAAACTGATGACAAAAGTAAATCTGGTGTCATATAGAAAAAAATAGTACTTGCTGGTGAGACGTGCTTCATCACAGTAACTTGATTCTTGATGTTTCCCAGTCGTTAATAAATATTTGGTATGTACAATATAACTTTTTCTTTATAAATTATAAAGCAATCTATATTAATTTGATTTTTTTCAATGTAATAGTTATAGATATATATATAATTATTTATCATGTATATATTCATGTTTATATTTCTCTGACATTCACAATCAAACTAATAATCAATGGCTCATAACAAATCATACCAAATCAAGATAATAAAATATAACTTCAGGTATTGCTCCGCATAAAAATCAATGCTGGGTCAATATCATATCCCATGCATCAAACAGGATACATTCAAACTAGGTCGGTTTAATGTTGGGCCAGCATCGCAGAAGTTGGACCATCGTTTTGACGTAGATAAGCACCGTTTATAGGCCTACAACTGATATACGGCTTTTAAAGGGGGGAAAATGTATTATGAATATTCCGGCTCATAGGCCTTATAGGGTCGTGTTTTTGTTTTGGGTACGTTGAACAGAGGGGGGGTGGGCACCCCGTGGGTGCCGCCGGTGTCAACGAATATTAAGCATCCCCATATATTAGGCATCCCTGGCAAGTCAAAAAATCACGTGACTGTGTGGGCATGCGCAGAGAGTGTCTACGCAGTGGAAATCTCACAAAGGTGTCTTGATCAATCCACCACACTTACACATTATTCTATGTCAAAGTGACTTAGTTTTAATACTTAGTTTTATTAGTAGCAAACATAGTTTTACACACTTGAAGTGAATTATGTTAGCCAATGTGTTAGAAAGTATAATCCATATCCCAGCTGGTGATCGCCAGAATACTATCCATTTCTAGACAAATGAGGGGATGCTTAATATTGCAATAAGAAGAACAAGACAGATGATGAAAAAAATTAGATTCCCCCGCCATGTTTTCTACCCTATTAGAATAAAAACAATATTTTTTCACATTGACATATATTTATATATTAGATTATTTATTAACGGTCTTTATACAGGGAATGCTTTACAAGGTTAATAAGTATAAGTCATAGTTATATTAGGCAGTATAAGACATATTTATATTAGGTAGAGTTGGCCATTCAGTAAGAGCGCATGCAGAGAGGTGCCTAATTTTGCTGACAAGTACAGGCACGCCGACACCCTGGCAAGTCGTTGCCAAATTAGACACTCCCCTCGTCCTGTGCAAGCTGACTTGTATGAACAAACCAGTACCATGGCAAACAATTTATATTTACTACTGGGCCCACACTTCATTATCGATTGTCTATATAGAAATTGCTACTAAGGTTGCGATAGATATAAATCAAAATTAGTTATAATTTTAGAAAAAAAAGTATTATAAAAATACTTTGTCATGTCTTTCTTTTTTCTGCAATGATATATGATATGTTATAATGATGTATTAAACAATGATAACTGACATTTCCATGCCAATTTACCAAATAGTATGCATTAGGAATTAAAATTAATTGGTTTATAATTTAATAAGATTGCTGTGATATTAGTATGATTATGTCTGCTGAATTTCAACAAGTGTGTGTATTACATATTTGATAATAGATTTGTGTCCAACTTATCATTGATTGCAATATTGCAATTGCAGAAGTCATGTAAGTTTTTTTCTTTAACTAGCAATTAAATATATAATATATACATCTGCTGATCATTTACGATGAGACACACAGCTGTCTCACTGTGACCACATTAAGTACCTTCTTGCGCAGAACCGGAAGGGAAGCCTAATATCGAGGGGATGCTTAATATGGCGTGACACCGGCAACTCTCCTCTCAGATGACATTCAGATTTACATCCCTGTCTATTGAGAATGCCCAGAAATGTTTGCTAGCACTCTGTGGTAGCATTACACAGGGACACTACAGAAGTGTGTCTTTGACTGGATGATCTGAAATTCAACAGATGAGGTTTAGTCAGGTTTTCTCTTTTTAAATTTTTGATAGCGAAACAAATCCAAAAAACTCTGTAAGAAACCTGGAGTACTATTTGACAAGAATTTTAATTTTCGCCAACATAGCCTATATCTCAAGTATTTAGAGGCCTGTTTTTATCATATTCTGTTTTTATCATTTCTAATTTTTCCGAGACTTTTAGATCAGTTGAGGGATATTTTTGCTTCAACTAAAATGCAGGGAATGCATTCGTTTGGTGTGCAGTAAATTCAAGCCTCCCCCCCCCCCCCACACCATTGGACCCATCCCCCGGTATATCAGGGGATGAGTTAGCATATGGGTCTTGACATGCTGGGTATCAACAAATCACTTTTGATTTTTTCCCCACCACGAGTGATGATGTCTTTAAAATTTAAAAAACTAAATATAGAAAAGCTACAGCTCCCGATGTAATTCCACCGATTTTTTTTAAACACGTTTCGAAATAGCACCTATCATTTTTGGACTAATAAATAAATCTATTGAACAGGAATGTTTTCCCAGCGTTTTAAAAAAGCATATGTAGGGCCTACGCTGTACCAATATAACGAAAAGCTGACAAGCTAAAAAAAGTTAATTATTGTCCAATAAGCCTTTTACCAATTTTTGCCAAAATTTTCGATAAAGTATTAGCACACCAGATTTTAACGTTTAAAATGATGTACTTTCTCCACACCTTTTCGTCGTGGCCAGGGCTGTACTCGCCTTACTTGGTCTATTAGAAAATTTAAGCAAATTAATACCTTCTTGTCAAAACGAAAATTGGAGCTCTTCTGATGGATCTAAGCAAGGCGTTTGCCTCACGAGCTGCTGGTGTCAAAGCTGGAAGCCTATGGTGTTCAGCCCAAATCGTCTAAATTTATTCTGTTATATCTTTCCAGCAGACAAAAGCGTGTTCATGGCGAACCACCAGCAAGTTAAGGAGTTCCACAAGATTTTGTTCTCAGTCCTATGGTTTTCAATGTTTTATTTTATTTTGCAAAAACTGTCCTGCTTACAAATTATGCAGATGATAACACTTTCCTATGTAATTGCCAAATTATACCTGAGAAGGAAAGCAAAAAATGTATTTGGTGGTTTGCTATAAAGTGCATGACAGGTAATCCGGACAAATTTCAGGCTATTTTATTAAATTGCGAGAGTGAGTACAGTCATTCCCTATATGTCGTAAATGGTTGCTCCATCGATCCAAGCGAAGAAGTAAGACTGCTTGGAATGAAACTGGAAAATCGGTTGGTTTTTAATCACCATTCTAATGAATAATGTAAGAAAACAGGCAGACAAGTGAATGCTCTGAAAAACCTATGCCATCACATCAGCTAAGATGTGAGGATGGCCGTTTTCAGAGGTTTTTTCTTGAGCAAGTTTCAGTATTGCCCAGAAATATGGCCCCATTGTTCATTATCTGAAAAATTCAAGAACGGGCTCCACGGTAGAAGCCTAAACGGGAAAGTAGCAATTTTTTTAATTATTAGGCCTACCGACCTGATTGCATCCTCGGCACTGAATCTTGGCTTGACAAGGATACTACTACCAGCGAAATTTTCCCTCCTGAATACCAAGTTTTACGTAGAGATCCGTGAAGGAGGAGTCTTTATTGCTGTCAAAAAACATTATGACATGACCCTCCTCCCTGATTTACAAACTAACTGCGGTTGTTTTTATAGACCTCCTGACTCCAAAATTAGTACTTCAGAAGAACTTGTGAAATCTTTAGACCTGATGCCAAAAAATCAAATCAGACCATTGTCCTGGGAGGTGATTTCAACCTACCTGGAATTGACTGGGACAATGGGGTAGTAAATCCTAAAGCAGCAAACAAATCCTAATGCGAGCTGCTTTTATCAAGCCTAGATATACACATGCCTTGGCCCAAATTCATAAATAACCTACCAGAGAAGAAAATATTTTGAACCTCCTGATCACAAATAAACCTGGTTTAATTAAATATTCTCATAGTGTACCTGGAATCTCAGATCACTGTGCTGTGGTGACCGAACTGGATATTGACTCGCCCTACCGCCGTACAAAACACCGCCCAGTGCATCAGTTCAAAAATGCTAATTGGGAAGCTATCAGGCAACAAATTAGGAGCTGCTTGACCTCCTTTTCAAAAAATAGTCCCAGCTGTTCTGTTAATGAAAATTGGTTGAAACTAAAATCCATCCTAAATCAATGCCTGGACAAATTTATACCAACCACGGTAGGGGCCTACATGTGGAAATGTGAGGACTGCATCGTATTTCTATAGTATAGATACAGATAAGAAGCTCCGTCTACCGAGCATGATGGAACTCAATTACGACTTTTGGCACAGCTGACTTTGTGATTGTTTTATTTAATATTTTGGCGGCATGAAGTGTCAAACTTAAAAAATCATATAATATCAATAAATTTCCCATTATATGATGCATGAATACAGCCTAAAGTGAATAATATAATTGTATTAGTCTTTTTTATTTTAAGTTAAACTTGCGTGTTCAATGTTGTTTCCCCCGAAAATACACGATCTTCGAATGGAATGCCTGCCGCGCATGTTGCTGTGAGCGATAATAGAAACATCTCCGAGAAAAAATGATAAACAAAACAGAATAGGTCTACAACACTGAACTGTCAGTAGTAGTCTAGATCTAGACTGTCGACTATTCTGTGAAACTCAATGACCTCGACCTCCTTTGCCTTCGCCGCTTCGGCTTTGTTTTCACTGAGCTGGCTAAATAGTAATTACAACGAAGTATGGGGGAGGGTTCTTATAATTATATTAGGCCTAAATATAACCTTGTTTTTGAACCGAGTGACGTCACTGCGTTTCACGGTAACCGGGCGACTCGGACCCTATGCCAACTCGGACCCTATACCAACTCGGACCCTAGACCAACTCGGACACTACCAACTCGGACACTATGATAAACCAACTCGGACCCTATACCAACTCGGACCCCATGATTATTTAACCAACTCGGACACTACTCAAACCCTGCTGATAGGCCTATTAGTTGAACACAGATCGGTCAGACCCTATGTTTATCTAACAGACTCTATGATCATATAACCAACTCGGACACTGCTTGGACCCTCCTGATAACAGGAGCGTTAAGCGTCGGCGTGATCTTCTAAATGCAATTACTGAGTCTAGTGTCAACTGAAGTTCAACGAGCGTAATTAACATTCACACGTGATACAGCTGACAACTGTTAATTATACTCTGGTATTGTCAAACAATGGAAATGTGCGGAGTAAATATATCGGCTACATTGATGCAATAACAGTCATGTCATCAAGTCGTTGTTTCATGTTTAAGGTGTTGAGTAGAATATCAAGAATATAATGATTATATATTCTTGCTAATATTAAGGTCATGATTAAAAAACATAGCTTAAAGGGACTGGCCCAGGCTAAAATCATCAAAAAATCGGTGATTTTATTTCGGGTTCTTAATATGACCATATGATGTAAACATGTACATAGACTATAACTGCAAATTTTCATAATTTTTGTGCTGCGCATTCACCCGTTAGGCTAGATATAGAGACAAATTCCCGCATTTCCTATTTTTGACATGGTTGTAAATAATTAGAAATCAGGAATTTTGTCTCTATATCTAGCCTAACTGGTGAATGCGCAGCACAAAAATTATAAAAATTTGCAGTTCTAGTGTATGTACATGTTTACATCATATGGTCATATTAAGAACCCGAAATAAAATCACCCATTTTTTATGATTTTAGCATAGGCCATTCCCTTTAAGCAATGTTTTTTTTTATTATAAATCTATAGATAGAAATAAACTTTTTTGCAAACACAGGACGGCTCGCCACATATAACATGAATAAATGTTGATTATTAGAGATGGTTGAAGTTAGAAGTGATGTAGGGCACAAAAAAATAGTAAATTTGCAAATACAAATAATTAGAGACGGGCGGCTCGCTACAAGTGAAGAAATGACAATCAGAGACAACATGTATATCTAAAATGTAATATTAATTAATCTTTATATCAATAAAATGTGATGTTTCTTTTGTTTCGTGATCATCATTGTATCTGTATATATTTGTTGTTATTTATTATCAGATAAATAAATAACAACAAATATATATAGACTATAATATATTTTATTTGGTTAACAGATGGTAAATGTCGTCATTAGCATGAGGAGGGTTAGCTGAGCTTTCCAGTATATCACACCTCACTAGTCGGCAGGACATGTCATCACTCTGTTGAGTTGTTCCTCCACTGTTGATGTTGATTGCGTTTTAGATGGTCTTTTATCTACCGTTGAAGTTAATTGCGTTTTATATGGTGTTTTATCTACAGTTGAAGTTAATTACGTTCTATATGGTGTTTTATCTACTGTTGAAGTTAATTACATTTTATATCGTGTTTTATCAACTGTTCAGAGTCAATTGCATTTCAGGTGGTGTTTTATCTAATCTTGCCATTATTGCATTTCACCTGTGCCTACACTTAGCGCGGCCTGAATGAAGATAAAACAAACAAAACTTAGTGGCCTGATATATTCAGTAGGCTTAATATTGTTAATAAAAGCTACTAAATAGGGCTCGAGTTGGTTTTAGACGGGTCGGACCCTATGCCAACTCGGACACTATTCTACCATTACCAAGTCGGACACTGCAGTAAACCAACTCGGACACTGTTTGTAGCAGGGTCCGAGTTGGTTAGGGTCCGAGTTGACCCGGAACCCGTTTCACAGTCTGACATAATAAGGTATGGGGGAGGGAGTGTTATATAACCTTGTTTTCATCGAGTGACGTCACTGCGTTTCACAGAATTAGTATTAACCCGAGGAGACTTACGTTAGGTGTTGTGTCTCCTGTTCACAGAATTAGTATTAACCCATGGAGACTTACAGTAGGTGTTGTGTCTCCTGTAGGCTGTTACATTAGTCAACATTGTCCTAATCATGATAATGTCCCCCGGTTGACAAGCTGCGAGGCACCAGTCCAGTGCAGATTGTGACATTAACATTTTGTATCACAGGTCTAGTAACCTTAGTTTATCACTAGACCTGGTGGCATGTAACTAGACCAGGTAAGCTTGAATCTGATACGGTATGGACTTTAAAAAACAAACAAATTATGTACAAGTGATGTACAACCCGCAATCATTGTGATTTTTATAAAAGTTAAAAATAACAAAGACAAACATATATCATAATACCATAATAATCACTTGTCATTTCACATTGAAAAGTCAGTTTAGATGATATCAAGTCACATAATCAAATAATATAAATAACAAATTTGCAGTGTACTTGGCTCTAGATGGTGTAAGCGTTCCGTCTAAGTATATACCGTATTATATACGTTACTAGAACACGTGTAAAATGCCTCAATTCCACTGGCAGATTTTACTTCTTTTTGCACTCCCCCCCTATCTAGTACCGCATATCATAATGAAGCCTGGACTGTGCATTTTCAAAAACAGCTCCGATAAGGGGTTGCTACGAAGAAAGATTTTGAGCTAGGCCCCCTGGTGTGCAAAAAGGTCACCATAGTTCAAATTAGGCTTAAATTCATACCCTCTTTCACAGACCAGAGTCACATCCTTTTAAACCTCTCTATCCCTGTCAGATTATCATGAAACAGTTATCAGGTTGGTTATATCTGATATCCGGGATGAAGGAGACATTGTGTACAAGTTTATTAAATATCCACAGAAATACATTTTCTTTGTATTTGTTTTTAATTCAACAGAGGTTGAAACAGCCGCATTGATAATATTTTGTGTGATGATTCCATCTTTAATATACACCTGCCGTGATTTCGGCTCATTTAGGGTGGTGAGACCATATGAACAGTATAAACGGCGGCCATTTTGTTTGAATTTCTGGAGTCTATAAACAACATCCAGCTTCCCGTCTGGAAACGAAGTGCCAGACAGGTGCCCCGACTAAGTCTCGTGGGGCTATAGACTGTACAGCCTAGGTCCTAGGTCTAGGACTATAGCTGAGAAATTCAATGCGACTCGCTCCACTAGGGCTAGACTAGGACTAGGTCCGCCGTGCGTATGTCAATAAATCCCTCATACTGACCGATTTTAAATCAGTTTTTTTGACCGGTTAGAAATCACTAACAGTAAAAACTAGCAAAAGTCATGGATTCAGGAGTAAATGGTAATAATTTCGGAAAACAAAAAGTTGTACAATTCAAGATTGCTGCTGAGCCTGAGGTATGAAAATGTTTAGTCTAATTAAATTTTAAAAATATTTTGGAGAAAAAAATAAAAAAACGCCTTCTTGGAACAACCTATATAAATTGACACATGATTGGTATTTGGGTCAGGTTGAAAAGGTCATGCTACAAATGCGTTACGAGATCTTTTTTTATCTCCAATAACGTTGATTTAAAAGTTAACCATAATTTTAAACAATGAATTTGTTTTTTCTAAAAATTACAAAATATTCAGTGAACACAACTGATAACTCACAATGCTTTGTATTTTTTCATTTTATTATACTGGTAATTATTTTAAAGTTGGTCAATGATGTGGATTTATACAGTCCCCTGTATAGCGCTGTATGCCTTGTTGGCGCTACTTGGTCTATAGGCAGGCCAAACAGCCAACCTTTCTTTTCATATTGCTGTGTTTTTGTTGAAAACACAACTCATTCGGTCGTAGTCCCATTTGTGACCCATTGAAATTTGGGTAGACCAGATCAACCTTGCTCGCATGGCCATGAACTAGGCTAGTTTGGTTGATGCATACAATTTTATTTTTTTAGCAATTTTGATAAAGGCTAGCTAGATCTAGGTACTTCACATAAATTTTAAAAGGCAGTGGCTAATCGTACATCATTTACCATACGAATATCATGCTATACATAATTTGTACAGCTAAATGACTGTATTCATAGGTAATATGTATGATTACCGGCAAATATGCAAGGACTTAGCCAGAGACCCGTCCAGCCGTGTTTTCGACGGCCTGTTTTTAGCCTGGACGTAGCAAAATATCGCCAAATCTTACTAAATTGCATTGTGGGAGGGCCCCAGACCCCGTCCTGGTCCAACAATAAGTAAATTTGGACTCCCTTTTATCATTCCCTGGCTAAGTCCTTGCAAATACGTAACATACGGTTGGTCATGTAGTGATGTACGGATAGACACTCCCATTTTAAAATTATCCAATAAAATTGTGCTAACCCTTTTTTTCATAACTGCCGACATGCTAAAAGAAATATTTGACCACATTCCACAGTCTACACTCAGTGAGAAAAATGCTGTGCTAGATAAAAATCTGAGCTAAATTATAAAACGTGCAAAACTTGTGACCTTAATGTTGCAAATTGTTGCAAAGAATATAGAATCCAAAATTCACCCAGACACTTTAACTTTTTGAAGCAGCTGAAGAAATCTACTGAGATGAACGTTATTGAGATTTTTGATTTTTAGATACATCGGGGAACCCAATGAGTGCCCCCAATATAGTAGCAATATACCACATATGCACATAACAATCAGAAATTTGGGCATAGCCTCTGGCCCATCCTTTCTTTTTTTTAGGTCTATGAGGGGGTCAGGGAAGAAGAAAAAATTTGATCAATTTCATCCTTAGTATGATGCCATTTTATTTTCTTTATGTTTTATGTTACTGTAGATTGTATCTTTGTATATATGAAACCAAGAAGGACCTGTGATGGAGCTTCAACAGCTGATCAGCAAGCTACAAGATGGGTGAGATGACAAAAAATTTGTTACACTATGTATGAGCTAAATTAATTCACTTAAATTTAGCCTTTTTTTTGGTTGCTTCTATTTAATAGTTTATAGTGACATGTAAAGCTGTGACATTTAAATTTATAGTGATATTTGTAGCAGCCTGATTTTAACAAACTATTTTTTTGCGGATGGGGGTGGGTGGGTTGGGCAGGTACAAAATTGTTTTCAGGATCATTTCTTTGAGTAGGGGAATTAAAACGAAATATAATCCACTTAAAATTACTGTTCAAGAGATTGTAAGGATATATACAATGTTTTAGTGGTGTTTTTTAGTGGGAATCACCGAATGTATGTGTTTTAATGCATTGATATAATATAAGAAAAAGAAGGTGGGAATCTGTACATTTGAACTTTAAACAGATTTAGCCGTCTAAGTTTAGTCAATTGATTTTGGTGTGCTTAAATAACACAGCGGGGGAGTGTGCCCGAAGGCACCCATTTCAGCATGTGCAAGGACAAAGAACGAACATAATCACTTGTTTTACTCGCTTTTCCAAGCAAATTCCAGCTTGAAATGATGAAAAATGTTCATATAAATTTATGAAATAGACATCTCGAATATTGAATTGTTGGATTAACTGAACATCTATCAAAAAACTATTTAATCAAATTTAGTGAATATATTGATCTAAAACAGGCTTTAAACCGTATATATAAATGGTTCCAGCAGCACAAGGGTTAGGCACTTGAAGGTATCATTGAAATTAATTATGTACTATATTTTTTTATATACATAGCCAAGGCACTGAAGATGAATGGACACAACTGTTAATGAGGGGGCTGAAAAGCACAACATTAACAGATATAAACAAAAGTAAGATATTAATAGCTTCAAGTAAAGTACATGTGTAATAAAATCGGTTAAAAGTACATTGTATCAAGTTTATGTAGTCTAAGAACGCATAATAGAGCTTGACCAAGTTATATTATGTTTCCCGTCTGAAAAGAAGCATCCTCAACAAGGTCTGAAAATTACTGTATTGTCCATCCGCTCTCGATGTGTCTGCCACCGCCAAATTTGTATTCACCTCAACTAATCTGCTACTCATTTCCGAAGCATGGCGATCTAATTGATTTTACTAGTATTTTAGGTTTATTTATATTTAAACATATGCTGGTTGGCATCTTGGCACATTAAGAATAATCTAGTACAGAAAAAAAATTATTGTATTTTTGCTCTACACAATTTTGGACTATTTTTGTCTGTAATAATCAATTATTTTTTTATAATGATTTATACTTTGATCTCTATACAGTGGATGTGATAGGAGTGGTTGTCAATCGTAACTCTCAGGTGCTCTATGGAAGTCAAAGTCGAGTGAAGCATGATCAAGAAACACCAACCTTAACACAGCTTCATTCTTCCACAGAGAGCGAGGAGGATCGGCAAGCACATTGTACAGTTATTTGTTATTTCAATCCCAGCAAAACGCTATATGTTGACCCAATATTGTATCAATGTTTGGCCAGCATCGCAGACAGTGGCACAGCATTGAAACAACATTGGGTCAATGTATAGTGTTTGCTAGAATGGTTCATTTTGTGATTTCTGCTATGAGATAAAATAAACATTTATGACATGTTATTGATCTTTGTCATAACTGCATGATTAACCCTTTAACGCCAAATTATTCAATTGGAATTTTCACTCACTTGAAGTTGTGTCTTGCTGCATGATCCACAACTTCAAGTGAGTGAAAATTATTCGAATTTGACAAAATGGAGGTCAACTTTTTTCAAATTTTGCTGATTTATGTCACATTTTATCTTTAAAATGTTCAAAATGTGGTACATACAGTGGGGATTACATCCAGCTTACCATGTCTGCGTGACAGAAACGGTGGTTAGTGGATGTTTTTCGATGCACGCACGCGAAAGTGCGTGAAGGACACTTACACGCGTATACGGCGCACAACTCAAGGAGATGACTTGGCACGGAATTCATCCCAGTGAAAGCCAGTGCAAAGTAGTGACGTTTTTTGCTTGCATTCTCACTTGTGTGCAGGCTCACCTTTAAAGTCACATTATCAGAATTATACTCGTCGAAATGCACTCACTCCAACGGAACGATATGTGTAACCATAACCATAATAAATGGAATCCACGGATTTGGGGCGACTCCTACGGAGAGGGGATGTGGATTGTCATCAGGCCATCCTAAAAAAATTGTTTCCTATTTCCAAACGCATGGGTGAAAATAGTGGTAAAAGATAGGCCTACTGCACAGCATCCATTCGTCTGCCGGGCTGGTCAGACCCCTGGTTAAAGGCTGATTATAGTCTATGCAATTTAAAAAATAATTAAATTTCCTGGAAAAAATAAAATAACAGACTAGGCCCTATCTGAAAAAAAATAAAAAAAATTGTTGTGGAGTCCAATCGCGTGGTTTGGTGTGCGCACCGAAGTACGCACACGCCGTGTAAAGAATTTTTCACCGTCTTGCGTCGACGCACTCCCGTGTGTGCTTACGCAATAAAAAAATGAAAAACCGAATATATTCGGGACCGGCGGTCAAAGGATTAAAGAACAGTATAATGTGTACTTAACTCTTTCACCACCAATTCTCTGTTTACAGGGAACATGACCATTTCACCATGAACTTACAGTCTAGAGGTCTAATAATGGAGAGATAAAATTTTTGGGAATATCTGCTTACATAAAATCACATGAAATTATAATTGGTAGTCTGGTAGGAATCCAAGCCTCCTCATGTTTTTTATAATTTTCGGAATACCGGACAGGAAGGTGGTGCGTATAAAGGTTAAATGTTTGAAATGTGGTGTATCTGATAATAAAATGTCAGAAAATTGGGGGCGAAGGAGTTTTAAAAATACTCCCGGCGCATAATGTAATTGATATCCCGTCCTAGACTCCATAATTTTTTTATTCCTTTTTATATTTATTTTTATTTTAGAAAGCTCAGAAAAATATCTGGTTCATGGCGGCCATCTTTAATCTTTTTTTGTCAAGTCAGGACCTTGTCACCTTGATAACTTTAAAGCCTCTTTCTGATATATATGGTCTATATTCAACATGCTGGATGTTAGTATGAATTGATTATCTGGTAAAATTACGACTAATTGATAAATTTTATTTGAAAAGTGTGAGGGGAGCCGTCTTGGGTGTTTACTTAATACTTGGTAAGCTCTTATTTCTAGTTGACTTTAATATGTTTATTATCTGGACAAAAATGTTAAGACTCATTGACAATTGAAATAATTAACAATTTTAGTTTTTCTGTATGCCTGAGGTTTATTCCTGGTTCATATGTTTCAGCTTTGCTCCGCTGGACTTTGGCTAATCTGGTGCGGATGTTGTGTGAGCCCGTGCAGTCAGATGTTACCTTGAGAGCTTCGGACCTCGTATCTACTTTATTAAGAGGGTCATATGGCAGGAATCCATACTTGTTTAGTAATCTTGTCAAGTTGTTGGTGCTCTGCTTAGCTGGTAATGCATAACATGATTGTCTATACAATTGTTTAAAACAAGGTTGGAAGGGATGCATTCGCATTTTTGCTATACAGTGTAAAAATAAAAACATATTCCTAGTGTTTAATATGTGAAAATAGATACCTATCAGAAACTATGACTCAGCTCTGTGGAGCTTTTAACATCCATGAACTGCAACCAGGGCTACAAACTCAGCTTGAAGCCCTG
Source organism: Flabesymbios commensalis (assembly GCA_964017125.1). Classification (NCBI taxonomy): domain Eukaryota; kingdom Metazoa; phylum Annelida; class Polychaeta; order Terebellida; family Flabelligeridae; genus Flabesymbios; species Flabesymbios commensalis. The sequence goes on from OZ024908.1 coordinate 59,528,848, forward strand.
GTTGCAGGTCATGGATGGTAAAAGCTCCACAGAGCTAAAACATAGCCTTTGATAGGTATCTATTTTTACATGTATAAATTATGACAGTTTGGAAACAACATTGATGGTGTTATATTTCTAGTAGGTGTGCAAGTGCAACTATAGTCGTTTTAATATGTTTTACTAGCCGGGAATAAAATGTATAAATATCAGGATTTGTGAATGTTTGGTCTCAAATTAAGTTGTCTCGCCAACACGATCCACTTAAAGTTATGGGTCGCGTTGGCGAGACACAACTTCAAGTGGGTGAGAATTTAAATTATTTAAATTATCATTGTGAGGATTAACTAATGCTTGTTCAAGCAAATATGTTTAATGATCAATGTTTTTAAATGAGCAGAATTAGCAGAAATTCATTTGAGTTTCTGTGAAGACCAGGACGAAGATTTTCTGCCTGAACTGAAACAACTACAACTAGCGAATGACGAAACCAACATTGACCTGTCTTTTGGGCCGGTCACATTTTCAGATTTTGAAATTTGTGAACAGTTGGAAATAAATATCATGTAAGCAGTTGACATTTTGTACCACATTATACAATACACGTAATTTGCAATTTTATTTGAAAATTGTTTGTATATTATTATTATTTTTGTCATACCTCTGGTGACTAGCTGGCGAATACCCAAAAGTGATTTAATCATATATTCCTTCTGGGTAGTTTACAGAAACATTGGATAGATAACAACCTCCTGTCAGCTTCTGGGAAGAGAAATAACCTGATCTGTTGATTCTCTCACAATTCTCATTCATCTATATTTAAGTCGCTGATTAAGCAATATTATGGAAAAAAAATAGACTGTGGGGAATTTTTATCAGGGAACATTGCTCTCTATTTAAAAAGAGACCAGTAACTAAAATATTTTTATTCATTCCAAATTTTATTGCCGACCAAGATGGTGAATACAATTTCACATTATACATTTCTCATTCACTTTGTTCTAATCTGTACTCACTGGTGGTAATCTCTGTTACTGCCAAAATATATCATTCCTACCTCAATTAGTGTTTCTATGTAACATGTCACTGTTTCTGTGCTACCTACAGGATTATTTCACTTACATGTACTGGGTATTACCAAAAATATTTATTGTGCCCTCCTCTTGAAGTTACAGAGTGGCTTTATATCATAATTTTTAAAAATAAACACATTTTATCTCATGAATTCTATATATAATAAATATTATATAAAGCAAATCACAAAGTTTAATATATTAAAATTGAACAGATATAGAGGAGATTGATTTTGCAGGTAGTAATGACACTGCTATACATTGCTATTAAGCATTATTTATGTGTACATTTATAATAATATAATATACTCTTATGTATTGAATTGACTGTTTAATTATATCATTTGCATTTATTTTTATATTCTACTGCTTTCAGAAAGGTATTAACTTCTCTGTGTCCAGAATTATGTCAGTTTGGCTTGAATGGCAGTTACCAGGACCGTCAACCAATATCTCAACTGCTCTGGGCAACTTTGGCTTTTGATTTGAACCTTGGTGATGTTCTTGTTAAGACGGTTAGTTTAATTAATTCAAATATGGGGATACCAATTAGCATGTTGATATTTGAATTGAGGTACTTGATGTTTGTCATGATGCTCCATCATCATAGATTACCAATGCTTCTCATATTTATTTGCTACCAGTCACAAGAATTTGATTTTTTGTCTAACATGAGATCATGTCCAATTATTACAGAACGATATCGAGCATTGGTATATACCTTGCAAAAGGCCTATTTAAATATTGCTTGAGACTGTATACTGCACACCAGTTGCAATTTCTAAATGTATACATGTAATAGCAAGATGGATTTGTGACTTTTCAGGTCTAAGAGGTGGGCTGTATTTTTTTAAGTATTGTGAAACCTTAAAGCGCTGAATTTATTTTGTATAAATCCTGGAGGCCAAAGGGTTGATTTCAATTTGAAATCATTTTAAATGTCTTAGTCAGCTCTTTCCCATTCATTTGGATACCTATGTTACGGGTCTACGGCCATTAGAAATATTTTCCCTCTTACAGTGCAGGGATAGACTTTAGTCGTCACAGACATCAGATTCTGATGACTCAAGTCGATCCCCACGCTGTAAGGGTTGGCATCAGAGAGTGATTAAGACCAGCATTATGAGGACATTTCACTGTATTCTGTAGTTGTAGTTGAATCAAATTATATTAACCCTTACCCTTCTAAGTTAAATTATTTAAATTTTTAATCACTTGATGTTGTGTCTTGCTCCTGCAAACCATACCATGATTGAAAATTATTCATATTTGTTTTATTTTGACCAAATTTTTACAAGTTTTGATATTTAAGCAATCATTTTATTCCCAATAACAATGATTTAATCGGCTAATCCAACAGATTAACCCTTGCAGCGCGGGGATAGAATTTTAGTTGTCAGGGTTCTGACGACTAAAGTCTATCCCCGCACTGTAAGGTTAAGAATATATCTAATGGCCGTATGTATTCTAATGAATCGTAAAGAGCTAACTAAGACATTTATGATGATTTCAAGTTGAAAAAAGTTCTGTCTCCCTGGTTTATTAAAAGTATTTCAGCGCTTTAAGGGTTAAAAACGGCTTTTGTCGTGATTAGCAGATAAAGGGTTAAAATAGCCCTGGTAAACACAAAAAGGTGGAGTTTAGCAAATTGATCAGGTGTCATTGAACTGCCTGTCTGCCTCCCTCCCTATCTGGTGGAACACTGTTCTAATTTAGACCCTGACAAAAAATAATCTAGATTGTCTAGATTTAAAATCTAGATTTTGAGTGACATTTTATTCCTCAGCTTGGCAGCAGAATAGCCTTTGTACACTTCGTACAGATCAACTGGTTGTCCTCCCTTCTTATTCATTTATAGAACAAATACAATTTTGAAAGTGTAGCCCTGTAGAAATGAGTAGAAATGCTTGTAAAACTAACGAACAAAACATATGTTGGGATCGCTCACGGGAAAGGCATTACATGCATGAAGCGTGGAGAGCTGATAGAAGGTGTAAGAATTGTTTGTTTGCTGTTTAGGTGACACTTGAGCTGGCATGTATTCTGCTGCGGAATCGTAGATTGCCTTATTATGGGGAGATTAGAGATTGCATTATTAAGGAAATGACGGACCTGACAGGAATGCTGGCAACAGGCTTTAGTAAACTTCCTGGGTTTGTTATGATATTTTGTACACAACATATCTTATTTGCGTTAATTCAGTATCTTCAAAGGGTGGTCAATTATTTTCATCTTTAGTAAAATTAAACATGTTGTGTAAACCCTATGCAACTTTTACTGCTTAAATGTTTTTTGTGGGTGAAGTGTCTGAAATTGTAGCATGTAACAATAGTCAGGGGTATGATTATTCAGATTTTTTAAATAAATAGCATTAGCTGTTTCAAATACTAAAAAGGATGTACACGATATTTTAGAAAATTTTAAGTTCTACATTTTATTGTTTGATTAACTTATGTTGACATGTTTGTATAGTGACTACGAGGCACTGGAACATCATTTGGCAGATTGTTTGACTTGCATCGTAGAATTGACAAAAAGTCCTGCTTGCCCTCTCGATGATCGCCTTTCAATCCAAGAAGCTATGATGCTTTCTCTGACATCAACTATCATTGCACATGGGACTCTTAGACTGCGTACTTCTTATCTACAGAAGACCATTTGTAACCTGTTATCAGCCATGTACAAGGCATTACCAGGGAGCTTGATGAAAGGAAGAATGGCTAAGGCTCAGAGGTCACAGGCATGCTCCATTTTGATCAAAGAGATAGGACAGACACAAGACAGTCAGGTACAATTTTATGTTTGTGCTATTTACTGGTATTAACCCTTTCAGGCCTAGATTTACCATTTTTCATCTTCATCCACTACAAGCCGCGAATTGCTGTCGCAATTCTCAACTTGTAGTGGATGAAGATGATTTAATGTGGTTTTAAAATTAAAGAAAATTGCCATGTATTGGTAAACCAGTTTCATGGGAATTTTCGTTCTAAAACCCTTTGTTTTTGGAAAATTAAGTATGTTTTCATTAATGTAAAATGATGCTTTAATGCATCGTGAGGGCTTAAAGGGTTAATTCCACCAGTAACAGCTGCTGGCATATTTTTAATTTCTGTTTCACCAGTAATATATGGAGCAGATCAGAAAATATATTCCTTAGACCTTTTATTATTCCTTTTTTTGAACATTTTCCGATTCGAAAAAATGTTCTTGCAAATCCTAGTACCTGCTTAGTCTTTTGTAAATATTTTTTTTCCTTTTTTTTGTATGCACAGATCTGAAGTAATACACCTAAGGGAAATCAACTAATAGTGTGGATACAAATATTTGTTCACTTTTCTCACAAGAAAAACATAATTTTTCAGCAAAATAGCTAAAGGTTTAAAAAAAACAAATAAACTTTAACAGATTATTGATTAAAAATGTTGATTTTCCCATGATTCATTATTTCCGCATTCCACCTGATTGTGGGGTGTCACAGCACATATTACTAATACACAATAAGTATGTAATGTATGTCGTCATACATTTCACATTATATGTTTACTTTTTGACATTGATTAACAAATTAATCGTATTCACCCAGCATGTGAACAGCATTCTCACAATAGCCATCGGACTCGACATCTCTCCTGACACATCAATACCTGGAGTGAGGGAAGACGTAACTGTAAAACCTGGCAGGAAGCGCCCTGCTCCAGAAGCAAGTCAAGATTCTGGGTATGTTAAACCAGTCTCACTTCGTTGTTTGCCTAATAGCCCGGGCGAAACTCTTTGTCCTGCTGAATTGTTTCCATTCTATTTTTCATCATTTGAAGCTGGAATTGCTAACGCAATTTCCAGCTTCAAATGATTAAAAAAAATCCAATTTTGACCTTACTTTTAACCCTTACAGCGCTGATAATTTTTGCATAAACCATGGATACCAAAGGGTCTTTTTCAATTTATAATCATTAGAAATGTCTTAGTTAGCTCTTCCTGATTCATTTGAATACCTATGTTATGGGTCTGCAGTCATTAGAAATATTTTTATTCTTACAGTGCAGTGATGGATTTTAAACGTCAGAATCTGACTACTATAGTTGATCCCCGCGCTGTAAGGGTTAAATTGAATTATTTGACTAACTGAGCATCCACTACTAATTTTATTTAACATTTCAGTGACATATTATTTTTTTTTAAATCTGCTCGAAAACGTTTATAATTATGCAGGTGTAGCAGGACAAGTTCTGTTGTGACAGTTTAGTGTGTCCAGTGTGAGAGTGGGGGGATCGCATTGCCTCATCACATCTGTAACTCAATCATATTCAATCCTTTTTATTCTGCATTTATTCAGATAACTAGAATTTCATATTATTACCATGCAATTTACTGTGTATAATTGTGTTTGAAATGACTGTTTTCAGAGATTCATGTGAAGTGTCTTGTATGGATGAGCTCAGTAAACTGATGTTATTTAAAGCACTGATTCGACAAGTAAACTCAATGTGTCAATGCATATCGGATACAGCTAGGAATCCACAGGTAGAAAAACGTAGCTTCAGTGTCTACATTTTATATTGAATGTTGATTTGCAAAGCCAAAAGAAGTATTTCTTATTTTTCGAGTAAGCAGTTACTGCCTTTCAGCTTTACATGGCAGTATAGTACCAACAAATAAGATGTATGCATTGACCCAATGCTTTTTATGCTGGTCCACTATCTGCGATGCTGGCTTCTTTTCAATTGGCAACACATATCTTCAACAGTACCGTACTTTCCGGCCTATAAGACGCGACTTTTTTAACCACTTTTAAAGGCTGGTGCGACTTATACTCCGGTGCGACCTTTCTATGGTTTTCAACTCGGCCGAGGACAGCTGGAAAAATTCTAGAAAGGCCTCCACCGTCTCTGTCACGTAATGATGCGATGGCTGTTCATGAACCGCTACCGTGATATCATCGTTTGAGGGCATTGTATGTCAGTTTTATACCATTTGCGAATGTTATTTAGTGTTCTTTTGATTATTATGCATAATACATAAAAACTATGTATTTAATTTTCGATTAATTGGGTAAGATAGAATGTTTTAGTGAAAGATTGTGACTTTTTGTTATGATTGCGTGTGTGTGTGATGAGCCATTTTTCTCTGCATCCGGTCAGTGACAGTATCGTCAGCATTCGCTAGGGGGCGATACAATCGCAAGCAGTTTACCACATAAACACATCTATAGTGGAAGTCACATTAACCTGTAGCGCATGATTTCTCAGTCAATTCTCAACTGATTTTGGGTCCCCCTCCAAATAGTGTGAAATTTTCATGACAAAATATTATATAGCTCAAAAGTTAGTCAGTTTTAAGCCAGTTTTAAGCCATGAATTGCATTGCATGCCAGATGGTCTAACTTTTGAACTATATAATATTTATTGATGAAATTTTCACATTCTTTGGCGGGGGACTCGATAAGAGCCCTTGTTAAATTTCATGAAAATCGGTTGTGAATTGACTGAGAAATTGCCAAAAAACATACGCTACAAGTTGTTGCTATTAATTTCTATTCACTAGGCTGTAACCTAAATTAATGCCATTTATTGACATCGCCACCTGGTGAGTGTGGGTCAGTTACGGAAGTGGGAGCTCTCTAATGAGGTAGAAATAAAACAATGGCGTCTGTCCTCTATACATGGCATTGAAATAATTTTGAATAAATTACTATATTTTATGTTCATGTATATTGAACAATATATTAAACACTGTTATTATATACTTTTAATATTGGTCCACCAGGCTATCTAATAGCATCGACTCTCTCCTCTTCTCTTGCTATAAACGGCAATGTACTGACACCTGACACTTGAATATCGTCAGACCTGTCTCTGAGGCTGGTGCGTCATATCTGCCGGTGCGACCTTTCTATGGTTTGAGCCTAATCTTGAGCCTAGTGCGACTTATAGTATACTACAGTGCGACTTATAGGCCGGCAAATACAGTACATACTCTTCTAGTTGAAATTATAATTTTGTGCCTGAAATTTATCTAAATATGCCACAACATTAAATTAGAACTTCACAGTACAAAGTCAGCCAAGGCACTGAAAAATGATCCAATTGTCCTTCATAAAAACAAACATTTCGCCTTGTTATCAGGGCTAGAAATTCAACATTTGCATAATTGAAAAAAAAATTCAATGAGTTTTCCGTTCCATTTCAAATTACACTGTATCACCTCAAATCTATGTTATCATTTTAATATTACTTCCCTGTTTTTTTGAAAACAAGTAGTATGACCATTTTATTTATGATGACTAACGATCAAATAATTATATAGTTATATTACTGACCTGTATGTTTCATTATTTTTTTTTCATATATGTACATCATACAGCCCTAGGCCTACATGTATGTATTAAGGAATTGAGTGTTTTCAAAATTATTTTTTTTATTCCTATTAATACAGCAGTATGCATGATCTTCTCATAAGGATGTCACACATTTAATTTTCATTTGTCACTTTATTTTATAACAGCAGGTTGGTTGTGCTTTAAATGGTATCAAAGTGGCAATGCAAGTCATCATACAATGCCTGGCAACAATTTCACTGAGCACCTTGCTCCCTCCTCGCGGGTATGTATGAACAAGTGCATATAAAATGATTGTTGAGACCACATATTTTATAAATGATAACATATATGGAGATATTTTCAAATGGATCAAAGGGTTTCTATCACCAATTTATCCTAGACACTGAGAAAATCAAATCATGTGGTTGAAACTGTCTTTTTCAATTTAAACACCACATACAACGTGATTAGACAAGTTCACAGTTATCAGTGTGTATGTCCACAAGTTTAACCCTTACAGCGCTGGGATCGCCTCTCAATGTCAGAATCTGACACTTGTGGTAAAGGTTGATCCCCGCACTGAAAGAGTAAAACATTTATAATGGCCATAGACATAAGTATTCAGATGAAGTGGAGACAGCTAACCAAGACGTCTATGATTATTTCAAAATAAACAAAAACATTTGTTCTCTTAGCTTATATAAAAATATTTCAGCGCTTTAATGGTTAAGAAGGTAAATCCTCCACAGGTCATAGTACCAAAAAAACTCATTTACCTAATGATTTAAAAAAAAACATAAGTGTGTAACAACAGTATAAACAAATCAATATTTTTTGCAAGAACATTATCTCTAGAAGGCTTATGCACCGCATTATTTAACAAATATATACTGTTAAACTATTTCTAAGATTTCTGAATGCTTTCGAGTACAACTGATTATTTCCAATCATTGCAGGATAGGAAGCGTGGCCTCTTTTTTCAGGTGGCTGCCTAGTCTTCAAAGTATGTGTATGACTGTATGTGAACTTTCCCAATTTTGCTGACAACTGCCCTACACTATGAATACATTACACACACATCGTCTCCTTGGATCTGAAAGGGTGTATCTGGCCCTTTGTAAAGTGGCAGATGCACCCTTTCATATCCAAGGGAACGACATATATTCTGTTTGTTATGGCTTTTACAATAGAGGCATAATCATAGATGCCTGTATAGAACCACCTCTATAGTAGTGGCTACTCAGTTTTTCAACTGCTTTGATTTTCAAATATTTTCTCATATTTCAGAACACTACATGTCAAACCACTGGCGACTCGTAGAAATAGTGGTGATACTGGTCAAAAAGTCACATTGTTATCTGAACTGATAGAATCTTTAACAACAGCATTGGAATTGATGTTGTACGCCTGTGTTGACAATGCCATTCTCACACAAAAAGTTGCTGATGGTTTTGCTGAGATTGCGCTATGCATTAATTCCCTACTTTGTGTTCAAGGTTGGCTTATAAACTGTTTTTGTTGATTTTACGCGTTTTTGTCTTTCAAGTACTGATATTTGAATTAGTTATTGGGTTTTCTTTATTTTATGAAATTTGATAATTGAGCCAGAATACTTTTAAGCCCGCCTTTTAATTTTAATTAAAAAAGGTGGGCTATTGCAATTGAAGTTCGGCGGCGTCGGCGTCGGCGTCGGCGTCGGCGTTAACATTTACTTGTGGGCGCGATAACTTGAAAAGTTTTTCATGTTTCCTTCCCAAATTTGTTTTGCATGTTACTAATGACCACTTCTCGGACAAGTTCAATAATGGCTGAAAAAAAATTCAAAATGGCCGACTCTTTGCGATTTTTCACCTTTTACGTCAATAATTTGACCTTGTGGGCGCAATAACTTGAAAAGTTTTTCACGTATCCTTTTCAAATTTGTTATGCATGTTACTAATGACCAGTTCTCGGACAAATTCAATAATGGCCGAAAAAAAAAAATGGCCGATTTATTGCGATTTTTTACATTTTACGTCAATAATTTGACCTTGTGGGCGCGATAACTTGAAAAGTTTTCCACATATCCTTTTCAAATTTGTTATGCATGTTACTAATGACCAGTTCTCGGACAAGTTCAATAATGGCCAAAAAAAAAAAAAAATGGCCGATTTATTGCGATTTTTCACATTTTACGTCAATAATTTGACTTTGTGGGCGCGATAAGTTGAAAAGTTTTTCACATATCCTCTTCAAATTGGTTATGCATGTTACTAATAAGTAGTTCTTGGACAAGTTCAATAATGGCCGAAAAAAAAAAAAAATGGCCGACTTATTGCAATTTTTCACATTTTACGTCAATAATTTGACCTTGTGGGCGCGAAAACTTGAAAAGTTTTTCACATATCCTCTTCAAATTGGTTATGCATATTACTAATAAGTAGTTCCTGGAGAAGTTCAATAATGGCCGGAAAAAAAAAAAATGGCCAATTAATTGCAATTTTTCTCATTTTACGTCAATAATTTGACCTTGTGGGCGCGATAACTTGAAAAGTTTTTCAAGTATCCTCTTCAAATTTTTTATGCATGTTACTAATAAGTAGTTCTTGGACAAGTTCAATAATAGCTAAAAGAAAATTCAAAATGGCCGATTTATTGCTATTTTTTGCATTTCACGTCAATAATTAGACTTTGTGGCCGATAACTTGATAAGTTTTTCATGTATCATCTTCAAATCTGTTATGCATGTTACTAATAACCAGTTCTCGGACAAGTTCAATAATGGCTGGAAAAAAAATTTAAATGGTCGATTTATTGTCATTTTTCGCATTTTACGTCAATAATTTGACCTTGTGGCCACAATAACGACTTCAAGTTCGATAATGGCGGCGGGCTATTGTCGAGTGTGCTCTTGTTGTATGTGTTTTTATCCCAGCATAAATTATACTAATTCAACATATTTATTTTTTTCAACTGTGGTGTTGAAAATAACAAGATGCCATGTTTGAAACAGTATTTTCCAAATTTTGCCCGTATTTTTTTAGAAATGATGGTGTTATTATCACATTGGTATAGTGATACAGTATAAATCTACAAGACATCACTTCTTCCCCTTGGATACAAAGTGGCAGATACACCCTTTCATATCCTAGGGGAAGACATTGATTCATACCACCATTCTTTGCTACAATAGTGACACAGTTACATGAATTATTAGATGTGTTTTCTATTTTTTCTATTTGTTTTTTTTCAGAGGTGTTAATTCTGAGTAATTCTATGCTGACAAATATTTGCTGGATTCTTTCTATCCCGTGGCTAACTGTGAGTTTTCAAACCTGATAGTATATTTCATCACACGCTCTTTATTTTTCCCTCATTTTATGCCAATGTATGCAACATGGATGTGCGTTTTTATTCACAATTTTCCATCAGCTTGAAATTGTAAGCTTGTGGTGCCAGTTTTGTTATTTTTTGCTTTGGTGGGGGGAGGGGCTAACAGATGTGCATGGCTGGTAGCCCTTCTGTCTTCTGCCCTGAAAAATTACATTTGAGCCCTGCCCTGATTATTGATCTTTTTGTCTCATTTCTTAGTCAATCGTTGTAAAAACTTTTTTTTTTTTTTTGGTAATGGATATTTGGGGAACAAAGTCACAATTTTTCAGCAAATATCACAATCGACATAGCGGCAACCAAAGCCGTCGATAAAATTCTTTGTTAATGTTCTAGGTGTGTATCATGATTATGAAATTTACAATTGGTATCGGTTTCCTTCTGCAAATTCTTTTACTTGTTTCAGTGTGAAATAACATGGGCTGATTTCCGTCCACCTGACGACAAGCACCTAAGAACTATCAGTGCTACTCTGAGTGATAAAATAGGTATTTTATTTATTTGACCCTGTCTATGCTATTCATACATTAGCTGCTTGATTAGTGTTTTCTCATTTCCCGGCGGGCAGACAATAAAATTCATATCGACATTATTAAAAAAAAACTTATATAACTTAGCCAAATATAATGTGATATGTATCCGTTAAAAGTTATTATGCAGTTTTTAAAGGATATTCATGGCTATTTATGTTTTTTGTAGTAATTTGTACTGGTATAGGCCTACATGTATGTGATTGTTTATGATTATTATCTTCACATGTTGACGAATAAATGATTTGCATACTTCATGCAATTTTATGATGATCAGAATGATATATGTTTGCTATTATTGAATTGTTGCAGGTGTTCAAGCTATTGGCTACTGTATTCAAGGTCTATGTCATTTACCCCGAGATTTAGCACCAAGCTGGCGAACTCAAGTGCTGAGACTAGCTATGGTGAGATTTATCTCTTTAAATATATGAAATCTGTTTGTTTTTTCTTAATGTTAAAAACTAGCTGCTGATCAACTTATGTGGCTAATCCTTAGAAAATACTTGCTGTTGTTCAAAGTATAGTAATACCCGGTTTTTTTCTTGAAGGATGACAGCCGATGTAGTGTGGGTAGTAGTGCTGTACAATGGCTGCCTGTCTTCCTTCAGCAAAGAGGACCAAGTGCAAACCATTTGGTTAGAGATCTGTTACAGTCAGTATTAAAGATATCAATGTATTTTTTTCAAATCTTTCTTTTTATTTAAATTCAGTAAACATTTTTTAAAGTATATACTTTTTTATCATTAATCTCCACCATATATCACTCACCAAAAGACATGTAAATCTTTATATATATTTATCATTAATAATTCTCAATAAATTAGCCAAATTAGATAAATTTAAGTTTATTGTTGTTACATTTTCAGCGGTAATCTGTTGGAGAAAGAAGTTGTAATTGCTCAGAGTCTCGCTAATGTTGTAGGACCTCTAGCATGTGTTGTTTCGGGCAAAGCTATTTTAGTAAGGTATGTGATAAGACAATACACGGAGTATGTCTTCTCATACATATTTTAACCCTTCAACCGCCGGTGACGCATAGATTCGGGTTTTAATTTTTTATTAGCACATTAAGTACCAAATTTTAAAGATAAAATGTGACATCAACCAGCAAGATTTGAAAAGAGTTGACCTCCATTTAGTCAAATCTGAATAATTTTCACTCACTTGAAGTTGTGGATCACGTCAGCAAGACACAACTCCAAGTGGGTGAAAATTCAAATTATTAATTTGGCGGTTAAAGGGTTAACCCCTGCATGGATTGACATCAAATTTCGACGCTCACACTCAAAAAATTAAACATTTTTACTGGTCATAGACCTATGCCCACACTAAAAGAATTAAACATTTTTACCGATCATAGACCTATCCCCACACTAAAAAAATTAAACATTTTTAATGGTCATAGACCTATGCCCACATTAAAAGAATTAAGCTTTTTTAATGATCATAGACCTATCCCCACACCAAAAAATTTAAACATTTTTACTGGTCATAGACCTATCTAATGCTTATTCAAATGAAGCGGAAATATCTAACTGAGCCATTTATGACGTTTTCAACATGAATTTTTCTCTATGTATTCATATGTTTCAGGAAATGTGAAATAACAGAAGCAGCTGAGGGTTTGGTAATCCGCTGTGCCTTTTGTGACAAATTGAAAGGTTTGTATATTTGTTATACGGCATGCATCGAGATAGTGGATGCTCGCTGTGTTCTCCTTTTCAATCCCGCCACTGTCACATCAGTCTCATTTTGTTTTGGTCACTGAATTTAAGCATCTATGCAGATTGTTTCCAAATTTAAAAATATACCTAATATAGCTGAGGAGTTATTTTAATAAAACGAAATTGACCTTGCCTGACTAGGCAGCCATTTCCTTGATCACTGTCAATATTCAATGTCTAATGATACAGTGTGAGCCATTTGAAACAGATCAAAATGGTTCTGCTAATTTGCTGATGCCAAATGGGAAGGTGCTGTTTTGCACAGTGTTGTTGAAAGTCTTAGAAAATTAGCCCTGGAGGGTGTGTTGTGTTACTTACTTTATTTATTTAAATTTTAACATTTTAGAAGAACAAGGAGGTATTCCGAGAGACAGACCACGTGTGGTTGACCCGGCTATGTTTCTGCCGATACTGGAGCTTCTTCAGCGCCCCGAGGTTGAAGTTAAACTGGGTATTTAGATTAATATATCACTTATTGTTTATTTTGAAATTCTCATTGATATAAAATAGTTAGAAAAACATGCAATATATATAGCATAATAAATATATAACACTAACATTGAAATATAGTCATGCAGCTATTAATAATAGTTATAGTTATGATAAATTTTCCTGTTTTGTGAGCTCTTTATTTCTTTTCATCAGGTGTTATAAGAAATATGTGGCGTCTTTTTGGGCATATCTCTGTACGTGCAAACAATGTTACCACAGTTAAAATGTTAATGCAGTGTCTGCAACTGATGGAAGATTCAGATCACAAAGTGCGGTCAGCTTTCAGGTGAATATGATAAAAATGTTCAACCATCTGAATTATTTTCCACATTTCATACAGCTGCCCATTTGCTCAATCCTTAAAAAGACGGGCTATTACAATTGAACATTAGCATCGGTGCTTACATTTACGCGTATATCGCCGACAAGGCCAACACGCATCATGTTAACTCGGCTAATGCCGAGCGTTAAAACAATGTTTGGTCAACGCTGGGTCTACACATGTAAACGCGGAACAGTGTGCTGCGTTATGTCGTAATGCCCAGCAGTGAGGCGAGAATTAGTGGTTCGCTGGAGACGCTTTGATATCTTTGTATATTATAATACCGCATAATATAATTATTTTATAGAAATCGTGTTATAAAATTGTAAAGAACGTATTGTATTCGAATAGATAATTATTAGTCTAAAGATCGTGTTATAAATTTCTGAAGATCATGTTATAAATTTATTGAAGATCGTGTTATAATTAATTCAGATTATAGCAAATTTGTAAAGAAGGTATTGTATTCGAACAGATAATTATTATAATCAGTCTAAAGATTTTCTGAAGATAAGTCTGAAGATTGTGTTATGAATTTATGAAGATCGTGTTATAAATTTAATAAAGATCGTGTTTTTATTATGTCATAATGCCCGGCAGTGAGGCGAGAATTGGTTGCTCGCTGAAGACACTTTGATAATATATTTGTATATTATAATTGTGGCGACTGGGCACACTCGAGGCATTGACCCTGTGTTGAATTTACATTGGGCCAGCATCGCAGACGTTGGGCCAACATCAGGACATCGAGTCTGGGTCTTCAGTTTGCTTAGGACGTCATAACACACCTGTTACGATAAACACACACGTTTTTCTCATTAAGTAATCAATAACTGTTCCCATTTTGTTTTATAAGTTGTTTTTATTACCGGTATTTAATAAAGGCATACTATAAATAATGTATTAATATACCCATGATAAACTTAATACGTCTTAGAAACATTCAAATATGACCATGATAATTTGTTATTGCTATGCGATCGAACATGATTCACTTACAACATGATTTGAGTTATTGGATCCTAATGATCGTGTTATAACGATGTTCGCCTGTATTATGATCTTGATTAAATAAGAGACCACCCCTTACAATGCTGGCATAACATAAAATCAGCAAAGGCTGAATTTCATTTTGATGTTTGATGGGTATTTTGTGTCTTTGATCTGCTTATTGTTTCCAGTCGAAACATACAACATGTTGTGAGTGAAGTACAGCCAGATGACAGTAAAACTAAAGAAGTAATTGTTCAGAAGCTGAAAAGTGTGGCCAAACAAGCTAACAAAGCTGAAGATAGCTCGCATAGAGAGACTATATTGAGGACTGTAGGACAGCTTGGCAGGTTTGTGATTTAAATAAAATATTTGTAATGACCGTAGACCCATAACATTCATAGGAAACGGAAAGAGCTAACTATATATGAAATATAGATAAGATATATATAAGATATTTATGATGATTATAAATTGAGGAAAAAAAAACTTATTCCAAAATTGTCAGGGTAAACGACGGGTCACAGTTTATGACGGGGTTTAACTTTTTTAATGCACTGTTTCACGTCCTCATGTTTGCTGTGGAGCTGTCAGTTGAGTTCTACTGCTGGTGATAATGGTCATTCTGTTAGACAGTAAAATCAATGTACCCCTGAAGCTGTCAGTTGAGATCTACTGCTGGTGATAATGGTCATTCTGTTAGACAGTAAGATCAATGTACCCCTGAAGCTGTCAGTTGATTCAGCATGACAATATATATTATATTTGATTGGCTTGTAGGGTGACTGATGGAGATCTACTGCTGGTGATAATGGTCATTCTGTTAGACAGTATATGTACCCCTGCGTGTCCTCTCGCTGCAGCTGTCTCGCATAACCAGGTAATTTCTATGGACCTTTATCATTCTCAACAAGCGTATATATTCAACCTTGTATTACCCCTTATACTGCTGATCACGACTATTGTCGATTTAAATTTGTTTTATTAGTCGCCCAGATGACTGTTATTGGGACTGTTATTGGGAGTCTAAACATCAAGATATGCAAATATTTGTGATCAAATTAAACAAATACATATGAGTAATTTTCACCCACTTGAAGTTGTGGGTTGCGGTAGCGAGACACAACTTCAAGTGGGTGAAAATTTAAATAGATTACATTAGCGGGGTAAGTGTTAAAGGTTTCATATATGCCACTTCACAAAATGGCATACACAAAACCTGTAATGCCAAGGTGAGGATACAAACTGAAACTGGTTTAAGCCTATCAAATTTAAATTAAGATTGATAGAATATATTTTATGTCATTTTTTATTTGAGATGTAAATCATGCTAGTAATTCTAGTTTCCCATGAAGAAATCATCACAACTTTCATTGTTAATTTAGTCATTATCATATTGAAAAAAATACGAAAAGCAATTATAACAATTTTATTCCTAATAGCAAATGGCAAGATTTCCCTATATATTATTTTATCTACTGTACACAGTAATTGTGCTGATCCTGTTACTCTAATCTGTTATTGCTCCATAATCTTTTGGAAGCTTAAATGTTTTGTTATCAATTATTTGTTCTTCCTCTAACAGCTTCAAGCTATCATGGATCACAAAAAAGTTGAAGTGAAACGTCATTTCTTCATGCAACATGGCAAAAATTTCTCAAAGGCTAGTTTTGCATTTATATAATTTATGTATTTTTCGACATATTTTATTCATGGCAGATCCTTCATCGTATGATAAAGAAAACCCTAAATAGTAAAGTATCAGGCATGTTATGCTCTGTATTTTTAATTTTTGCTATATTTTTTTCTTCAGTTAATGGTATCTCTAATTCATAGAGCGCAATCGGGGCAGGTCGATTCCACGTCACCTATCAGCATTATACGAAATGTAGCAGACGTTTTTGAATTCTCAGGCATCAGAGCATTTCTTAGTGTAAGAATGTGATTTCTTGTTATTCCTGTGAAGTTATATTATGACAAATTACAGTGAGCTATTGTATGTCTGAGCGACTAAGTATATATTATTTGATCGCTATGTTTTATTCTGACAAAAAGTACCAATATAAAACAGAAAAAATCGCTCTTTATTCAAGTTAACTTAATCTTTGAAAATATGTGAATGCTGTTACAATAAGCACTTTAGCACAGATTATTTATTTTTCAGAAAACAGAATCGTTGCTGCTTCCACATTTAGTGCAGAAAGCCACGTCCCATGCATCAGACATCATACGTCTTATTTCAACACATATTGGGGATGTAAGAAAAAAAGCCATTACTAATTTTTAAAAAATATATTCGCAATGACTACCTCTCCCATCATACACATAAATATTATTACTGGTATGTAAGACATGTAATACTTGTCATTTACATGAGAATTAATTTACTGAAGCGATATTGAACTTTTATATGCCATATTATGAACAATTGTGATGGGACACCATATTATGGATAAAAAAAAAATTCATGTACAATTGCCTGATTACAGACAGCTGTTGTGACACATAGACTCTATGAATGAACCGTTGCTGATACACCTTCATATATAAAATTACAAATATATTTTTGTACACATTTGTGATTTTAATTGTACCATCTGGAAGCACATATCTCAATCAATACGTAAGCTTTTGCAGTGGATGATGTACATATTGCCAAAATAACCATACTCTCTCTGTCCTTATCGTTTAGTTGCACCAATGTTCACATGCACCACATTATGCCTAATGAATAAGGTCCAATAAATATTCTACTTATTTCTGATTTATAACAGCTTGAACATAATTAGTTAGACCCCTCAGAGTAAGCCTCAGATGTACTGGAGACCAAATTTTATCTTATAGCTTCCCAAGCCAAAACTTTCGCTTTGTGCTGCTTGGCAGGATTAGCTGTTTGGGTGTACTTTTTTGTGCAACTATTATTTTCAGATGTTATTCAGAAAACGTTGATATATAATATTATATATGTGTATTTAATTTTTTTTTTCTAGAGGAACCACAAGAAGATTCTGGTCAGGAACATCTGCTCTATATTCTGTCATCTAGTTTTTAACTGTGAGAAAGATGACTTGGACTTGGCATTAAAATACTTAGAGGTTTGCTTATTTTCAGATTGATGGACATTTAGATAAACATTTCTGAGAGAAGCTTATTGTATTTAAGTGTGGTTTGGCATAGAATTGTATTAATCCTTTAACTCTTACAGAGCGGTGATCGACTTTAGTCGACAGAATCTGACGTCTGTAGACGTCAGATTCTGACCACTAAAGTCAATCCCCGCGCTGTAAGAGTAAAAATGTTTCTAATGACCGTAGACCCATAACAAAGGCATTCAAATGAATCGGAAAGAGGTAACTAATATGTATATAATGATTTCAAATTAAAAAACCCTTTAGTCTCCATGACTTATGCAAAAATAATTCAGTGTTTCAAGGGCTAAAGCTACCTTGAGCCACAACTTCAACTGGATGTAAATTACTCATTCCCAATAACATTTGATCGGCTGATAAAATGGATTTTAAATGACTATTGTCGCGCTTAGCAGGTTCTGTCTCTACAGCAATTTTACCCCTTACACCGCGGGAATAGACTTTAGTCGTCAGAATCTGACGTCTAGATGAAAGTCTATCCCCGCGCTGTAAAAGTAAAAATATTTCTAATGACCATAGACTCATAATATAGGTATTCAAATGAATCAGAAAGAGCTATCGAAGACATTTGCAATAATTTCAAATCGAAGAAAACCCTTTGTTCTTCACTGTTTATATAAAAAAAATCAGCGCTTTAAGGGTTAAGTGCTTAAAAATAACTTGTATATGTACATTTTGAATAAAAAAACATATGCACTTTTTGCAGATTTTTTATTTCTCCTTCACTTTTTTTTGTTTGAAGGACAGAAAAAAAAGGCTGAAAATGACTTTAGACGTGATTAGAATTTTAACCCTTGAAGCGCTGAAATTTTTTTTTGTATAAACCATAGAAACCACAGGCTTTTATTAATTTGAAGTCATCATAAATGTCTTGGTTAGCTCTTTCCGATTCATCTGAATACAGCCATTAGAAATATTTTCAGTCTTACAGTGCGGTTAGCGACTTTAGACGTCAGAATCTGACGTCCAAAGTCGATCCCCGTGCTTTAACCCTTTCACCACTGAAGCCCGTTTTTATGTGCTGAATGCTATGGCATTCAGCACATAAAAACGGGCTTCAGTGGTGAAAGGGTTAAGGGCTAATTGTTAATAACATTTATTTTCTTGTGGCAACAGAAAGAGAGTGAGCATGACCTAACAGCATTATTACGATCAGGAGGAGAGACCATTTACCACGAACTGCTATTACATTTGGCCAGACACAACAAGAAGGTGCTTATGGGATTGAATATTTTGATGAAGAAACTGGCTCCACCCGGGACAGTTGACGATATCACTGACGATATCATGGTAGGTAACCTTAACTCTTTAACACCGTGCACGACTATAATCACTTTTAATTTGTCTTATTTGTCAATCAAACTGCCATTTGGAGTGAAATTAGTTTTTAAACATCAAGATTTGCAAATGTATGGTCCCAAATTAAACATATGAGTAATTTTCACCCAATTGAAGTTGTAGGTCGCGGTAGTGTCTAAGAGACACAACTTCAAGTGAGTGCAAATCTAAATAATATAAAAGGGTGTTCACTTTGAAATACATCTACAGCTTTATTGTCTTGGAAATCAATCTTTATATTCTATATACGATGTATATGCACACTGAAACCACAATGTTGAAAAAATCTTATTTTATTATATTTGACTATGTTTGATTTCTCTGTTTTCGAGCAGAAGAAATCCAAAATCTAATGAGGGAGGGTGGTAAAAAAAACATTTAAGAAAAAAAAAACATTGAACCCATTTTTGGAAAAATCAATAAAGGCGATGAGAAAAAAAAAAATTCTAGAAAACAAAATAAAAAAAAACATAGCTGGAAAAATATATCTTGAAATAAACTGTTTTTTTCCCAGAAATCGGCAACAATCCAATGCACTCGCTGGGCAGGAAAAAAACAGAGAAAAAAAACATAGTGGCCTAATGGAAAATTATTTTCAAAATGAACGCTGACTGATGACTCCTTTGTTTTAGCCAGACAACATAATACTGAAGTATAATGAACATGACTGAAAAGCTTTTCAACAAGACAGTGTATTGTTGCAGGTTGAGCGGCTGCAGCTGAAACTTCTTGGTGCACTGATCCACTTTGACAACCACCTTAACAATGGCACAGTACCACTTGATGAAAAATATGAGGTAGGTTCAGGTATATTGACCCTTTCAGTGGGCGAACTGACTACTGACGTCAGAATCTGACGTCTGTAGAAGTCAAGACTCTGACGTCTGAAGGCAATCCCCTCACTGAAAGAGTAAAACATTTATAATGGCTGTACACCCATATAGGTATTCATGGGTTTTTAACTCCTAGCTATGTAAAAAAAACATTGTACAGTATCATGCAGAGGGATATTTGTTCCCTTGTTTTTCTAATTCAGTTATTTATTCACCTCCATCACCTTAGACTTTTTTTATTTTTTTTCATACCAGTGTATCAACCTTGCTGGTTATCAACTATTTCTCAACTGAATATTTTTTCTATCCTTAATGCACCAGCAGCTGGGCAGCTTATTATGGACGGTGAAAATTTCAATATTTTTCATCAAAATATAACATCTAGTGTAAATTTGATTTGCGCAACAGATTAAACAAAGATCTACATCTCCTTATCAACTCTGTACACTTAGCTGACATATATTTACACATACACATCTATGTATACGATTTATCTACATTAGGTCACATGTAATCACTAATAGTCATGGATATCTTTCTTTTGAAACCTCTTTTAGGAAAAGACTGTTGGCCACAATAAAATTATGTTTACCTCATATGCTTATAATGTGCATGTTAAGTGGTTACTCAATTTAAAGCAGCCCCTTGGGTTGACATCAATTTTCGTTTTTAGTTCCGTACTGAAGTAGTCTATCCCACGGATCATTTTTTTTATTTTTTCAGAATTTTCAAATTTTACAAATATTTTTAATCAACATTTTTATGAAACCAGAAGTAACCCAAACAAACTATTTGTATACCTGAAGGACGATTGAGTGTTTTCACAGCATTGGGCCACATGCTGATTGCATCGGCCCAGCGTTGTGTAGACAATCAGTGCTGCAGGTGTGTCCTCCCGTGTCCTGACTATAAGACACCAATTAGCGGTGACTGCTCTGATCTTACCGTCTGATACGTGGGAATATGTGATGGAAAGTGCTGAATATCGCTGACTTGTTTTGTTTACATGGCAATATACGACCTGGAAATACAACTATTTCACTCTTTTTCGGTGCTTTAAAATTGTTTTTTGATTTTTTGTATTTTCAGTTAACATCAGTAGGCTATATAGCTTTACATAAATTAAATTTTAAAAATTGACAACATTGAAAATGTCTCATCCCAAGGGGTCCCTTTAATGGATCAAGATTTATTTTACAGTAGATTTGTTGTGCGGATATTATTATTAATACATATATAATTTTTATTATTATGCTACATTCTACTTCTATTTTTCTGAAAAATGTCAATCGCTACAGCTTAGCATTTCTTGAATAAAATATGTGTGAAACAATATTTTTTAAGTTGGCATGATTTTTTTTCAAGAGAGAATACAATGGTTATTTTTTAGGCTTTTGAGAGTTTGATACCCCTGATGAAAATGATGGGAACCAAGCACATCACATCTGTAAGGCTACGTCTGATGACCACACTTAAGTATGAACGTATACCTCACCTTAGCTCTCTCTACACTATTCAACCCTTAACATGCTAATCGCGACTAGAGTTGTTTTTTATCCCTAGTCAATGATCAAATGACACTGATAGTGGGAACGAAAAGTATGTTTAAACATCAAGATTTGCAACTGTTTGTTCTCAAATTAAACAAATATAAATCATTTTAAGCCACTTGAAGTTGTGGGTTGCAGTAGCAGGACACAACTTCAAGTGACTAAAATTAAATTGATTTATTTTGGGGCTTTAAGTGTTAATATTGTAAATGTAAAGATTTTTTTTTACCGGCATGTAACATGTATTACTATTTCTTTATGGACTGTGATGAGACTAATTTTGTAAATATCACAACAACATTGTCTTGATTTTTGTCTAGTGTTGAATATTTTTTCTTCTACTGAATACAATGAAGGAGCAATGCTAATAACATATTTAAGTTTCAGATGAGGAAATCTTATTTCATAGTTACATTTTTGATCTATTTGTTTCCTTTTTGAAATAGGATCGGCTTGAAGTTTAAGAAAAATGATTTTCCTATGCTGTGCTATCACACTTGGAAAGTCTTTGTTGAAATGTAAGTGGCAAAATAATGTATTATGAATTTTATATCCGGTATGATAACTTTCTTTCACATTTTCTTCCAATCTCAATAAAATTAAAGCACATTGATTCTGGATGTGAGGTCACTAAGCTAGTACATACTTGTAGTTACTTAAGCTGATGTCTTTACATTGCTACTTTCCAGAGCGTTGCTTCAGTTTGTCCATTAACCTTCACATACAGGTCAATCATGATATTGATTGAATTTACATTTCACCTTTCTATGGCTTCTATGACTTTCATTTTTTCCACAATTTTCCATTTTTACACGATACACTCAACAAGGCATGATATACATTTTCCAATTGACATGTTAACCTTACATTTCAGAGTTGAAACAGGAGCGCTTGGACCAATGCTTTCACAACTTGTAGTGAATCTATTACCACTTTTACAAGAGCTACCAAAACAGACGGCTGACATTCTTCATTATCTCATCGTGGACAACAAGTAAGTATACATGTAGAGTGGAGCCTGTTATGTGGGATCACCCCAACCCAGCCAAAGCCTTAATG
Organism: Flabesymbios commensalis; assembly: GCA_964017125.1. NCBI lineage: Eukaryota > Metazoa > Annelida > Polychaeta > Terebellida > Flabelligeridae > Flabesymbios > Flabesymbios commensalis. The sequence continues at coordinate 59,551,575 of OZ024908.1, forward strand.
CTGAACCAATTCTGGCTTAATGTTGGGACAGCGTCGTAGATGATGGGCCAACATTGGTTCAGCTTTCTGTGCTTGCTGGGAAAGCACAGTGGTCTTTTGAGACATGTGGTCTTTCATGGCAGGTTTGCCTCCCATAAGGGTGGTCTCCCATAGGAGGTTCTACTGTATTGGTCATTATATTATGTGATTGACGGACACACACAGACTGTAGTGGATTTAAATATTTAACCTTTGTGATGTTAGCTTATTCATACATGTATACGTTTTCAAATAAATATCAGACTAAGTAAAATACCACTGTAATTTGTAACATATTTTGTGGTGGCTGCTCATAGGTTCATTTGTATACAAAATGCTATTATGGGGAATGGCCAAGTGGCCTCCCATAGGAGGTTGGCTGCTCATAAGAGTGGCTGCTCATAGCAGGTTCTACTGTATACGTTTTCAAATAAATATCAGACTAAATAAAATACCACTGTAATTTGTAGCATATTTTGTGGTAGATTTTCAATTTATTAAATAATTTGATTTGGGACATAAGTAATATTACTTTTCATTCTTTTGAAGCTGGAAATTGCGTTAGCAATTCCAGCTTCAAATGAATGAAAAATACTCACAAACAATTCAGCAGTACAGTAATAAATATAGAGTACTTTCATGTATCCTAGAGAGCCTGACAGAACACATGACTACCCTTCACCTGAAAACGTTAGCAAAATTGTCATCCTTTAAAATCCCTCATGGCATTAATGCATTCCATGGCATATTAAGTTAGCGCTCAATGTGTATTGTATTTGCCAACAGTAAAGAGAAACTTACTTGTTTAGTGTTCACATGGTGTTTTTTATTGTCATGACAATATATTTGCAGAGAACATTTAGAATCTCATTTTCATGAGCTATACTTTCTTCCTGAATTGCCCGAATTGGCTGAGGTACAATCTGTTTTACGCCATCATTTACAGACCAGCTCTTACAGGTATGTATGTAGAACTACTTGTAGTAACTTGTGTGCATTGTTTGTTAGCATCTAACCCTTAAAGCCCTGAATTATTTTTATAAAAACCATGGAGACCAAAGGTTTTTTTTCAATTAGAAATCATCATAAATGTCTTAGTTGGCTCTTTCCGATTCATTTGAATACCTTTGGTATGGGTCTACGGCCATTAGAAATATTTTTACTCTTACAGTGCGGAGATCGACTTTAGTTGTCAGAAACTGACGTCTACAGACGTCAGATTCTGACGAATATACTCGATCTCCGCTTTAAGGGTTAAAGCGCTAAATTGAATATTTTATATCTTCACCTACTTGAAGTGGTGTCTCGGTACCGCGACCCACAACTTCAAATGGGTGAAAAATATCCATATTTGTTTAATTTGAGACCAGACATTTTCAAATCTTGATGTTTAAACGTTCATTTCATTCCCAAACAGTGTTTAAAAAGGATTTGTTTCTTGCTGAACGGTTTCAGGGTTACCATTCTAATGTCTAGATGATCATTCAGATTATCGTCGTACTTAACATACTGAACTCTGATGATAATTTTCTTATCACATGATTTGACAGGTACCGTATATGTAAGTAAACAAGAAAGCTAAATCTTTTGATAGTATGTCAAATCTAATCTTTTTTTTTCTTGATTCAGTTGCATGCCAGAAGCTGGCAGATTTTATTGCAATCAGTCATCACACAGTTGAGATAATGTGTTATACTTTTACAGCAGAAATTTATTTGTGATTGATTTTAGCCATTTTTTTCATAATTCATTTTATTTTGGATAAATGTGTTATTTATGATTGTAGCTCTTCTGATATTCGCCCACGACTCAGTAGTTTACACAAAGGCATAACCCATGAGAGTCAAGATGTACGCATGCAAGCTCTCAATCAACTCAGGCATTTACTTTACACTAATCAGGTGAGCTGATATATCATTATGTGGTAGACGTACAAGCACAGTATCTACAATGAAAGTATAAATCATTGCTCTTGTTTAAGAAAACAACTAAATCTTGAAAAATATTCTGCATACAGTAAGATGACTGATTAAGCTTTGATAACTGCTGTTTCTAATTTGCATTGCACTATTCACAGTTGTGCTGCCACATTTTTTTGTAAACTATCACAACTCAGATGTGTGAATGTGTGCTAATGCTAGAAATTTATGTTTTAGGACGTGTTACATAAAACGATATTGGCTGCTGAGACGGTAGATCCAGTGATCTCTCAAATCGTAACAGCTGTGAGTCAGTTTGCAATCAGTGGTCCATCCTACTCAGGATTTTAATATTGATATTATCCTAACTTACCCTCATGTCCATTACTAAATTTAAGTTGATCCTAACTTTTCTAATGGAAATGAGAAAGACGGTTATATTATGATCAATATTACAATTTCAGATGTTACTAAATTTACCTTTCACTGATTCCCATTGATATTTGTACATAAAAAGTATCAAGTTTGTAATAGTTGACAATATGATGTAGTATTTGTACATTTTACTCCTCAAGGTAATACATATGTATACCGGTCCATTATATTTATCTAGATCATATCCTTCAGGAGTGTCAAGTGCAAAGATAACTAATTCAATTAATATAGTATTTTATTATAATTATAAATGGAGAATATTATGATCCCTTCATCACAGGTCTCTGCGTGGCCTGTTCTAGAAGAAAATTTCAGCAATAAAAATAATTTATAATTTCAGTTAAACTATTTATTCAGCTATATATACTGTTCTTTTCATTCGCAATTCTCATCTCAATGTGAAGAAAAAATAATACCTACGTAACTCTTAAAGTGCTGAATTTTTTTATGAAAATCATGGAAACCAAAGGGTTTTTTCAAATTTGAAATCCTCATAAATGTCTTAGTTAGCTCTTTCTGATTCATTTGAATACCTATGTTATGGGTCTACGGCCATTAGAAATATTTTTACTCTTACAGTGCGGGGATCGACTTTAGACGTCAGAATTTGATGTCCACAGACGTCAGATTCTGACGACTAAAGTCGATCCCCGTGCTGTAAGGGTTAATACTCAAGTCTAGTAACTCAGATGAAAGCTTAGCAAGCCCTGATTATAGACTTGTAGTAGATTCGTATGAAATATAAACCATATAATGTACTGTTCTTTCACAGCTTTTGAGTGGATGCGGTGAATCTGACTCAACTCTTCGTAACCTGTACGGCCAGTGTCTTGGTGAACTTGGTGCAATTGATCCTGGACGGTAATATTATCTTTAGAAATGTATTTTCATTATGTTAACTGAGCTCGATTTTCACCATGTGTTTTGAAGTTAATTTTTTTTATTCCTTATTTGTTACATGTATCTTATTTCTAAAAGTTTCAATGATTTGAAAGATGAGTGAATTTAATTAAGAATTAAAGTACCCCCAGTGCTCGGTCATACAACACAATTTGTCTTAAATATCTACCCATGAACGAGTCTCAAACAATCAGTGAGCTTAACCTTTAAAGCGCCGGTACCAATTATATTCGTTTTTTTAAATTTATTGTTAGCACATTGCATATCAGCTTTTAGACATGTTGAAAATAAAGCGTGATATCAATCAGGAAGATTTGAAAATAGTTGACCTCCATTTTGTCATATCTGAATGATTTTCAGTCACTTCAAGTTGTGGATCGCGTCAGCGGGACACAACTTCAAGTGGGTGAAAATTCAAATTGAATAATTTGGTGGTTAAATGGTTAAGACTGACTTAAGTCTAGATCGATGTAGCTGAGCCAGTCTGTGCAACTGAGGCCTGGTGTTTAATCTGAAAATATTATATTTATTATAATAAATGCACATATACCAATAAACGCCCACCTCCCCTGATTTGAAAACAGAACCCACGATTATGTACACTATATGATCATTAAAAACTACTCTAATAAACGCCCATCGCCATGTAAACTAGGCGTTCTAATAAAATAAACACGACATGTAAGGACTATGTGTTATTTACTCACATTTCAAAAATGTAGGTTTTTTTGTTAACTTTCAAGCATTATAATGGAAAGCAAGATAATGCCTTTCTGTTAACGTATTGACTAAATATCACTCGCCTGAGGGTTATTCTTATTATCAGCTTTTTGGACCTATAATTCTATAGCCAGAGTAAAAATAAAACACCTATGTTTTTATCTAAATTGCTAATGTTTCTTTTAAAAAACTTGTGTGAAAGAGGTTTGTATCGATTCACTGTCATATTTCTACGTTGCTTTTAGACAACAAAGGTTCACCTGTCTTGTTATCAATATATTTGAACCCTTTAGGCACAACCATTAAGTGAAACTAGCAAAATAAAATTGTCTTTTGTCAGCATGAAACCTTCCCATTATTTAAGGATAAAGTGGTCTATACCTTCATATAGTGCAAAATTGAAGTAGATACATTTTCTTTCGTATATTAATTTACACTTTTATACCATAGTTTAAATATTATGTCGATTTGTAGTTATTACCAGTTATGTTACTAACACTAGTGACTACACAATAATTAGCTTTTAAATTTCCTGTAGTGATTTTCTGGCTGTGCTTGACATAAGAGCTTTAAAAATATATATTTGATTTCCAATATCTTTGTGCAGGTTGGAGCTTCATCTCACTCACCATCAGGAAGCACTTCACCATTTCCAAGCTTCTGTTGCTGAGGAGAGTTTCACAGTTGACTTAATAAACCAGCTATCAAAGGCTTTTCTCAGGGCAGAAGACCGTACAACACAGGTGACCAAACACACGAGATGTTGACCCTATGCTGGTTTAATAGCGGCCACCATCACAGACTCGACATAATCCAATATAATCAATGTCTCTGATTATCAAGGAGATCAGTTAGCAATGTTTTCATGACTGCTTCTTCAATGTGCATTCATCATTTTCTCATTCAATTTTTATTAACAATTTATGAAAAAAATTAAGACTAATTTTGAATTCAAATAGTCTTTCTCTACAGTACCCAGTTATTCATATTCTCATAAATTGTTTTTACATTAAGTTTTCTTTTATTAGTGTGATATTGAGTTTGGGTGATTGGCATTGAACCAATGTTGGGTCAATGCTGGGCCGAAATCGTAGATAGCGGGCCAACATTGTACCGACATAGGTTCAATGTCTCGTGCTTGCTGGGTATGCATGTATTAGGTAAGTTAGCAGTATCATTTTTACAAATTTATTAATTCATTTGTTCTCCAGGATTGTGTTGCTTTTAGTATACAGCAATTGATCCAGATATATGACATCACTACAGATCCAGGATCTCAGACTGCCGGAGGGAAACTCTGGAGGAGGTTCAGTGAAGAAGTTCAAGAGATTATGCTTCCTTTGATGCATTCAAAGTAATTTTGTCTATTTTAACACATGATTTTTGCTGGTAGAATAAAGTTGACATTACCCAAACATAGATCTTCATCCAGACTGCTGTGTAAAGCTAAGGAGCAGTGTCTTCTTAGTTACTTACAACCAAGCAGACACTGCCCTTGGACCCCCTCATTCAAACATTTCTGGCGGAAAACCTTACATGTGTTGGCAAGCGAATAAGCAAGAGCGATCACTTGCCTTGTAGGGACCTGTATTATGTATTCTATTATATAAAGGTTGATTAGGGCTATTTGACAGTTATATCACTGATGTATTGATGAAATAAGGCTCTTTTTCAAACGTTATGATGCTTGTTTACTAATGATACATCTGAATAGATTTTATTGCTGAAGGGGATGCTTTCATCTCATACATTTTGCAATTATTTAAAATTTTTTGAGTGTATTATTGTTATTTTGTTTAAGGTATATTCTACAGAAGCCTTATGATTATTCAAGAATTACGAAACCTATCTATCTAGGGAAAGCAGGCAGTAAGTTTGATGCTTGGGTGTCCACGCTGACTGGTTACATTAGCTCGAAGGTTAGTACTCTTAACTTTGTGTTAATTTAGTTAACCCCTTCACTTCCATATGTGACAGAAATTTCCGTCAGCTTTTGTCAATATACATATCCCTATATGACGGAAATTTCCATCGGCATGTATCAATGGACACTTGTATCCCTGGATCCTGAAATGCACTTAGGCCTGGAAATGAAAGGGTTAATCCTCATATTCATTCATTTGAAGCTGGAATTGCTAACGTAATTACCATCGTCAAATGACAAAAAATATTTTTATATTTATTGAAAAACTTTCCAACCTGATTTACTGTATCAGTGGCATTTCAGTCTATTTGAATCTTGCCCAAAATACATATATATGTCCTGGCGTCACAAGGGTTAATATTATAACATTAAAATATATGTATAATGTAATAATTTTATAGGGGAAATTTGTTTTGAAAAATTCATATTTAATTTTTTTTTTCTTGTCATGGATTTAATAGTGACTGTAGAACCTTCTGTGAACAGCCACCCTCGGGGCACTGGAAAAATGGCCTTTCAAGACAGATACCTGTTCATTTGTAATGCAATTTTGGGGGATTTACCAAGTCACCTTTTCTGCCCATAAGATTGGCTGCTCATAGCAGGTTCTACTGTATCAGTAGTAAATACCCCCTAACTGACTAAAACATTTATGATGATTTAGAATTGAGAAAAAAAATTGTCTTCACGGTTTATATATGTACCAAAATATTTCAGCATTGTAAGGGCTAAAAATATATTGTATCATTTATTTTATCATCCATAAAGGTGACTCATGAAAAAGCTAAGCAGGTATTTGACTGTTGTCGTGGTATAATCAAGAATGATCATCAAGTGGCCCTCTATTTATTACCATATTGTGCAGTGCACTTACTGCTGGATGGAACTGAAAATGATAGTGAAGAGGTAAGACAAATAAACTAGCATAGTTTTTCGGTTATGTCATCAATAATCTTTAGGCTGCACCAAATTTATCTTATTTCATTGAACAGTGGTTCTGTAGAATAGCGGGTACCCTTTTTAGAAAACTTTGTGTTTAGTGTAATTTGCCTGATAAATTAAGAGAGAGTTTGCCTCTTTTATTTTTTCAAATGTAATTGCTTATTCCTCTGTATATTATATCAGTATGTGCTATTACTTGAGAACAACCCAATTATGGAACAAATTTTGGAAAAAAAGACAGTGATCAGTAGAAACAATGTAAATTTTGAAGTGCGCTAGACAGCATACAGTAAACAACATTTGACAGATTGGTGTATGGAGCATGCATTATTTTTTAAAGATAATTTAATCAATTATTTTTGTGTAGTCTTACTGGAGGTGTGTTTGCTAATTTTTTGCAAATGTTTAGTGAACATTCCAATTAACTAGATATTATGTTGTTGTGGCATATAATCTTTGTGAATGCACATTCACATGAAAAACAGTTTGAATGTGTGTAACGTTGAAGGTATAATTAAATTTTTATGTCCAGTTACTACACGAGATACTTGCCGTCCTGCAGCATGTAAAGGAACCAGAAACCAGACAGGGCAGTGCATCTGACCGCCGTCATCTTTGTGCTCAGACCATATTTTCTTTACTTGACCATTTGACTCGCTGGACACGCCATCGTATTATAGTGATGTCTATGAGTTTGCAAGCTCGCAAAAATCCAGGTGATTTGAATGTTTTAATTCAGAATGGTTTGTATCTGGAATGGTTTAAAAATATCCTACATGCCCCCCCCCCTTTAAATGGAACAACCATAAATTGACTTTAGCTTGGAATACAATTAGCTTATAATGGTCACACAATACCCCTACCTTTTTGTTAGATTATCTTAACTTCCGTTATTTAGTGTTCTGGAGGTTGTCTAGTCTAACGGTCATTTTTAGTCATTACAAGAGCCGGTATTTTTATTACTATGTTAAGAAGCGGAATAATTATAAAATATTGCCCACCAATTTTTGTTATATGGCTAGTTTGTAAGAGCTCCCTGTCCATACATCCTCCACCGGTCTAAGAAGAAATGATGATTAAAAATAAATGTACATCTGTATGGTATGAGTTCCATGCAGAATTCAACAAACAATAATTTATTACCCTTTTCCTGCTAAGTTAATTTATTTAAATTTTCAAGCACTTCAGGTTTAGTCTAGTTACCGTGATTCACAACCTCAAGTGCTTGAAAATTACTCATATTTGTTTAATTTGAGACCAAAGATTCACAAATCTTAATATTTAAACAGTTTTTTTATTTCCAATAACAATGATTTAATTGGCTAATAATACAGATTTAAAACGACTATTGTCGTGATTAGCAGGCAAAGGGTAAATTTTTGGTTTCTTTTTAAAGGGGAAAATCCATACAGCGGAGATGAAAATTATAAACGCATTCATAATTTTCTTGAACGAATTCCTCTTGATTTGCTGGCTCTTGCATCTTATAACTGTGGTGCCTACACTCGTGCTCTTTTACATTATGAACATTTCATACGAAGTGAAAAGCAAGGAATGCAAGGACAACATCACTTCGACTTCTTACAGGTTAGTTAACTAATCAGTATAATTTTGATGTTGTTATCTTATGTTGTGAGCATCATGTTGGGTTAATTTATCTGATATGTTGCCTTATATTTATATTTTTTAGAAACTTTATGTTGAGTTGAATGAGCCAGATGGAGTTACAGGAATAACAGCCACAAAGCAGACTCAACCAACACTCAATGAACAGATCCTGGCATTTGAAAGCACAGGTATGCACTTTGCTGCAAAATATGCATAAGAAATAATCATTTTTTTGGATGTCTAAGGATAGATTTACATGAAACTGATAAATATTAAAGTGTATTTATACACCTGTTTGGTCTATGTTTAAGTGTAGGGCCTGTACTGACCCTGTTAGATCTGTGATGATGACGGATCTAAGATCTGCGGGTGACACACATACAAATAGGTTTTTAAGTTTATTAGTCTTCTATATACGTAGATGGAGTTATAGCCTCTACATTAAAAATGTATACCTATGATCAACAGGCCTATGTAGGCCTAGGAGAAAAGGATAATGTCTTATATGATATTAGCCTAGATGTTCTCGAGGCCTCACATTATCTAGAGCCAAACCAGACACCAATAGTGGGACTAGGCTAATTTTGGGCCTATGCAATTTATAGGCTATATTTAAAAAATACAACATTACCCTTGTGTTTTCGGTATTGGCCCATTATTTTGTCTTGGTGTCCATCTTTATCCTTGGACTGAAACTTCAAAAAATGTACTGGCCACATCAACAAGATACTGGACCCAATACTAAAAACACAGGGTAATATTGTCTACATATAAATGACCTGTAGAATATATGTGTCATATATTGTTGTACATACATTTTGTATGATGTATGTGTCTGTGGTCTATTTATCATCTTGCTCTACAGGACACCTGTCTGATGCATCTGTCTGCTATGATCGTATAATACAAGCTGACCCTGCTAATGTTTCTTATCGGTCTGGACTTTTACGATGCAGACTTGCATTGGGTGAGCTGGTGTCTGCAATGGACCTGGCTAATAGTATGATCTCTGAGCGGTAAGTTTTTTTATATTATTTCATGTGTGCTTTGGAATATTACTTTCAATTTCAGCATTGTGTCCAAGTTTTAAATAGTTGCACACAGACCACCCGTCTGTTTCTACACCAAAACAATTTCTCCCTTCAGCTAACAATCAATGGAACTTATTTATATGAATCAAAATGGCAATCAAATCAAATGTGTCCCCATAATTTTGTTGAAGATTGGCTAAAAATTCGAAGGGGGTGGGTAGGGACAGTCAGCCCTACTGTCTTGGAAAGAATCCAAATATCCAATGTGAATGAACGATATAGTTCATGGGTACGGTTGATGCAAGTTAAGTCAAACTTATCAGAAGACGTTTATACCATTTTCACATTTTCATTCATAGAGATGTCTTTTGATTTGATGTAAGCTATATATCAGAGGTTTTTAAAAATATATCGTGCTACTGCGTGGCCTATTCCAGTAGCCAATGAGATTCCATGAAATCATGAACCAGGGACAATGACAAGGAATTTAACGATGCCGCCGCACTGGCCTCCAAACATGACGATCCACTAACACGCCACCAAGCACCCAGACCCGACACCCCACCTTTCCTAACATGTAAGAATGCCACACTGTACCGGCCAGATTACTGACGTGTATGCCTGGGTAAATGATACTGCTACTGACCCAATCTTACCCATCTCCTGTTGAGAAGCTCCAGCAGGGTGTCCACCCAAACAATAACACAGCAGGTCAAAGAACAAGCCCTTGATATACCAGAGCTGGAAAATACCGACCTAAACACAACAAACAAAATCAATTCACTGCAAGTTCTTGACAAGATAATAATTGACTCACTGAGTTGAAACTACCCTGATAATCATCAGTTAAATTTTAACAATTGGTATTAACCCTTTTAAGGCCTCACGATGCATTAAAGGATCATTTTACATCCTTGAAAACAGGCTTTATTTTCCTACAACTAAGGGTTTTAGAATGGAAATTTCCATGAAACTGGCTTACAGTACATGGCAATTTTATTGAATTTTTTCACCCACTTCAAATCATCTTCATCCACTGCAAATCGGGAATTGCGACAGCAATTCGCGGCTTGTAGTGGATAAGATGACAACAGTAAATTCAGGCTTGAAACGGTTAGGCAGAACAATTATATGCATAACATGTTTCAAGTTAGGTCTATGAATTCAAATATATAGTCTACTAAGCCTATAGAAATTGTTTGTTTTTTTGGGATAGCAATGCTACTCAATTTGTGTATATATATTATGCAGACCAGCTTGGAGGATCCAGTTGAATGATTATCGTGTGCAAGCGGCCTGGAAGCTTGGGCAGTGGGATAAGTTGAATAATTATATTGAAACTGTAAGTAATTTTAGATGTTTCTTTCTTGTAAAATTTTCCAAGTAACAATTATTAATTTTGAAGCAAAAAATGTATAATCTCTTCAACATGTCATGTTGTATGTTAGCATTTTTTTTGTGAACCGAAAGCATGTTGATATCAGCCAAGCTGAACCCTTTCAGTGTGGGGATCGTTTTTGAGATCAGAATCTGATGTCTAATAGACAACTAGGCCAACTAAGACATTTATGACGATTCATAATTGAAGAAAACAATCTTTGGTTTCTCTGTTTATACCTTACAGCGGGGGGACCGACTTTGGTCGTCAGAATCTAAAGCCGATCCCTGCACAATAAGAGTAAAAATATTTTTAATGACCGTAGACCCATAACATAGGCATTGAAATGAATCAGATAAAGAAAATTTAGACATTTATGATAATTTCAAATTCAATCAAACACTTTAGTTTCCATGGTTCATATAACAAATTTAGCGCTTCAAGGGTTAATATAAAATATTTGAGTGTTTTAATCTATAATCAAACCATATGAACAGTGGTAATGAAAGAGAAGAAGAATTTTTTATTCAACCTTGATAAATAAAAAATGGATGAAGCAAATTAATTTGTACAGGGTTGATTGGGAGACCTCAATTTTTATTAAGGCCACCCATGATGTCATTTATATAAGCATATAATATTGTGAAACTAATAGACAATATTACCCGGTGTTTTCACTATTGGCCAGCTAGTATTTTGTTGAGGTGGCCAGTATTTTGACGAGGCCGGAGGCCGAGGCAAAATACGGCCACCGAGACAAAATAATAGGGCCAATACTGAAAACTCAAGGGTGTTTACTATAAAGTTTAATCTATAAACATCGTAGTTTTACAAAATAAAGTGAATAATATAAACTATGGTATAATAATTCTGCCGTGCAAAGCCAAAAGGCAGCATCAAGGTAGGCAGATCCTGCCGTTTGGCCTCACAGGGCAGAATTCATTAGTTCAAATTGATACTGCATACATAACAGCTTGAGATACATGTATTACAATCAGTAGCATACAAGTGTCTATAATTTTTTGTTTTTGTGGAATACCTGTTAAAACTATGAGTGTGTAGCTTAGTAATTATGAAAATCATGTGAATTGATACTTGATGTAGCAGTACCTGTTTCCAGGAGAAGCACAACCAGAGCTGGGATGTTGGTCTGGGGCGATTGCTGCTGGCGGCAAGAGCACGGGTAAGAATAATGTCCCTTTTAATAGTTATTTCAACAAATATTTAGACTTGTTGCCATTCTGGCCACTTCTAACATCAGTCCGGGATGTATGTATATGCTCATCTGATAGCAGCCGGTTTTTGTAACGTTTAAGTGATTTTTATATATATTGGCCATTTGACATTTAGGTTGGCCTTAACTCGTTAACCACTAGTTATTATCGTTCGTTATTCTGTATGTATAAGCAAATAATGAATGTCTGCTCCCACTTATAATGAATATACATATACCAGTAATAAGTTTGGCAAGTCCACATTGTAATTCTAAGTATACTGATACTGATTCTAATTATCAGTACAAAATACAATTAACAATGGAGACTAAATATACTTCAAACACATTTTCAGTTTTTAAGCTTTTAGCCCGGGGACTGTCTTCAGACGTCAGATCTATAGGTGTCAGAATCTGACCTCTCAACCTCTCAAGACAATCCCTGTACTAAAAGAAGTAATTTAAAATTTATACTGGCCTTAGACTCATAACGTACATAGGTATTCAAATGAAAAGGAAAGAGCTAATTAATGATGAGTGAAAAAACCTTTGGTCTGCATGGTTTAGCAAAACTATTTGAGCGTTGTAGAGGTTAATGTATTTAAAGTGAATTTTCTGTATGTGTACAGAAAACATCAGAGTTTGAAGATCAACTCAGTTTTGTGCGGAATCGTCTTATGGGACCACTGTCAGCTGCCAGCATGGAAATGGGATCATATCAACGTGGGTATGATTATATAGTCAGGTGAGTGAATAATATTTTCTACATATTGAAGTTATGTAATTCAGTATATTTTATATTATGATAATGGGAGTGATGAGTAATTAATGATGACAAAACAACTTTTCTCATATTTACTATGGTATATTATAATCATACCTGCAACCACCTTTTGTAAAGTGGCTTTTCAAGACAGGTGGCTGCCCATAAGTGGTTGTATACAGTATGTTATATTGGGGAATGATCAAGTGGCCTCCTATAGGAGGTTGGCTGCGCAATATGAGTTCATAGCTTCTACCTCATATGTCCTACTGTAATACTACTTTTTAAGTGTTTTGCTAGCATTGGGTCAGCAATGGTCGAGCAGACTGTGTTTTTTACGGCTGTAATGAGGTCAGTAATAACATCACAAGTATGCGGTCTGCTAACACTGGACATTGCCCAGCGCTGTATTAATATGGGGACAGTCTGTAGATGTCCAAGATATTCAATAATTTTCAAAATCTTTATTTAACAGGCTGCAGATGCTGACAGAACTTGAACAAGGTGCACGTGTGCTACTTGGGCTAAATGCGAATGCAGACACTATTGATCAGTCCAATGAATCTGATGGCAACCAATTCACAAAACTAATTCAGCACTGGTCATCACGTCTTCAATTCACACAGGTGACCGAATAATATTACATGTACCATTAAAACTAACAACCCCCAGTAACTGGTCTATACATGTAATGGTGTAGAAACTGCCCTGCCCATGAATCAAACCACTGACCCTGACATCTTGAGACCTGAGTGCTACCAGTTTGACCAAAGAGTTAACCCTTAGAGCACTGATGTCGACTGCAGTAGACATTCTGTGTTTTATTAGCACCTGTGTAACCACTGATAACGAGCTGTTCACAGTAAAATATGCCTTCAAATCTTGAAACACTGATATATATTGGGACTTAAATTTCACAAAATACATACATTTTCAGCCACTTGAAGTTGTGTATCGCGGTAGGGAGACACAACTTCAAGTGACTGAAAATTTAAATAGCTCAGTGTTCTAAGGGTTAACTTGATGGTCAGAGTGGTAATCACTCCAGTCCGTCATACATACACCCAGCTACATACTCCCCTCTCAAACCTCTGCTTGTCACCAAGCAGCATTCAACACACTCGTGGTTTTCCTACATACCTCATGTAGGTGTGGTTTGATTCAGACAGCTCACAGCTCTCTGTGTTGCTTACAAGCCAAGGATCAACACTAACACCGGCCAGAGTAAATCACCTGATATTCTGGCCCTCGGTGCCAGTGGAAAAGTTCTAGGAGCCAAGTGTGCTGCTCTATTTAATTTTAGCACTACTTATGTTATGACTAAATTACCAATTAACCTTTAAAAAGCATCAGATATTTTGATGAATTTGATTCTATGATGTTTTCGTAAATATATTGTCTGCATTGTATTTTGATTTGAGAACATTGCCTTTCGAAATTTTTGCAGGGGAATCACCGCATTCGTGAACCCATCTTACATCTGAGACGAATATTGTTGACATTAGCTGCCGAAGATTCAGGAAACGCGGGTTTTTTGAAAGATGCAGAAGAGCAAGTTGGACAGTGCTGGTTACAGACAGCTCAAATTGCAAGACAGTCAGTTGTATTTGCTCTCAATCCTTAAAGCGCTGAATTATTTTTGTACAAACCAGTTAGTTTGTTGGCTGAACTTTAATTTTTTTTCTGACACACTCTACACATGTATCAGATTGCATCTGAGAAACTAAAAGTTTTTTGTTATAATATTTCACTTAGATAACTTTAGCGTCCATGGATGTGCCTGTCAGATTCAATGACATTATTTTGCACAATACTGTGACCAAAGAAAATGTTATTTTCTATAGCTTTTTGCTAATGCAAATTTTTCTCAGCCCTACTTACACCCACCTAATTATTTAAAAAAAAATTCTCAGTCCCACTAACTGCCACTTATTTATTTTCATTCACTTTGCAGTGCGAAATTTTTCCGCAATTGCCATCTCAAGGTTAATGAAATTGCACTGATTCTGCTAATCAAAAGTATGAAAATTACTAAGATGCAATCAGCAATTTTCTCTTTATATTCTTTCTTCAAGCTAGTCTACAGAGTGTATTATTATGACAAGGCCAAATCTCACAGAGGATCAGTGGGAATCAAATCCTGGCATGACAGTCAAATGCTTTACAAATGTGCTACATCCTCTTTTTAAAAATATGATAATGAATTTTTCACAGATGTATGAACAAATTTGTTTATATACAAAAAATCAACATTTAGGATACACAATTTAGCTACTGTAAATCATTCATTTTAAATCAACAACAGGATAAGCTTGAACTGTTTTATTAGGTTGTTCAAATGAGTATTTTTTATAAACCCCGGTACATATTGCTATTGATAACTACTCCTTAAATTTTGAAAATTTTAATGCTTATTTTGTTTTTGACATTTAGACACTTTAGTTTTGAAGAATATTTTAAACAACATCCATTCATTAATTTTGATTGTAGCTTATATATTACATGTATGTGTATAAAAAAAACATTTTGCTGTAACAGTACTAATTTCTGTATAATTGCTTTGGTTGTAGGTGTGGTTTGATTCAGACAGCTCACAGCTCTCTGTTGGCTGCTAGCACCTTCAAACTACCTGAGTTCCCGATTGAGAATGCTATGTGGCTCTGGGAGAAGGTAGGTCTGGCATTCTAATTCGCTTATCGGCTCTTGTTAGTACATAATGTTAGACCAAATTTTGAGAGTAGCAGAATGACTCTTATCTTGTAAAAATGAGTCTTACAATATGTCACCGAGTCCAAATACCGAAGAACCATGTATTTTTGCTGACAATTTCAGCAAAAATAAATGGTTCTTCAGTATTACTCTCTCTTTTAATTTCTTTGTTTTGCAATGAAAATTTTCAATCAGAAAATCCAGCAGCCAGCATGTGTTATAGGGTGGAGATATTATTGTTTTCTGCTGTGGTCGTGCCTAGCCTCTGCCATAATCTCTCTCTGCGACAGTTCCTCAACCCCTTTAACCGCTGGTGCCGCATATATTCGGGTTTTCATTTTTTTAGCACACTAAGTACCACATTTTAAATATGTTCAAGATAAAATGTGACATCAACCAGCAAGATTTGAAAAGAGTTGACCTTCATTTTTTCAGATGTGAATAATTTTCACTCACTTGAAGTTGTGGATCGCATCAGCGAGACACAACTTCAAGTGAGTGAATATTCAGATTGAAAAATTTGGCAGTTAAAGGGTTAAGCTTATCGTTGATATTTTATTTGTTGTATGAATGCTGGAAAATGTCTCTTAATATGATACCTAATATACGTGGCCATTTCAAGATGGTGGCCAACATTCCGTGTGAGCACTCTCCAGCTTGAACTGATTTGCGAGATGTTTAAAGCAATGAAAACCCATCTACCCGAGATCCGATTAGATTTGGAACAAATCTATACATCAGGATTAGTAAAAATTCGGAGTGCAGACTGGAAGTAAATTTTTATGAAAAAAAAACTTTTTATTTACTATTAGGCCTACATGTATTGTAGTAGCCCTTAGCCAACTTGTCCAAGCGTGGTGTTAATATTTTTTAGAGGGAAGGGGATTTTTTTTGGTGAATTCTGTTCTTATTAAATAATTATTTACAATGCTGTAATAAAAAAACATTGCTGTGTGTTGGACCTACTTTATGTTGTAAGGTATGTTAACAGAACGATCAAGATAAAGCACAGATATGTCTGGAGAAGGCTATAGAAGAACATTACAAAGATCGCACACGCTTCAAACCTGACAACAAGGATGTCTCACCAGCTGACAGACTTGCATGTGCTAAAGTAAGAACAACATTGGAGAGAAAATTTACAGAGAGGTTAACACGTCAATAAATTAATAGTAGCAGTTATCTTTTTAGAATTTTCAGTTGTTCTTGCTTCTTGGTATTCAACCAATATTCACCTTTAGGTAACTAACCTTTTGATGTGCTAATTAAAAGGAATAAAACAAGTGTTATAGCAATGCTTATTGTATAAAGGAATAACCCTTTCAGCACAGGGACTATCTTTATATGTCAATGTCATGTATGAAGAATGACCACGCGCTAAAAGAACTAAAATATTTTTAATGGCCGTAGACACATAACATAGGTATTCAGATGAATCGGAAAGTGCTAACTAAGACACTTATGATGATTTCAAATTAAACCATGTTTAAGACAAAAATATTTCAGCGTTGTAAGGGTTAAAGTTGACTGTGTAGATGTCACTGAAGACCTATTTCAAAGTTTGTTCTGCTAATCGATAGCTGAAAGCGCTGAAAAATGTCTAAATATGTGTTTATTTCAGTATGGATAAAAATGTGTAAAACAATTGAAATTGTTATCAAATTAATTCTACACATTAATAATATGATCTTTGTAACAGGTACTGCTAATGCATGGTCGCTACAGCGAAGAAACAGCAAGCTTGGAAAGCAACACAATCATGAGGCAGTACCGTGAAGTATCCCAAGTTCACAGTCAGTGGGAGGATGGCTTCTTTTTCATGGCTAAATACTATGATAAAATTATGACCAAGCTGATAGTTGAAAGTGGTGAATCCAGACCTGAGAAGAGAGGGTCAGTCAAAACTTACTTTTCTCAACCCTTTGAGCCCTCACGATGCATTAAAGCATAATTTTACATCCCTGAAAACAGACTTAATTTTCCTACAACCAAGAGTTTTAGAACGAAAATTTCCATGAAACTGGTTTACCAATACATGGCAATTTAATTTTTAAACTACACCAAATCATCTTCATTCACTACAACGCGGCTTGTAGTGGATGAAGATGACAATGTTAAATTGAGGCTTGAAAGGGTTAATTCTAATTAGCAGCAGTTGTAATTATAATTAATCCTTATTATTAATCCTTAACCTTGTCTAGTTAACAGAGCATGTTGTCCATATCATGATCACTGTTAATGATGTGTTCAACTATGAACACATGACCATCTATAAGCCAGATTAATGCATTTAACCCTTGTACAGCTAGGCCCATATATAGACGCTTTAACCCCCAAACCTCTAAATTATAGAATTTAAATTTTCACACACTTGGAGGTCACGGTAGTGAGCCAATTACCTCAGATTTGTTAAATTTCAGACCAAACATTTACAAGTATTGATGTTTAAACACTCACTTCATTCTCACTAGCCACGCTGACAGTGACTTACTTGATCATCATCTAATAAAATATATTCAAATGACTATAGTCATGATTAGCAGGTAGAGGGCTAGAGCAAGTTTCACCGCCAAATTTTTCAATTTGAATTTTCACCCACTTGAAGTTGTGTCTCGCTGACGCGATCCACAACTTCAAGTGAGTGAAAATTATTCAGATTTGACAAAATGGAGGTCAACAAATTTCAAATCGTGCTGATTGATGGCACATTTTATCTTTAACATGTTTAAAAGGTGGTATGTAATGTGCTAATAAAAAATGTAAAAAACAAATATATGCGGCACTGGCGGTTAAAGGGTTAAACCAAAATAATATTTTTCATCTTTTAAAGCTGGAAATTGCGTTAGAAATGCCGGCTTTTAATGATTGCAAAATAGAAGCCAATAATTCACATTCAGCAGTACAAGGGTTACACCAAATAGATTATATAATGAGTAGGCTACTGGAATACAAATGATAATTTTTCAAACTGTCACTATTTCAGAGAGTTTGTCATCATGGTTGTACAGAATTTCAGTGCTTCACTGAATCATGGCAGTCAGTACATCTACCAGTCTATGCCGCGCATGCTGACTCTGTGGCTGGACTTCGGTTCGGAGGTGATGACTTGTGACCGTGGAGACACAGCACTGCAGGGCATGAGGATGGGGCTACAGAAACTTAACAAAGTATGTCAATTACATGAGATTAATTTAGAAGTAGTAACTTGTATTACATAATAAAATATTGCATTTTTGTCTACATATAGTCACATGAGGCCTATAATGCAAATGATTAAAGGTTGCTGTCACCCACTTTGCAATTCCTAATCACCATGATGCAACGGCTTGAGTAAACATGAATATAGAAATTGGAAGACAAAAAATGTTAATGTTGACATCCATAATTAAACCTATTGATGCATTTTGGTTGATTATAACTTTTGGAAATAGTGCTCAGAAAATGTTAAAGGATTTTAACAAGCAGCTTTAATCTGTTGGGGATAAAATACATTTTTATTCAATGTATAACTCGTATAATAAAAAAATAATATTATACATTCAATGTTTTTTATTGTTATATTTGACATGCACTGATAGTATATTACATAACAAAGGCAGTTTACACATCCTGTGGACTATGTAGTTTTTTTAACATTCGCTTTCACTTTATTAACTCAAGAAAGACAAAGATTCACTACACTACAATATGTACATTGTATGATGTTTGTAACTGCCATAGAAGGATTACCGATTGGTATTGATATCATTAGGGGATGACGGCTGTCAGTAGATGCATTTTACATGTTGTCTTCTCTATCCTGCACATGCATTCATGTCTCAATCAGGAGAATGGCAAAGCCATAGATTCGCATTGACACCTGTAAGATACTTAAAAGTCAGAAATTTAATTATCCCTTTCAGTGTTGAGACCGTTTCTATACATCAGAATCTGACGTCTATGACAGTATAAAAACTGGCCCTGCGTTGAAATAATTAATATATTTATAATGGCCATAGACCCATATATATATATATATATATATATGTATTCAAATGAAGCAGAAAGATCTACCTGAGACATTTATTATGTTTGCAAACTGAAATAACTCTTTTGGTCTCCTTGATTTAAAAAAAAAATATTTGAGCATTGTAGGAATTAAGTGAATTAAGATAGCATACAAATTTGTAATAACAATGTGGAGGCCAGTAGATTGGTTATATCAGTCAGCAATTGTCTACTCATTTGTGTACAATGACATTTAAAATAATTAAATTCTAGAAATGGTTTGTAGTTGTCTTTAATATGAAGCTGTGAATATAAAAATAATGATTGTTTCAATATTCCTGATATATCTAGACAATAACATTACATTTATTTACAATAAATTATTTAGAAGACAAAAGTTCGTTTATAATTATCTTGCTATCTGATGAGAGTGTGAACAGTCTCTGTATGTTTTCAGATCATGGCGAATACAATTGAAAAGTTGGCTCCATACCAATTTTTAACAGCTTTCCCTCAACTCATATCTCGTATTTGTCATGCTCACCCAGAAGTATTCAGCCACCTCAAGGTAAGTTCTAATTTAATTATTAGTAACTACTACCTCCAGTGTATTCAGCAATTTCATTCACTACTAGAAATCAAATTATGCACTTTACACAATATACTTGACATTTTTACTGCAGTTGTATTTTTTGATAGCTCAGATAAATTTGAACATGGGAGCAAATCTGGTGACGACGGCCATTTTTATTTTAAAAAACTAAACTTTAAAAGCCCTCGGTTTTTTAAACATTCTGAGATTTGTCCTCTGGGTTCAAACTGTAAATTTAAATGTTGTAGGTTTAAAATGGTGCTGCTCCGATTAAAAATGGCAGTCAATTGGCCCTTTTTGAATAAAACCTTCAATTGTAATTTCCATGGGTGGATCATTAAAAATGTATATTACCTCTAGGATTCTATTTTATGAATCTGCATTGCATTCAACCTGTTTATATTTTGTAGGATCTAATTGCTAAGATCTTGATAACCTTCCCTCAGCAAGCTGTGTGGCTCATGATGGCAGTATCAAAGGTTAATTTATTTGTCTATGCAATAACCCAGCGTTTAGCATGCTCAATGTCAGAGCTGGTGTCAATTTTCATTGTAATTTTGTAATTGTTGGAATGATAGTGTGATTGAGATTGTGGTTTTCGGATAAAGATTTAGTTATTCAACAATTTTATGGGCTATAGCTGTAATTTAAATTTTATGTTTGAGCTCTCAATTAATGTTTAATTACCATTTTGTTTTAGCCAAAATGTGTCATTTAATTCAACTAGTTGATAGCAGTGGCGAGGCTCATATAAATTATTCATATTTTATAATAGTCTTATGTGTATTTTGTTTCGGTTTCTGAATCCGAGATGTATATAATATAATACATGTAGGAAATTATATGTGATGAAGGACTGCACTGATTTTCAATTTTGTCTGACTTCATAGAAAGTGAAGTATTGCATCATGAAATAAAGATTGCTAGGATATGAAAGGGTATATCTGCCACTTTACAGATACACCCTTTCATATCCAAGGGGGCGATATTATAAGACATGCTATTTTATTTGCAGTCAACCTATCAAATGCGTGTAAAAAGATGCCAAGAAATTTTCAGTAAAGCCATGTAAGTTTTTTTTTTGTATAATAAACATTGCAATTTCAAGTGAAATAAAATTGTACCATACTACCTGCCTATTTTCTGTCCTTTCTAGGTACTTGGATGATGGCATCAAAAAGTTTCTACATGTAAGTAATTTCATTCTCCTATTATTAATATGATATTCAATTTCCTCGAGAATTAAGCAGCTATCGCCAGATGCTGTCTTCTTTCACGATTCCACACTGCAATGCCCGCCCAGTTATTTGTTTTAAAAGAATACATGTCTGTGTATTAGCCCTTTAAGCCCTCACGATGCATTAAAGCATCATTTTACATCTCTGAGAATGAACTTAATTTTCCAACAACTAGGGGTTTTAGAATGAAAATTTCCATGAAACTGGTTTACCAATACATGGCAATTTTCTTTAATTTTCACACCACATCAAATCATCTTCATCCACTAGTGGATGAAGATGAAAAAAGAGTAAATTCAGGCTTGAAAGGGTTAGCAAATCTATGAGCTTCTACTTGTTTATATTTAGACATACACAACCCATGTAAATGGCTTTTTTAATTACTACAGTGACAAATGATAAACCAGAGAGTATGCCAGCAGAGAATTTCACCTTACCAATACATACTTATTGGAGGGTGGGGGATGTTGTTGTCAGTGGTCAAAATTTTTGCATAATACAAGTACTATACTATTTTAGGGCTCTTCAAAGTTTTGTGATGGACTTCAAAATGAATGTGATCAAACAATTATCAATTCTTGAAGACATCTCATGAATATTCAACATTGGACAGACTTATAGATATTCGTTAGTGTAAAGTTGTTTTTGACTGCATGACAGATGTGTACCGGTAATTGATGTACAAAACAAAACTGGATATGCTTCATTTTCAGGATGCTACTAAACTTACTGATCGTTTGCTTGAATTGTGTAACAAGAACGTTGACAGTAGTTTGACTACACTCAGTATCAGCCAGAACTTCAAAACATTACAGCGCATTATTAGTGACAAGCAAGTATCCTATACAAAGCATATAGTTTGTTATTAGCTTTTGTTTTCGCCATTGAAAAATAAAATGCAACATATAGTTGAAGAGAATGCATTTGATCATTATGCTATGATAATCATGTTATTCAAAATTCCCAATTCGTCACCTTGGATATGAAAAGGTGTATCTGCCACTTTGTAAAGTGGCAGATACACCCTTTCATATCCAAGGGGACATAAAATATCAAATCATCTCACTACATAAAATGTGATACAATTTAGGATTTGTGGTAGGCCTATAGGATATTTTAAATACTTTCCACTTCCTATTTTTCTTTCAGACATTTCAGTCAAATTCTCATACCTTTACAGTCATTGATGATTCCAACACTGCCAAGTATAGGTGCTGTAGCTGGTTCTACACATAACCCTTTCCCTGATACACAGGTTTATATTAAAGGCATAGAAGATACGGTAAGAATGTAACTACATACACGTATATTTTACTACTACTACCGTGAAAGTTCTAATTGTAGCCGCGGCTTTAATTAGAATGAAAAATCTCTTTTCCATAACCCAATACCAAAAGTCCACTTGCAGCTTCTATCAGAGGTTTTGTATGAAAAATTCAATCATCGCGTGGCTATCGCTCTGGACTGCCCCGTAGGACTCACCCAACCCTGCATGTCCAATGGTCAAATAAAGATATGAGACGTTGACGCACAGCAGGGATGGCTAGATGTTGATCAGTCAATCAGCTGCCCACCAAATAGGCATACCTAGCAAACACAGTCTGCGATGCTGGCCCAGCATTAAACCAGCACTACGTCAACGTCTCATGTTTGCTGGGAAGGGTCACGCGCCCACCTCCCTCCCCTAATGGTGATCACTGCCTGGGAAAAAATCAACTGTGCACTGTACCCCTATGACTGGTCCACAGACTGTGATGTTGCAGGACTGGCCAAAAGTTGCATTGATTGGCGCTCTGCACTGATTAAAATGGGCACCAGAAAAAAACTGTGTGCAGCCTATGAGGTCTTTGCATCCATACCATTCTATCCTGTAGACTCTGGAGTCATTTCCTGGCGCGCAATATAACCCTTTGGTGCGTTTTGACCCTGCCTGTCGCTCTGATGTGCGACATAGCGACAATTGGCCAGCCCTCTGTTGGGTTGACGTTGAAACACCATTCAGTCACCTCCTGTTTGCCTGTCCCGTGGGTTGTACATAGATTGATTGATGACGACATGTAATTGTTATTTGTATTTTACAATGACATTTTTTTTTGCCTAAATATATGTAAGCACATAGTTCGAAGTCTATTTCAACCTGTTAGATCGAGTAAGTATACTGCTTAACATGGCAATAACTGTAGCGCATATAGGGCTACATTATCTGCCCTATCGTCACATATTTAAAGTGAAGATCTAACGCCTGATATCTGCAAAGGGTTAGATGATATCTGGGCTTATATAGCGTGTTCCCTGTTAACGTGGTTAACGTAGCTCGTGGTCGTTTTGATTTATAAATACCTGGTCGTTGTCCTTTCAAGATACCGGTATAAAATCTGAAATAGGTTTTAGGCTAAGAAAAAATTGGTCCTTGATAATTCTCAAAAGTCACCCTTGGAGGTTTTCAAATTATGAAACTATTGTCAATTTTTTTTAGATTTTTTCAAAGTTTGGGGGGCGACTTGTATTAGAGATGCGGCTACAATTATAAATTTTACGGTAGTGTATGGTTCCCTAGTGTATGGTTATCAAAATGGGTTCCCATTTATTTTTGTACCAAATTATGAAATTAACCAATTCATAATTTGAGAAGATTTCTGAAATTGAAATTAGGATTTTTTTTGATTCCTAAAAAATATTAAGAATCTTCATTTAAACTGGTGAAATTATCTTTAGTTAAGGTTGTTTTGACACATAAATTTCTTCTATATTTGCATTATTCGTTTTTGTATCAAATGATGATATGAAATTGTGAAATGTGGGACTCAGCATTACAGGGTACCATGTCGGGGTGATATGGTAAATTGCCATATACGCAGACTAATTAGTAAAGAAGTGTAACATGTTCATTTCTTGAGTATATCAGATGTATATTGCAGGTGGAAGTGCTGGCATCTCTACAAAGACCAAAGAAAATCACACTCAGGGGCAGTAATGGGCGACTGTACATTATGTTGTGTAAACCAAAGGTAAGCCACTTTAATATTTGGATATTGTCATTTCCTCAGAAGACCAATCTGAACTACATGCATCTTAAGTGAATTAACCCTTTCAGCGCTGGGATCTTCTTTATATAGCAGAATCTGACGTCTATCACGTCTGTAGACGTCAGACTCTGACCTATAAAGACTGTCCCTGCAAGAATTAAAAGATTTCTTATGGCAGAAAGACCTGATTAAGTCATTTATGATGATTTTAAATTGAAAGAAAACCTTCAGTTTTCATGGTTTATACAATAATATTTCGACGCTGTAAGGGTTGATCCTTATGGTAAATTGTGACTAAGCTTGTCTGTTTTAGTTTAAAGTTTATCATTGAATATTATAAAACTCATCCCATAAGTAATAGTGTACTTGTAACTAATCAATTATTGATACAGCACCCAAATACAGACAACCCAAATTCAATTATTGGATTTTAAAAATGACTATCTATCACAAACTATTTTATCAATTTCAGTGGCATTTTATTTGGGCAACCCGTGTATATGCGGTCACAGCAAAAGGGTTAATTGGATATGTAATGCTTTTAAGAACAAATGATATAAACAATATATCTTTCTGCGATTTGTTTATACATTTCCTCATGATAATTTCTTCACATGGTAATATTCTTGCAGGATGATTTACGTAAAGATGCTCGTCTCATGGAATTTAACAGCATTGTCAACAAATGTTTGAGAAAAGATCCAGAGTCCCGTCGACGAGACTTGCACATTCGTACCTATGTAAGATGTCATTATCTGTTAGATCTCTCTATGGTAAAATTGGGACACTTTTATGTTATTTTCTTTCTGTGTGATACATTTTAATGTTATAATATATTATGAAATGAATGGATGTTTCATGAAGTTGACATTGACGTTAGTATATGTGCCATGCATGCTGAGGATGATATTGTCAACTTGCAACTTACATGTCTACATGACACTTTGAGACTAATAGACACTTTAACCCCTAGGGGTCTGAATTATTAAATTAGATTTTAAGTCACTTGAAGTTGTGTCTCGCTAAAGCGATACAGAACTTCAAGTGACTGAAAATACATGTAATGAAATATTGTGATTTGTTCAATTTAGGTCCCAACATATATCAGTTTTCAAGATTTAAAACAAATGTTATTTTTATCAACTGATATTAGCAGTTGCTACAAGTGAAAAATGTCTTAAATCTGTGAAGCTGACATCCAATATTATCACCTTTTTTTACAAATGTTGGTAATTTTCATGAAAAATGACTCGAATCTGTGAAACTGACATACAATATTATGTCCTAAAATTCATGAAATATGTCCTAAATCTGTGAAACTGACATACAATATTATGTCTTGATTTTACAACTGTATTTAGTATTCATGAAAAATGTGTTAAATCTGTGAATTGACATTCAATATTATCACCTATTTTTACAAATGTGGGTAATTTTCATGAAAAATGTCTTGAATCTGTGAAACTGACATAAAATATTATGTCCTAGAATTCATGAAAAATATCCCAAATCTGTGAAACTGACATACAATATTATGTCTTGATTTTAGAAATGGAAGTAATTTTCATGAAAAATGTCTTAAATCTTTGAAGTTGACATCCAATATTATCACCTAATTTTACAAATGTGAGTAATTTTCATGAAAAATGTCTTTTGCAATTCCTAGTAATTTGAAGTCACTTGAAGTTGTATATTGTGGTAGCGAGACAATAGTTGAATTGACTGAAAATTTAAATTGTGTAACTCGTAGCTCCACAGATTATGTCCCAAATGGATGACATACACTTGCTCTTATAAATATATAGTATGAAAAAACTTTTTTGTTTGACAGACTGTAACACCCCTGAATGAAGAGTGTGGTATGCTGGAGTGGGTGTCAAACACAAACGGCCTGAGACAGATACTACTGAAATTGTATAAAGAACGTGGTATCTACACCTCTGGTAAAGAGTTGAAAGCCATGCAGTTACCACCTAATGCACCGCTTGAGTGAGTGTTTGAAATAGCTTTTTCTGATAATTAAGCTTCTCTGATGTTACGTGTATCGACAAGCTTATAGTATTAACCACCACAAATTTATTTAGATCACCCCAGTGGTAACTTTATTTTTCTTGTATAAGATCAATGCCCAAAAAAGTATTTTCCACCATGGCCCCAAAACATCTTATGATTGTGATATCTTCTGAACTTGACTTTGAATTTGCTGTGGCACCTTTATTCTAACAATTTGTTAACCCTTATCCTGCTAAATTCAATAATTTAAATTTTCAGCCACTTGAAGTTGTGTCTCGCTACTGCAATCCACAACTTCAAGTGGCTGAAAATTACTGATATTTTTTTAATTTGACACCAAGCATTTGCAAATATGGATTTTAAACACTCATTTCATTCCTAACAGTGATTTAATCGGCTAATAAAACGGATTAAAAACATCTTTAGTAGTGATCAACAGGCAAAGGGTTAAGTTTTGAGAGCAATGCTTTAAAAGTTATTTAGACTGTGGTGCTCTCACATTTGTTTCCCACTGGGGCGGGGGCCCATAGGGTAGTGGTTAGCACCACTGCCTTTCACGCCATAGTTCGGGGTTCGGTTCCCGGTCTCGTCGGTTTAAAAAAAAAAAATGTTTCTTCCCCATCCACGTGTGAAAGTCAGTATTGCGGGGAGCCTCCGTGACCGAGAGGTAGCGTGCTCGGCCTCAGACCGCCAGGGTTCGAATTTCGAATCCTGTGTCTGGAGGAAAGTGTCATCTCATTCATCTCACCATCCTCAGGAGGTTCTCCTGGCTTTTCATACCAGAAGCCTCATTAAAAGCAAGTTCTCAAACCACAGCAACTTTATATATACTTGAGCGACATCTATGAGTTAATAATTCAAAGCCCTTTGCCCTGGCCCCTACTTGGTTGCTGGGTTGCAAACGACCTGACTGTATTACTGCGGGGATGTCGAAACTGGTTGACCCCAACCTTTATTGACAGCCAGTGAACACAAAACATTTGTATGACTTTATACAATGTTGGAACAACGTCGAAGACGTTGGGCCGACGTTGTATAAATGTTATACAAATGTGTTGTGTTTGCTGGGCAGGTGGACTTTCTCTCAAGCATAGTACATTTGTCCAATGTTGGTTCAATGTTGGACCAGCGTCGCAGACGTTGGTCCAACATTAAAACAGTACTGGGCCAATGTATCGTTTAAGTAGTATCTTGTAATCAGTTTAGTTGATGATATTAATGCAGTCACCCTGTACAGTAGGTTACTGTATGCCTACAGCCATGTACTCTATATATGCTACTGGAGGCTTACACGTGACGGTCCCACGCATGCCCGTTTTGCAGCTGTATGAATCTTTAACTAATATAGCTATCTGTTTTAAAACATCTGTGTTTACTTGATTTTGATTTTTTGCAGGAGAAAACTTGTTATCTACAAAAACAAGTTATTGCCTCGCCACCCTCCACTATTTAGTGAGTGGTTCCATCGCACCTTTCCCGATCCAACGTCATGGTGAGACCTTTTTGTTGTTAGCCAATTTTTATCAATGAAGTGGAACGGAGATGAAAAAGTGATTGTGTCGAGGACAAATTGATTATGTAGAGATGTGTATAACATTGTGTATGATAAATACACTGCAATGCAAATGTGCAAAACCATAAGGCAATAACCGAAGAAGTAAGCAGGGTTATTTTTCAATAATTTACTGCCTTTTTAATTTACATGTCAGTATAATAATAAAGGGGTTATATAATGCAGTTTCTATGTAGTTATTTCACTTGAGATTCAGGTAGATAATGTGGTATGTTTATCTGGTGACATTATTATTATTTATTATTTGTCATCATTTTGAAACCAAAAATTGTATCTGAATCAGTAATTTCAGCTGCAAGGGAATGAAAACTGGAAGTTAATATTTAAACTATGTTCACTTAGACAATCCATTTTAAATGTTATGGCTCATCATGTAATAAAGACTGATGTAATGAAGGTTATGGAATACGTCCAGCATACACAGGACGTTCAACCAATGTTGTTTTGATGTTGGGCCACCGTCTACGACGCTGGCCCAACATCAAAACAACATTGGTTAAATGTCCCGTGTTTGCTGGGTGGGCTGTGTTTGATGTAGGTACAATGCCAGACTCGCATACTGCAGAACAGCGGCCGTGGTTAGTATGGTAGGCTATATCTTGGGACTTGGAGATAGGCACGGAGAGAATATAATGCTGGATTCACAGAATGGTGACTGTGTGCATGTTGACTTCAACTGCCTATTTAATAAGGTATGTCAAGAAAGATGTAGATCCCAGACAAGACGGGTTCTCATCCAAAAGCTCCCTTAATTGTGGGACGATGTGGCTCAAATTACCATTTAGTCAACGTCAGAGCTTGTAGTTTATGTCATTAGATTTTAAAATATGCCGAACCAATGTCGGTCGATATTATTATTATAAAATACTGTTTTTTATTCTGCAAACTTTAACAGTGCTACAGATAAGTTGAGAAGCCTAATTTAATATTACTCCTCATTTTAAAACTTATCGAGTATTACGGAGTATAGTTGAGTACAATTCTCATATTTTAGTATTTTAGTGTTAATATAATAATATTCATGTGCAGAAAATGTTAATGTAATTTCTACTTGTATACTGAGCTATAAAGAACCCTCTCATTTGATAATAGTTGGGCAGTCTTAAATTTTAAATTTCCTTTAGTTCTGTCGCAATATTGCCAGAACATGCAGAAAGGTGACATGCGATTCTTGTGGATATTTCATGGTGATAAAACCAACCACCATTTATTTTATCTGCTTTCAACAGGGAGAAACATTTGATTATCCAGAAATTGTTCCCTTCAGATTGACGCATAATATGGTGGAGGCAATGGTGAGTTATAGTTATTGTTCACTTTTATCAATGATTCAAATATCTAAGTCTTACCTAAGTGAGGTCATATTATCTTGTAACCTTACGGAATGTGTTGCTAGGGTCCCATGGGTTTTGAAGGAGTTTTTCGCAGAGCGTGTGAAGTGACATTACGAGTAATGAGAACTGAATGTGATCCCCTGATGAGGTAAATACTTATTACTTTCCTTTTAGATACTTATAATTCACATGATGTCACATTATCCTTTAAAACTGTGGTAACCCTTTACCTGCTAAGTTTTTTTATTAAAATTTTTACCCACTATAAGTTGTGTCTCGCTACCGCGACCCACAAAATTGGGTGAAAATTACTCATATTTGTTCAATTTTAGACCAAATATTTGCAAATCGTGATGTTTAAACAGTCATTTCATTCCCAATCACAGTGATTTGGTAAGCAAATAAAACAGATTAAATACGACTATAGTCTACTTAGTGGTATAAGGGTTAAATTATTACTATTTTATAATTGCAGTGTTTTGAAGACGTTTATCTTTGATCCATTGGTTGAGTGGAGTAAGCCTGTACGTGGACGCTCTAACCCCACAGAGACGGGGGAAATACGAAATGAAAAGGTAGGTGGATCACAGAGTAAAACGTTCATCAAACCCTTTAGTTAAAAATATCAAACAAGTGGAGATTTCATTTAAATCGTCAATTATTCCCGTTTTACCCGGACACCATTATATGTTACAGTGAATTCCTAATAATCTTCCCCTCAAAAACTTTGAAAAAAAATAGAATCCCATAACTTTGTAGCTCTACAAATCTGATTGTTTTAGACGGTCTTTTGAGATAATAAGTTCGAAATGAACTTGTATACTTTTTAGCCCACCTCTTAATTTTTAATTTAAAAAGGTGGGCTATTGCAATTGAAGCTCGGTTGGCATCGGCATTGGCGTTACCATTTGCTTGTGGGCATGATAGCTTGAAAAGTTTTTCATGTATCCTTCTCAAATTTGTTCTGCATGTTGCTAGTAGTCAGTTCTCAGACAATTTCAATAATGGCTAAAAAAAAATCGAAAGAGCTGATTTATTGTGATTTTTGCATTTTACGTCAATAATTTGACCTTGTCGGCTTTATAACTTCTAAAGTTTTTCATATATCCTACTCACATTTATACTGCATGTTGCCATTAACCAGTTCTCGGACATGTTTAATAATGCTGGCAGGGTATTGCCGCGTTCGCTCCTGTTTTAGTTTCAAATCATGTCTTCATTAATCCAATTACATCTGCCTGGCATACAGTTTCAGTCTGACCATTTTTGTAGAGTGATTGACGAGAATTTGTGAAAGCGAAAATTCGAGAAAATTAAATACACCTTCTGAAAATGAAATGTGTGAGAAAGAAAAATAATCAAATATCCCAGCACAGAAAGAATTAAGTTATTTATAATGGCCGTAGACCCATAACATATGTATTAAAATGAAGCAGAAAGAGCTAACTAAGACAATAATCATGATTTCGAATTGGAATAAACCCTTTGGTCTCCATGATTTATGCAAAATTAATTCAGCGTTGTAAGAGTTAACCCTTATCCTGCCAAGTTAATTTATTTAATTTTAAGCCACTTGAAGTTGTGTCTCGCTACCGCGATCCACAACTTCAAGTGGCTTAAAATGACTCATATTTGTTTAATTTGAGCAGAACTATTTGCAAATCTTGATGTTTAGACACACATTTCATTCCAAAAAAAGTGATTTAGTCGACTAATAAAACGATTAAAAACGACAATAGTCGTGATCAGCAGGCAAAGGGTTAGCTATGACAGTGAGCTTTCTTTTTCCAGGCTCAGACACATGTTGATAACATTGAAGCTCGGCTACGTGGATGTCTGAAGAACAAAACCAAAGGTTTACCTTTATCTGTGGAAGGACAAGTCAGCCATCTGATCAAGGTGAGACTAAGTCATGTATAATTTTACCATTGCGTATAATATAACGTCCCCTTGGATATGAAAGGGTTTATCTGCCATTCCTTCACAAAAATAGCAGATATAATGTTTCATACACAAGGGACAACAAAATATTGCTTCCATGTCGGCTCACCGGTGGTCCCTTGTTCAAGACACTGTCACCACTTTGATTCAGCGTAGCAATAATGTAATGTGTTTCATGTGAAGTTAAACAATATTAAAACTTTAGCCCTTGCAATGCTGAAATATTATTTGATAAACCATGGAGAACAAAGTGTTTTGTCAATTTGAAATCATCATAAATATCTTAGTTGGCTCTTTCCGCTTCATTTGAATACCTGTGGTACGGGTCAATGGCCATTATAATCTCTTTTACTCTTTTCAGTGTGACTATCGACTATATACACCAGTATAGACGCCAGTTTCTAAAGTTGGTCCCCGCACTGAAGGGGTTAAACGGACTTGTAGATAGATATCAATATTTTCAAATACTTTTTGTGCTTTGATTTATTCCACTGTAATCACCCTTTTTCTCTTTGTTTTCAGCAAGCGACATCAGAGTCCAATCTGGCACAGATGTACATAGGATGGGCAGCCTACCTGTAGCTGATCATACACTCACTACCATATGCATTTATAACAGAATCATGTTAATAACGGTCCCGTAGCATTATATATCATTGCATATCTGCTCATTAACCCGTTCACCGCCGGTACCGAATATATTCGGTTTTTTCATTTTTTTATTAGCAAAATTAAGTACCACATTTAAACATGTTAAAGAAAAAATATGACATCATTCAGTAAGATTTGAAAATAGTTGACCTCTATTTTGTAAAATCTGAATAATTTTCATTCACTTGAAGTTGTGGATCGCGTCAGTGAGACTCAACTTCAAGTGAGTGAAAATTCCAGGTGAATATTTGGCGGTTAAAGGGTTAAACGAGACACGTTTTTCTAATGTTGGGCTAGCGTCTGCGATCTTGATCTAAAATGACTTGCGAAAAATGTTTCTTTATTGATTATTTTTTGTATAATGTTGATTTGAAAAAAATTGTCTGTAGATCATCTTTTGTTTTGCTAAACATATGAAGATTCTTTGCCAATCTTTTTTCTCTCACCACACAGACATTGCGACCTAAACTGTATTTTGTTTGTTTTTCATCAGCATCAGGTCATCAATAATTTGAATATAGTGCGTTATGAAAATATATTTCCAGGGGCCGTAAAATTAGACTGTAAAATAACTTGATAATTTCCTGTGTAGAATTCTGACCGATGGATCCAGTGTGATCTTGATTATTATGAAAATTTAATTTAATATTTCATTTTTGGTTTCACTAATGTATCAGGCGAACACACATCAGTAAGTAGCCTTTATGACATCGATCTTGTAGGGCAATAGTGTACTGTTATTGCTGTTATTGATTAAACAAAGTCTTCACCCACACATCTTATTTGTCTGACAATTATTGCCAGCAGTATCACATATATATTTTTGTTTTGGAGTCTACTTTAAGTAATCTATAACTTGAATGATTATTTACCTGTTTCTCGTGATAATAATGTTATATTTTCCTTTTAAATTTCGCAATAAAAAGTTACATATGTCTGACTATTAAAAGCATCTTTCTAATACATGTATTGCTAGATCTTGTGATAATTATATGAGCTCTGTGTACCAATTATGTGCCTATTAACATTATTACTAACGTTCATAACTGCATAATTCTACCACACCGTCATTTATAAAAACAAGTGTCCAGGGAAAGTTAAAACATACTTGTGACTGTATATATCTTCTTGGTTATGTTTTTGTTATAAACTACATATCATTGCTGTCATGAAACAAATATACTGTATATTTGTAATAAATGAAGAGTTATTAGTGCTACCTGTACTATCCTTGAGTTTTTATGATCGGCATATTTGCTATTGTCTTACGCCACCAATATTTTATTTGGGCGCGTTTTTTATCCCCCGCCAATCAACGTTATGGTCAGTGGGTTATGACGTCCGGCCATCCGTCGTCCACATTTTCCGAGTAAATCTCGGAAAACCGTGAGGGGAGTATTTCATATCGCACAGACACATCCCCTAGGAGGTTTACATGTGCATTTTTTGGGGTTATCATTTTCGACCTACATCTCTCGGCCAAAATAGCTCACTTGTTTTCAATATTGCCGATATCTGCCAAACTGGATATCTGCCAGATAGCTAGACCATTTAACTATGAAACATAATACGGTTTCAGGGAGGGATATGTACGGTGGCCCACAGGTGCCACCACCATTAATGCAAGCTCAAAAACATTTATGCATCTTCAGAAACATTAATGCAAGTTCAGAAATATTAATGCAATTTCAGAAACATTAATGCAAGTTCAAAAACAATAATGCGAGTTCAGAAACATTAATGCAAGTTCAGAAAACATTTATGCAAGTACGATTGAAAACATTTATGCATGTTCAGAAAACATTTATGCAAGTACGATTGAAAACATTTATGCATGTTCAGAATACATTTATGTTTAAAAAATAAACATGCCTGTAGGAATAATTAATAAATTCCGCGCTACACGATTATTACGAGAGCTACGACGCTGACACGTGTTTGCTGTGGCTAATGACTTGGTTGAGCTTCATAGTGACTGTTGGGCTCATATGACTACCTGAAGCTAGGGTTAAACCTTTACCCGCTAAGTTACCTCATTTTAACCCTTACAGCGCTGAAATAATTTTGTACAAACCATGGAGACCAGAGGGTTTATTTCAATTTGAAATCATCATAAATGTCTTATTTTGCCTTTTCTGATTCATTTGAATACCTATGTTATGGGTCTACGACCATTATAAATATGTTCACTCTTACAGTGCGGGGATCGACTTTAGTCGTCAGAATCTGACGTCTAAATGCGAGGATTGACTTTAGTCGTCAGAATATGACGTCTCTAGACGTCAGATTCTGACGACTAAAGTCGATCCCCGCGCTGTAAGGGCTAATTTTTAAACACTTTCAAATCGTGATGTTTAGACAATCATATCATTTCATTCCTAATGTTAAAGGGACTGGCCCAGGCTAAATCATCAAAAAATAGGTGATTTTATTTTGGCTTCTATATAAGACTATATGATGTAAACATGTCCATAGACTAGAACTGCGAAAGTTTTTTTAATTTTTGTGCTGCGCATTCACCAGTTAGGCTAGATATAGAGACGAAATATTTATTGACAACCATGTCAAAAATAAGAAATACGGGAGTTTCGTCTCTATATCTAGCCTAACTGGTGAATGCGCAGCAGAAAAATTTAAAAACTTTTGCAAAACATATGTTTACATCATATGGTCATATTAAGAAGCCAAAATAAAATCACCGATTTTTTGATGATTTTAGACCTGGGCCAGTCCCTTTAAAGTGTGATTTAACCTGCTAACAAAACACATTAACAACGATTATCGCCGTGCCTAGCGCTTAATTAAAGGGCTTATTAATGACGGTTGACGTGAACAACTGAGCTACACTTCCAGCTTAACATTTTACTACCAGTCTAAGTCGGCAAATGGGGTACTGCATGGGATGATTGCTAGTAGGAGTACTTTTAGCCAGCATCCGGAGGGTCACAGGGATCTGTTCCGTCTGTCGCATGCAGATTGTCATTTTTGAACCAATGACCAGCACTCCCATTAATATGATGAGATCCAACAGTAGTGCATGTACATTATGGTGACATGGGTTGGGTTTGTGCTTCATGGGGGTGCCAACCCAAGGTCATGGCAATGTCATCTCAAGGTCACAGCAAGGTCAAATCAGCCCAAATTGGGTAAAGAGCTTATTTTGGTAGTTTTTTCTCCAATTATGTCCACTTGACATATCTACAATGATTCTAACCCACATAGATCCAAACACAGAGGTACACGGAGAACATCCCAAAAGCTTAGGGGGGGGGGGGGGGGTAATATAGGGGTTGGAGGTGTAATACCCCATCAAATCACACTTATGTCACCCCGCTCTGATATGGCAGAAATGGACCGAATAACAGGCAGATTGTCATGGTTGGACCAATGACCAGTACTCCCATTAAAGCTGATTAAGCCCAACCCTAGTACACATGGTGACATGGGTTGAGGTTGTGCTTTATGGGGGTGCTACCCCAAGGTCATAGCAAGGTCATCTCAAGTTAACAGCAAGGTCAAATCAGCTTAAATTGGGTACATATATATAGCTTATTTTGGTAGTTTTTGCTCCAATTATGTTCATATGAGACGTACCGTATGATGTTTGTAAACCACCTACATGTAGGTCCTAACATAGGGGTACACCAAACACATCCCAAAGATTATGGGAGTAATATGGGCGTTGTAGTAATGGCCCATCAAATCACCCGTACGTTAGCCCTTTCTGATATTATATGGCAGAAATGGATCAAACAGCAGACAGATTGTCATTTTTGGACCACTAACCAGCACTCGCATTAAAGCTGATGAAGTCCAATCCTAGTACATATAGTGACATGGATGTGGTTATGCTTCATGGGGATGCTACTCCAAGGTCATGACTAGGTCATCTCAAGGTCAAGTCGACTTATTTTATTGGCAAATGACACTCATTTTTTTTTTGTGTGTAGTAAATGATGAAAAACTATATTTTGATATAATATTGACAAATGAACCTGTGCCAGTTGAAAATATCACATATTGTTAAATTGCTTAGCAGTTGTTCTTCCATAACTGTTTAAAATTAATAATTGACTGTAAATCTGAAGTTAGGGTAAATATATGTGGTGATATTTTGATATATTATTTACAAATAAACCTATGCCAGTTGAAAATATCACATATTATTGAATTGTTTAGCAGTTATTATTCCATAACTGTTTAACACTTATCATTAACTGTAAATCTGAAGTTAGGGTGAATATCGTTGCCATGGCAACCGCCGACGAGATAAAATGTGATGTTTTATATTACTTCGATATCCACCCTGCGATAATATATATACTTTGTAGTCAATCTGCCTAGGGAATGTCTCATCGTGGATGAAATGATGGCTATTTTGAGGTGATCACATATCCTAGTTTATGCACAGCTACAGTGATTTAATACTAGTCTAAGAACCTTTGACCTTTTATACCCACCTCGGGTTAGATATGGTGTCATATTTTGATTTATTATTGACAAATAAACATATGCCAGTTGAAAATATCACATATTGTTAAATTGATTAGCAGTTATCCTTCAATAACTGTTGAAAACCTATAATTAACTGTAAATTCGGGAGTTGGGGTGGATATCATAGCCATGGAAACCGCCTACGGGCTAAAATATGATGTTTTAGAATACTCTGATATTTATCCTACAATAATATATCTATACTTTGTAGTCAATATGCATGGGGAATGTCTCATTATAGATGAAATGAGGGTTGTTTTGAGGGCAAAAATCACGCAAAACAAGTCAGCTGTGAAAGGGTTAAAATACATTTAACTTCTGAAATACCAATTAAAGTTTCGGGAAATCTTTCTTTTCTTTAAAGTTATATATCCAACATGGTTGTAATTCAAAATGAATGGGGTTTTTCGCCGGCCATCTCGGATTTTACTCCAAATATTATAATTTGGCAATCGAAAGTAGTTTTACCGGATTCCTTGGCTATAAAAATGTATGTTCAACCACTAGAATAATTTTTCTACGTACATTAATAGCCAAGATATAATAATTGTGCATTTCACGAAATTTCAGCTTGTAATTTTGATGGCGGCCATTTTGAAAATCGGCCATAAGTATAAAAATTATTGGAAATTTCGTCATTAGAGATGATGTGTTAACAGGCTTATTCTCACCCATGGAGAGGTCCCTGAACAAAATGATGCCACTCATGGTGGGTAAAATATGTGATTTTTTGCGAGGGGGGTGGGGGGGGCTAATACAATGAAGTATGGGGAGTTGTTCTTATATAACATTGTTTTCACCGAGTGACATCACTGCGTTTCACAGAATGCTGTTTAAATGTTGGCCCACCGTCTTCGACACTGGCCCACCATTGAAGCAGCATTTATTCGGGTGAATGTCCCGTGTTTGCTGGGTAGTGATCTCGCCTATATTCGATCTTTATATGGACGGTATAATCAGGCAGCATACTCAGACACTCTGGTTCAGCAACGATGCTAATATAGGTCGTGCATCAAATCAATGTATTCACTATTAGTTGATCCTGTAACCTTGTAACGCTAGGTCATAAACGATTATATTTTGTTAATACGACAACAATAGCACTAAGATTTTAGATCATTATGTTTGATATAGGCTTACTAAAAGTTATGACAGTTAGTGAAAAAAAAAATAATATTATTATTTATTTAAACTGAGCATAGATCTAATCACATTCGAAGTTTTGAAAGCAAGTTTTCCAAACTTTTACTTGGCTATTTGATAGAGATTTCGTTAAAGGGACCCCTTGGGATGAGACATTTTCAATGTTGTCAATTTGGAAAATTTAATTTATATGAAGCTATATAGCCCACTGATCTTAACTGAAAATACGAGAAAGTCAAAAAACAATATTAAAGCACCGAAAAAGAGTGAAATAGTTGTATTTCCAGGTCGTATATTGCCATGTAAACAAAACAAGTCAGCAATATTCAGCACTCTACATCACATATTCCCACGTATCAGACGGTAAGATCAGAGCAGTCGCCGCTAATTGGTGTCTTATAGTCAGGACACGGGAGGACACACCTGCAGCACTGATTGTCTACGCAACGCTGGGCCGATGCCATCAGCATGTGGCCCAATGCTGTGAAAACATTCAATCGTCCTCCAGGTATACAAATAGTTTGTTTGGGTTACATCTGGTTTCATAGAAATGCTGATTAAAAATATTT
This sequence comes from Flabesymbios commensalis, assembly GCA_964017125.1. Classification (NCBI taxonomy): domain Eukaryota; kingdom Metazoa; phylum Annelida; class Polychaeta; order Terebellida; family Flabelligeridae; genus Flabesymbios; species Flabesymbios commensalis. Next base: position 59,589,696 of record OZ024908.1, read on the forward strand.
GTAAAAATATGACAATTCTGAAAAAAATAAAAACATGATCTCGCCAGCGAGAATATCAACTTGGATGAGAGTTATCTACATACATATAAGCATATGAGAGATTCGAGTCAAAATATTTGTACAAATATAAAAATATATTGCTGTGCTAACTGAAAGACTAATAAATACACTAGGGGGGGGGGGGGTGATAATTCTATGGTAGGCTTATGCTAAATTACTTAATAGTAATTTTCACTCTCTCGAAGTTGTGTCTCGCTGACGCGATCCCCAACCTTAAGTGAGTGAAAATTATTCAGATTTGACAAAATGGATGACAGCTATTTTGAAATCTTGCTGATTGATGTCACGATTTTTCATCTATAACAGGATTAAAAAACGATATTTAATGTGCTAGTAAAAAATACAAAATGGGAATATAATTGGGACCGCCGGCGGCTAAGGGGGTTACTGTTCTGCGACATTGTATAGCGAGCTGTATCGTGGCGGTGGTTGTTCTGCCTCTATTTGTAAAGATGACTCGTCCAGGACAGGTTCAGTATGGAACACGTCTAGAGGAGGCGCAGAAGGCTCTGTGATGGGCACCGCGGCAACGGGTGACGGCTGCCATTGTATGTCCGTATAGGATGGTGGCGCCATAGAGTCAGCCTGCTGTGTAGTAGTCTCAGCACCAGTTATATAGTGAGCATTAGGATACGATGCCTGCGTTTGATGAGTAGTTACTGTAGTAGTAGCAGAGGCTGGTCTCGGCTTTTTGCGACAGCAATAGCAAATGCAAGCGACGAAGAGAAAAATGGCAACCGCAATACCGCCAAAGATCCCAGCCAGTAAGCCAACAGGCCACGATGTGGAGGACTCCGAGGAGGCTGAAAGAAAAAGATACATTTCAATGTTGTTGATTTCTGCGAAAAAAAAACAAAGTTGCATTCACATAGAAACTTCCCTGCAGGCACAATAAGTTGGCCCTATGTTGAGCCAATTAAAAAAGATAAACTGTACTGTTTATCATTGCAGGGGCAAGCTGCGCCGCGTCGTGCCGCGCCGCGAAATGAAAGCTGGGAAAAGTTTATCTTTCAAGGCGCCGCGTTTTTTCGGCGTTGGTCTGTGGCCAATCACGATAGCCAGAAGAGTCACGTGTCGTAAAAACTCCGCTCCATGCATAATCAGCATCCCCCAAAACAGGATTTTCATGCATCGCCTGCTCCTAGTGGGGCCACCTTTGTTGAATTTTGCGCGGCGCGGCGCGGTGCAGCGTTTGGTGGGACCGTAGATTAATTTACGAGTTTAACATTAGAGCAGCAATAAGAAACACCAAATTATTGGTAGGATGGTATAGCAGGGCCCAAGCACACGACGTTGTTGTGACGTTGATTCAACGTCACAACGACGTCGTGTAGCCTACCCAGTGGCCACGCTTGTCAGCTCTATGTGGTCTCTCAGCGCGGTTTAAATTTGCTCGTAGATCAAGATAAACAGGGATATATCCCTGTTTTAACCCTTGTCCTGCTATTCTCGGATATATACGGGGTTAAGGGTGTTTTAGATCAATAAAATATCACTTAATTTTCATAAAATAATTTTTAATAGATGCTTTGTTGATCCAATAATTTAATTTTAGACATGTCTATTTTTCATAAATAGTAATATTTTTCTTCATTTGAAGCTGGAAATTGCGTTAGGAATTACAGCTTCAAATGACGAAAAATACAATTGAAGCAATTCAGCAGGACAAGGGTTAATACATTATTGAGATTCACTGATAATTAGCCTAACACAGTGTGACACTAATTGGCTCCGATCACCTAGTATTAGCTGCTGCTCGGTCATATTTTAGTCCGATTCATCCCAACAAACAATGCACGTTCAACCCATTTTGGTTTCTTGAGATCAGCCTTTTTTACTCACTGGCATCTGTTGAGGACCATGTCGGCCCTCGTACTGTTGTCGTACTGTGGGTAATATGGTACGTCGTTCCACAACCCTTTTCGGCTTCAAAGTAAGTTGTTAGCAGATTCTTGTACCACGATCCTAGTATGCTGTCACAATAATACGAAACGACTTGTTCTAGACAACGTGCATACGCTCCAAATGACCTAAAACATTTCACATTATATCAGTGATACAGTTAAAACATATCAACAATACAAAATAGACTGCACATGACTATATAATTATGATAAATTGGAAAAATGAACGGATATTATAACTTACCCACACTTAGATGGGCTAAGTACAGCGCAGACGGAAAAAAATTGAGAAGGTGAACAGGTTTCCAGTTCTTTGTATTCTGGAAAAAATAATATAAAAATCATACGTATTTCAAGTAACTGTTAGTTAAGATATTTTCTGTCCTTAAAATTTTATCTCACCCAAAAATGTAATGAGCTCGAGTTTATAACACATTTAGTAGTAATTTGGAGTTCTCGCATTTAATGCTCTCAGTGAGTGTAGAGTGAATTCAGTAAATAGCTCGTTGAACGCTCGTCAATACTTTCAAGGTCCAGTTACAAAGTTTATTTTTTCTATAATAATAATGGTGGCATATGTATGAGTATTCTATTGGGATCGACTTCAGGCGTCAGAATCTCGCGTCTTTTTTCTCTGTAACTGTATGATGTTATTTTATATAGCGTCGAGTTATAGTAAGGTGAATTATTCAAGGGTCAAAAGTAACATGAATCTATCAAATGTTATACTAATAGATCTTGACATTTTAGGTGCTATTTGTTTTTGTCCATTTTCAAATCTAAAAAGTTTACATCGTCCACCCATTTAATTGGGATTTGATGATAATTTTGGATGATAGGCCTATATATTTTTTGCTTCTAAACTGGTCGGAAATTTAGATTTTTAGATATATTTTACTATTTAGTAATAATTTTTAACTGATTATCTATTTTTTCAACTATTTATTACTGCAGTATAACGAGGAGATTTAACTAGTATTTGTCCAGAGATGATCTCTGATTTTACAAACTAATGTTGTGTCATCTGCCAAAATTATTAGACGAGATATCATAAATATTTCTGGTACAGGTATTAGGAAAATTGTTGTATTAACCCTTTAACCGCCAAATTATTCAATCTGAATTTTCACCCACTTGAAGTTGTGTCTCGATGACGCGATCCACAATTTCAAGTGAGTGAAAATTATTCAGATTTGACAAAATGGAGGTCAACTCTTTTCAAATATTACTGATTGATGTCGTATTTTATCTTAAACATGTTTAAAAGGTGGTACTTAATGTGCTAATAAAAAATGTAAACCCGAATATATGCGACACCGGCGGTTAAAGGGTTAACCCTTATTCTGCTGATCAGGACTATTGTCGTTTTTAATTTGTTTTATTTGCTGACCAAATCACTTATAATGGGAACAAAATGTGTATTTAAAAATCATGATTAACGGAGTACAGATCAACAAATATGACTTATTTTCACCCGGCCCACTTGTAGCTGTGGGTCGCGGTAGCGGGACACAACTTCAAGAGGGTGAAAATTAAAAAAAACTAGCAGGATAAGGGTTAAATTTAAAATTGGTTAACCCTTTGATCCCTCACGATGCATTAAGGCATCATTTCGCATCTCTGAAGAATGGCTTAATTTCCTGAAACCTGGTGCTTTTAGAACAAAAATTTTCATGGAACTGTTTTAAAAATAACAGTCTGTTTTTTCATTTGTCACCCACCTCGAGTCATCTTCATCCACTACAACTCGAGAATTGCGACAGCAATTCGCGGCTTGTAGTGGATGAAGATGACAATAGTAAACTCGGGCTTGAAAGGGTTAATGCCTGCCTGCACTGTTGTTCGCCTTTGAGAGTTTATTTGAGTTGTAAGACAGAAGACTAACACTCACTTTCTATTTCTTCGCACACAATTGGAATGACGGCTTTGTGCTGTTCCCAATCTCTATCCTGATACGCTGGGCATCTTTGCGTAGCTGTCTCCATGGCCCATAGCCATGAGTCTACAAAGCGGTTTCTGAGGGACCTAAATGATCTGATAACAAGCAGAACACAGAGTTATATTTCTAATACCCAGGTCTGTGCATGAGAGAGTGTCAGATATATTATTGACGGTTTTTATAAGAGAAATATTCAAACGCGATATCAGAGAAACGCATTTTGTTAACTGGATAAATCAAGCTATGTACATGTAGTCTGCATTTGGCCATAATCATTCATGGTCGTACACTCCCTACAGTGCAAAGTGTGACGTCCGTCCATGCACTGCTATCTTGTCTGGCAACTCGTGCAGACAGCCTCGTTTTAATTTTACAGAACACCCAACATCTCAAAGAGGGGAGGGGTGGGTGCAGACAGACACCTGTGTGGTGAATTGTCGGCAGTTTGGGACGCACAGCCCTTTATCTACCTATAAGTTTTCTATTATAGAAGCCTGTAGGATCCTGACGTCGTTCAGTTAATGTGCCGGTTATCTCCGGCTTCTCGGACGCGAGAGGTTGTGGACGACCCCCTCGTTTCCGTACCTTGGTGACGGGTGCACACAATTGCAAAGTGTGCGGCCTTGGTATTTTTCCCGCATTTCAGGCGTTACACTCGGCGACTACGGACCGTGCCGTAGTTCGCTCTCGCTAAGTCAGATAGGACGTGCCGTGCGCGGAGGTTGTGCTTTGCTGTTGCCAAATGTTAAATGAATAAACATGACAAGTGGAGAAAGAGTTTTCTGATTTGTTTGGAACCGTTGACTCGACGGAGGAGGAGGAAGTCTGAGTTTAAATGGTGAGATTGGGCAGATTCCCTCGTCGGCCATTGTGACCCCACACTAGAGGCTCCGACGGTCACTTACAGGTACTCTCGGCACGAGGGGCTCCCCAACACGCCATACTGGTGACCGCTGACGACTGATCGTCTTCGCAACAGTTTTTTCACCTAGACGCCAGTTGAAAACCACTGTTTTCAAGGATAGTTTTGATTAATTTTGAGGGATTTTTTGAAAAAAATCAATAGCATTTTTTTCATCAGGTACGTGAAAACTGTAGGTCATTATTTATATGCCAGTTTAAATTAGTCAAAAAGAGTTATCAGAGGAGAAGCACGTTTCTTTACGTCGAAAACGGCGTAAATTTCTAAAATTTTTGACGAAATCCCACGTGTTTGGCGCCTTTTCAAGATGGCGACCTTGTCGGTTTCTCTAGAAGAATCCAGAAAATTATTCTCATAGACTTAGTCTACCATTTGCTAAATGTAAGAGTTTGTTTAATGCCTTCATCCTATTAATGCCACTGTAGGCGAGTAGGAAGTAGGTATTTTCGGTAACTCAATTTTTATCGTTGATTACCATAATTGGGTAACTCGATTTTAAGTCCATAGACGAAATCCCGTCATTTTTTCCGATTTTTTCCCGCAAAATCGACAGAAATTATAAATATCGCTTCGACTCGGGTAACCTTTAATAGGTTTAGGGCCAAAATAAATTGTTTCCCTAAAGGAATGTCAATAAACGGTCTTATTTGGTCTGTTTAAAATATTCCCAGGACCGTAGGTCAATATTTTGTACTATTATCATACGTTATTTCAGAGAATGCTGAATATTGTACATGTATTTGGTAGGTGTGCGCCATTTTAGACGCTGGTGTCCCTAACTTAGCTCATCGCCCGCCGTGGGCACCCACGTGTTCCGCCCTAACCGGCATGCATCTGGACAGTGAACCTGTGTCGCCACATCACATTAGCATAAAATAGGCCGCCATTTTGATTTGGTGGAGATCATTTTTCACGTGTTCAAAATTTTACACGGACCGGTTGTAATAATTTTTTTTAAATTGTTTATAAATTTTCTTTTTCAAAACGATTGAGGGAGAAGAAATGTAAATAAGTTGTTTCAAAAACTAATTGTGCTACTAATTGTGTGAGATTTTTGTTGACTTTGAAACGCCCTTCGGTGTTTGTAATTGTTCTAGCCTATTTAGCGCTTTATTTGGGAACGCAGTAGGTAATGAATATGCTAATGTGAGGCGAGACGGGGATGCTGACCATATACTATGTACATACCGCCCCAAGCATGCCGTCACAGACTGTAAGCCACATGCTGCCTGCCGCACAGGCTGTAAGCACCGACAATACATCACGCACACACTCACCACAGACGACATAAACACAACCGAAACGAAGACAGTCGGTTTATACGTCAATCAATGAATCAATGCGAGCGATTGATTCGGACGTTTATGAGAATGACTCGGTGATGAACGTACCATTATAAAAAAAAAAACGTGGAATGTTCATCACAGACATCATTTTTCAGCGAAATGATATACTATATCATTAATCAGCATAGACTACTGTCAGTCACGTTTTAAATATTATTCTTAAATCATAAATGTAACTGTTTTTCTTCGAAGTCACATTTAGTCTATCAGTTTGAGAACAAAATTTTCTCACGATAGTTTATTTCTGAAGTTTAAATTTTTCATAAATACAGAAATATTCGATTTGACAGTTGCGCTATTGCGAAACATTGCAAATATTTGAATGTGTTTTTCGACTTGCGTGAAATTTTTTTTTTTTCACCCAGGTCGATTTACAAAATACTATTATCCTAGCTTAGCATAGCATGTCATAGTTGTATCTGGCATATTATTTTTTATGTACCACTTCGACCTACGGTTTTCACGGTACCATTTTGCATGTGTGTGAATAAGTGAAAACGTTTTATGTCAAATCAATATATACCTTTGTGAATTAGTGCACAGCATTTAGGTGAAACTTCAGCGACGCATTTTTCAACTAATCTGCAACCCCCGTTTCTCGCAACATGCGACATAGCATGAACATTTTCTACAGTCTACAATTCTAAGATTCAGCATATTACAGACATTTTTCATCTGCTTTACACGGCAACGCACAACCTATCCGCGCACGGCGCGTCAAAATAGTTGGCATGTGTTAATATGACATGCCATTTTAAACACATTTGGGATAGACATAGAGCCAATAGGCCAGCTATCTCAGATGCTTCACTAGTTAGATAATTTAAAAACACTACTCCATAATGTCAAAGCAGTACGACAGTGAAGGCTTCATGTTTATCGCCCCTAGAAGGTTCGGGTGCTAGACCTAAAGATGATTATCGTCAAGACAGTGAGGACAATGAGGCTCGATTCCGAGAGGCAGATGAGGAATATCAACGCCTCAAAGCTGATTTCGCTCGAATTGCCCGAGCTAAACGTATGACTTCTCACTCTAGGAGCGACTCCTCTAGGAGTTCTTCACCGCTCGGTAGACAGTCGCAGAGACGTGCTACGAACTTACCAAAGTTCAGAATCGCCACTTTCTACGCTTCGGATGTTGAACTCTGGCTCAACCAAATTGAGACTCAGTTTGCTCTTCACCAGATCAACGATGATGATGAGAGGTACAGCTTAACCTGCGCTGCACTTTCGGGCGAGGTCGCATCGGACGTGAGGGACGTGCTACTTCAGCCTTTCAGGTCCAATAAATACGACAGCCTGAAAGCGATCTTGATTGAGAGACGAGGTTTGACCACACCCGAAAGGGTTAACAAAGTTATCTCTGGCAAGAAGATTGGTAATGACATTCCCTCGCGTTTCCTGCGGCGTCTGCAGAAGACTGCAGGTTTCGGCACCAAAGCTGTGGTGGGGAAAGCTGTAATTCGTCAAGCATTCATACGCCAGATGCCCGCTTCCATCAGAGCCCATTTGGCGACTCAACCCGACAGTGCCACCCTTGAAAGTTTGGCCGTTTTGGCCGACCGGGCACTGGCAGCCGATGAGGACGTCGAAGAGAGTAAGCCGGGGGTCGCAGAGATTAAAGTCGAAGAAACCACCAAGCTGGTTGGTTTGTTGGAGGATCTGTCTAGGCAAATCAAGAAACTAGAAACAGTGACTACATCAGAGACGAGCAAATCACTATGCTCATGCGCCTGCATTTGCTCCTAATGTTCAGACCTCAGGTTTTGTTAGCAACCAACCTAGTCATTATAGCAATGAACAGAATAATGCTCCACCTTTCGTTCCGCCGCCGAATGCACAGGCCACTGAGTTTGTTAATAATTCAAATAATTGTACTAATGCACAACAAAATGTTCGACCTTTCGCACCGCCGCCGCAAACGCCGCAAAATAATGTCGCACAACAGACCGACACAGCCACTGCACAGGTTTGCTATTACCACCACACTTATGGTGAAAAGGCGCGCTTGTGCAGTGAACCCTGTTCATACTATGTCACATTAGGTCAGCGCGAAGTAGCAAATATCGCGTTATCACACTCTAAATTTTTATATGTCGCAGATAAAGGACATAAATGCAGATATTTAATCGACACGGGCGCAGCTGTCAGTGTTCTGCCGAAATCTTGCGCTAATGGGATTTCGGAAGCTGGCAGTCTCCCCCTGGTGGCAGCTAATAACAGTACTATACATACTTACGGCACCTGTAAACGCGTCGTCGATGTCGGCTTAAAGCGCGAATATCCGTGGACGTTCATAGTGGCAGATGTGCAGCAACCCATATTAGGGGCTGATTTTTTAATCCACTATAATTTGCTCGTAGACTTGAGAAGCAGATGTCTCCGGGACATGCGTACAGGTCTAGCTATTGCCGCTTCACTGTCATCGATTAAACCTCTGTCATTGAACAGAGTTGACACCGTTCAGAATGAGTACACAAAACTCCTCGGCCAGTTCCCGGAACTGACACGCCCTACGACAAAGGGTGAGACCGTTAAACACGGTATAACACACAAGATTGTGACTAAAGGTCACCCGGTTTTTGCACGACCACGACGTTTAGCACCCGATAAGCTGGTTACCGCAAAACGCGAGTTTGATGAGATGATAAAACTAGGGGTCATTGAACCCAGCGACAGTGAGTGGTCCTCAGCGCTTCACATGGTGCCAAAGAAAAACGGCGATTGGAGACCATGCGGGGACTACCGTAGTTTGAATGCACAGACCGTACCGGACCGTTATCCGATTCCTCATATACAAGATTTCACGCAGCGTTCAGCCGGATCAAAAAAAATTTCAAAGATCGACTTGGTCAGGGCTTATTACCAAATTCCGGTGGAACCGTCCGACGTACACAAGACTGCCGTTACTACACCTTTTGGCTTGTTTAATTTCACTAGAACACCGTTTGGTCTAAGAAATTCCGGTCAAACGTTTCAGTGTCAGCGATACATGATGGACCAGCGATAGACTATAAAGAGTTAAGTCTCGACCAAGCTAATGACGCGGAATTCACGCGTTTGAGACACTCGACTACATCCACTATGAAGTTCAAACTATTACGATCGTTCGATAATCAATTGATCTGGTGTGATGTGTCCACGGGACACAACCGGCCGTACCTTACCGCGAAATTTCGCCGAAAAGTTTTTTCAAACTTGCACGGTTTAGGCCATCCATCGCATAGAGCTACCAAACCTTTGATTAATACCCGATTTGTATGGCACGGCATAAATATAGATATTGCTAGATGGTGTCGTACCTGTAAGGGTTGCCAGACTGCTAAAGTTTCACGTCACAACACGCCAGTTTTCGGAAAGTTCACTGAACCTACCGAGCGATTCGATCATGTCCACGTAGACATAGTCGGACCCTTACCTTATGCTGATTGCTTTAGATATCTACTGACTTGGGTCGACCGTTTTACACGTTGGCCCGAAGCTATACCTATGGTAGATATTAGAGCCGAAACGGTCGCCGATGCCTTCTTCAGCGGGTGGATAGCACGTTATGGTACCCCAGCCACTATCACCACTGATGGGGGCGCTCAATTCGAGTCCAAATTGTGGGATAGTTTGTGTAATCAATTCGGGATTATTCGGAATCGTACCACGAGTTATCACCCTCAGTCGAATGGCATGGTCGAACGTTTCCACCGTCAATTGAAAGCCGCAATTATGGCGCACGAGTCACCGAACCCGTGGACTATCACGTTACCTGCTGTGCTTTTAGGAGTTCGTTCAGCCGTTAAAGAGAGACTAGGCAGGTCAGCTGCCGAGATGATTTACGGGACAACCCTTAGACTCCCAGGAGAGTTTACTAAACAGTACACCGTCGACGCCAACACTGATTTGGAGAATTATTCAGACAAGCTACGCGTGGCCATGTCGCGTCTCCGTCTATGTCCGCCACGTGACACACAACAACACAACATTTTCCAATTCAAGGAAATAGCTACATGTACTCATGTATTTTTGCGCCGAATCGCAATTGCGCCGCCTCTGACCGCCCCTTACGACGGACCATATAAGGTCGTCGCGAGGAGTGGCAGAGTAATGAAAATCCTAGTTAAAGGCAAGGTTGAGACGGTCTCTTTAGATCGCGTTAAACCCGCACATCTTGAGTGCGAGCCTACGACAGGTACGACAATACAGAGTAAAACGCCAAGCAAACCACGGAGATCGACGGCTACCAGGACATCTAGAAGGAATCCACAGGATCCACCTAGACCTGGTAGTGCGGACACTCCGACGTCCAACGGGACGAGAGTTAAAACGAAAAAGTCGACGGCAGTCAGAAGCGGTCAAAAATCGGCCACAGTCCCAAAGCAAATAGATGTTAAAGTCAACTTGTCTAACAGAGACAAAACTTATGTAGCGCCGCATTCGCGAGCCCCCGCAGTGTCCCGCGCTAACGGGAACAGCGGTGGTTTACGAACGTATTCCCGCATACCTTTACATCTACGGGGTAAAACCCCGGGTGCTGCTGACGCCGTAATCGACTCGACCAAAAGCAAACATGCGAATATCGCTACTCGCGAAAAAATTTCGACCGACTAAACAGTGCGAAAAACAGTCGGACGAATAATCCAGACTCCTGCCCGATTCGTGCAGATGGTTCACGCCATAGTTGCGCCTAACGACATCTATGGCGGGCCCAACCGCATACATCGTATTAACAATGTTTCTAAATTGTAAATGAATATGCCAGGCCTGGCAGCATTGTGTACAGATATATAAATGTAAAGACATTTTTTTTTAGCAAGGTCATTGCTAAATTATGAATAGAAATTATGTTAATTAAATGAATGGGTTGATCGCAGCTTGCAGCTAATGAATACATACATAAAGGACAGTTGGTGTTAAGAGGATGGGACAATTCATGTATAATGCTGCGATTTCAACCACCCACGCTGTAACCACGCTCGCTATATTTTTTTAAAAAACCTATGCTTAGTTATAAGAGGTTACATATTTTTGCAACCCCGCTACTGCACGAAGCAGTCTCCTACACGTCAGCTGGGTCCTACGTTATCACTCACCCGGGGGTAATGTAGGATGCTGACGTCGTTCAGTTAATGTGGCGGTTACCCCCGGCTTCTCGGACGCGAGAGGTTGTGGACGACCGCCTCGTTTCCGTACCTTGGTGACGGGTGCACACAATTGCAAAGTGTGCGGCCTTGGTATTTTTCCCGCACTTCAGGCGTTACACTCGGCGACTATGGACGTGCCGTAGTTCGCTCTCGCTAAGTCAGATAGGACGTGCCGTGCGCAGAGGGTGTGCTTTGCTGTTGCCAAATGTTAAATGAATAAACATGACAAGTGGAGAAAGAGTTTTCTGATTTGTTTGGAACCGTCGACTTGACGGAGGAGGAGGAAGTTTGAGTTTAAATGGTGAGATTGGGCAGATTCCCTCGTCGGCCATTGTGACCCCACACTAGAGGCTCCGACAGTCACTTACAGGTACTCTCGGCACGAGGGGCTCCCCAACACGCCATAAGCCTACTCACATGGATTATATTTATTAAGAATTCAGCAAACGTTTTTATTTCAATTGGTAGGCTTATGTAGCCCAGCAAAGACAAAATATGTGTATAACTGTTACAGTTATACAATGTTGGACCAACGTCAAAGACGTTGGGCCGACGTTGTATATTAATGTTATACACATGTTTTGTGTTCTTTTCTGAGAGTGGCATTTCCTATTGTACTAATTTTATATTCAAGAAAGTCAAATGACACATATACGTCCCTAGCAGGTGAAGGGCTAAGCTGTGTCGGCAATCGTCTTTGCCATTAGGTCAAAGGGGGTTAACAGGTTAATTCATAGCTTTATTATTATTCCACATGCGACTATCCGACCCGATGATAGCGCAGTTGAGAGAAAAAGCCACTGCGTTTCGGCATTAAGTTGCAGAGAAAAACTTAAAGTCTCTGGCTGACTGAGCATATCTGGCCCAATCTGGGGGTAGATTCTCCAGGCATGACCAGAACCCCTTATCAGGTGAATGACAAAGGCACGCCCAGTCTCCTCACCCTTATGTCGGCATTTGCACATCACTATATTCCAGTGTACAAGTTGTATTGATTTTAAAGGTGATCTATCACCCTTTATATAGTGTGAATAAATTTGTGACAAATAAATCGGAGTTGCCACAAGATGGGGCACAAGTGTTTCCTTATATGGGGTGGTTGGCTATTATGTGACCCTCTGAGAGGGTCACATGATAGCTAATCACCCCCATATAAGGACATAATTATTCATACCATATAAGGGGTGATAAATCACCTTTAACGTATTATAAAGTCACTTGAATGGCCGTCCCAGTCAGAAAGTATAGTTAACACTTTTTCATTTTCTCTGATCTAATGTTAATTATATGTTGGAAATAAAAATCTATACTTGTGATTGAATCTCAATAAGTGGGGCTTATTATACAATTATAAACTTCAATTGAATAACAATATAAATAAATAATTTAGTAGGTGAATGTATATAATAATGGTAGGAAAATAATAATCAAGAAAATGTAATGTTGGCACTGCTGTATTTGGGGCCACCATTCAATCTCCAGGAGGGGGGGGGAGCTTGAATTTTTTTAAAATACATAATTTCGGGCGACTCTGTGTGAAATAAATAATTTACTTGAAAAACATTTAATACAATTTGAAATTTTCAGCGCGCTGCCGAGCCGGGTTGAAATAAATAATTTGTCCGCGACAAAAACTCCAGCCTCCCCCCTTGAGATTGAATGGTGACCCCTTATGAGATTTGAATACTAACGACAGGCATTGCTCCGGGAAGATACTACTAGGGTGTGTCCCGTCAAAAATATTCCTCAGATGTATTTGTGTAAAAAGATCCGCACATCTTGTATATTCAAGAAGACAATATTGAGAATCTGAAATATCATAATATAAATGAACATTGGTGGCACATAAAAATAATTTAGTCTTTTGAAATGCACTCCCGTAATATAAAATATTTAGTTAACTATATTGGTATTCCATTTTCTGACACAATTTTTACATTATGTAAGTTGAATAGCAATCATTGAACAAATTACGTGTTTGTTATACATTTATCTAGTCTTTATTACTCTTCAAATAGATGGAATAAATCGGATATTTCGATCAGCTTATGCTATGTAGTATTAGACAAAGCATACTCACTGTTCATTGGTTTACAGGAAGATGGACCACACCCACAAGTATCCAGGCAATCACCTGTAAAACAGAAGCATAAATAGTATATTCAAAAATGCACACCTCAAAACTTCTTTATTTTCATGGATTTTACCATTTTTTTAGAATTAATTTTACTTCGATTACGTCACAATGGTGCATGCATGCGACAACTGCTATTATTTTAGCCAGCAAACATGAGACGTTGGCCAACGTTGGTTGATTGTTGGTACACCGTCGTAGCACGACTATAAGCGTTTACAATCTTTTTATCAGCAGAGCAAATTATTGGAATGACATTAATGTGAACATTTGCAATTATTTCTTCTCAAATTAAACCAATATAAATAGTTTTCAGCTACTTGAAGTTGTGGGTCGCGATAGCGAGACACAACTTCAAGTGGGTTAAAATTTAACCCTTTAACCGCCGGTGCCGCATATATTTCATTTTTCAGTTTTCATTTTTTATTAGCACATTAAGTACCACCTTTTAAACATGTTAAAGATAAAATGTGACAACAATCAGCAATATTTGAAAAGAGTTGACCTCCATTTTGTCAAATCTGAATAATTTTCACTCACTTGAAGTTGTGGATCGCGTCAGCGACACAACTTCAAGTGGGTGAAAATACAGATTAAATAATTTGGCGGTTATAGAGTTAAACAGAATGCTTGAAGAGAGAATCACATGATATTCTCAAGTGTGTCTCAACCTTGTGCTTTTAGTATTGTTTCATTAAAATATTATATTATTAAAATATTATATAGGGATATATGTAGTAATATTCACATTTTTCAAGAATAACACCTCGAAAATCATCATAAATCTGATTTCCACAAGCGTATTTAACGGTCTTAGTATTTAAAGGTCATAAAAGATAATAAGTTTCTCTGTATTGTGACACCGATTTTATTTGGGTGAGATTTCTATCGTACATTATGATAATATAATGTTGACGAAACTGATCAATATACATCTGTGAAAAAATGAAACGAATCGTGCTTTAGGCCACCTTTGTGCACATATAGGCTAAACTGGGCCAGGATAACCTCCTGAGGATGGTGAGATGACACTGTCCTCCAGACACAAGATTCGAAATTCGAGCCCTGGCGGTCCGAGGCCGAGCACGCTACCTCTCGGTCACGGAGGCTCCCCACAATTCTGACTTTCACACGTGGATGGGGAAGAAACATTTGTGTTTCTTTCAAACCGCCGGAACCGGGAACCGAACCCCGAATTCTGGCGTGAAAGGCAGCGGTGCTAACCACTACCCTAGGGCCCCCGCCCTCATGTGTAGGCATTTATGATAGTAGAAGGCCCATACCGTCCAACTGTGTGCTAACGTAGGCCTGTGTACTGCCAAAAGGTAGTAGTTGCTTACTCCACAAGGAAGCAGATACTGCCTTTTGGATTTTCAGAGAAGTACATTATATGATGACCATTTAAAGAGTGTCTCAGCCTGTCACGTGACGGAATCAGCTACTCGCCATCCGTGATTCAGTTGTTGATTAAATATTGAGGGATAGAATACGATACTTGTGTCGATACGTATTCCATCAAACACGAGACATTGAACAAATACTGGGTTGATGTTGGCCCATCGTCTACGACGCTGGCCCAACATCAACCCAGCATTGGTTAAACGGCTGTGTTTGCTGGGATGTGAATGTACAGATAGTAGGCCTATAGCTATTATTGTCAATTTCGCATATTAATTTTAGTGTATGGTGTATAATGGTATTGGCAGATTAGCATTGCCCAACCTTACCAGCTACCCTTATTATCATAAATTACAGTTTATTTCTAGTTTATTATAGTATATATTGCAGATTCTATATGAGCTGCCATATATCGTTGTAGATAATACATCATAGTCTGTTACATACCTGAATGTGCGAATATTACAAGGAGGATGCTAGTCTGTAGGATTTGTGACATCTCTGACTCACTAAAAGAAAAGAAAATAGATTAACAATAATTGTCCAACACGACACGTCATTCACGTTTTTTCTCAAAATAAAATATTATAATTATTGTTACCTTTAATAATTAGTATAGGACACTCAGTAACCATGGTAATCTGTTTACTTTACATGTGGTATAATTATCCGATACCTCGCATACTGAGGCACGTCAATTAGAGCAAACACTAGACGCTGTTCCACTGTCGGTTCTATGTTGGGCCACCGTCACAGACGGGTGGATGAACCTTAAACCAACAATGAGTAAGCGTTTCATGGAAATACCCACGATAATGGTTGTTTCAGTTAAAGATCGCGCTTAAAGGGACTGGCCCAGGCTAAAATCATAAAAAAATCGGTGATTTTATTTTGGCTTCTTAATATGACCTTATGATGTAAACATGTCCATAGACTAGAACTGCGATAGTTCTTTTAATTTTCCTGCTGCGCATTCACCAGCTAGGCTAGATATAGAGACGAAATCCCCGTATTTCCTATTTTTGACATGGCTGTCAATAATTACAAATCAGGAATTTCATCTCTAAATGTGGCCTAACTTGTGAATGCGCATCATAAAAAATTAAACAACTTTTGCAGTTCTAGTCTATGGACATGTTTACATCATATGATCATATTAAGAAGCCAAAATAAAATCACCAATTTTTTAATGATTTTAGCCTGGGCCAGTCCCTTTAATTTGGATGGCAGTGGATTATTGTGAACTGTTCTGTCCACATCTCAAGCCCTATGTCGGTTTACTGTTGGCCCAATGACTGTGTACGACGGTGTGCAAACATAAGACTTTGGCACGCGTTTTATTATAAATTTCACTTTAAATTTGAAAGGGCTTGATACTTACCAAATAAAGGCTACCCGATATAGCCACTCTAACAGCAAACAGAATCACGTGGATGACGCTCAATACCCGATACTACAGATACTGTGAAGTCACACCATCAGTCCAGCCGTTGATGAGTAAACTATATCCTTAGGTTTATGATATGCAGCGGGTTATTTTGTAATATGCTATACTATTGATTGTTTCTGATATAATCACCATAATACACAGCTATCCCGTATATATTGATATCCGTGTGTGTAGAGCTAACGCTGTGACGGTGATGTGAGTATATCGTACATGTTAAACGTTTCATACTACTGCACCGGCCAGGTACGGGAGTACCCAGTAGGGCCTAATGGGTGCTATTATGTAAACCAATGGGGCTGAAAATGGACAGCGCCGCTGTTAATTCCCAGAATTATATTTTGTCAAGTGAATGCTGAACTTAAATTATACACGGCACATGTGTTATAGGCCTAATTATGTGGAAACATGTGTGGGAACGCAAAACTTTGTGACCCTCTTGTTTTCAATCTGGGTACGCCCTGCATAGGCAGGTTCTTTTCTCCCACACGCTTCATGAGATATATGACTCATTCCGGAACATATACCCCAGCAAGTATAACAAACACAAAACGTTGACCCAATGTTGGTTTAATGTTGGGCCAGCGTGGAAGCGTTCACCCAATATTGCTTTGAGGTTGGCGCCGGACTCCCATTGACCACTCCACGCATGACGTCACGAATTGATGCAAGTGGTTCACGCTGTCCTTGCTACTAGCTATATTGTAAATAATTGATATTCACTTTACGTTGAACTGGACAGGCCGCTTTTGAAGATATGGAATTCGGACAAAACATTGAACAAGCAGTTATCAATCAATGTGTATTCTCGTTTTTTTTTATGGGAGGTGCCATAACCCCGGATCTGGTAGAGTTGGTATCTTAAACCATGTAGGAAGAGATATTCTCTAGATATTCATGATCTGTAATAGCCATGGTGTCTGACCCATTACGCACATAACCTTCAACCCTTCAACCGCCAAATTATTCAATTAGAATTTTCACCCACTTGAAGTTGTGTCTCGCTGACGCGATCCACAACTTCAAGTGAGTGAAAATTATGCAGATTTGACAAAATGGAGGTCAACTTTTTTTCAAATCGTGCTGATTGATGTCACATTATGGCTTTAACATGTTTAAAAGGCGGTACTGAACGTGGTAATAATTAGGTAAAAAACCGAATATATTCGGCACCGGCGGTTAAAGGGTTAATAGTTAACCCTTTCAGTGCGGGGACTGACTATTCCAGCGTTCTAAGGGTTAAATAATTATGTCTACACAAAGTCTCCATAAAAAGCAAACGATACGCGAAATTTCGGCTCAAGGTTTGTTTCCCTATGTTCTGGCTCACTTTAGCTAAACTGTGTGGAAGCTTGGTGAATTTGATGCGATATGATAATTATAAAAGCCCTGTAAGTGTGTTATTAAAATACCACTGATATTATGCACCAGCATCCAAAGTGCTGCGCGTTAGCAGACACAACAAGTCGGTTGGTATGGGACGATGTGGGCTGTCGCATACTAATTTGTTTAAACAATTATTTTTAAATCGCCGTTAACAAATTAAAATGAAAATGAATGGGGTTTAAGACCACCTTTGTGCACATATTAGTCAGGGGGCCAGGAGCTGAACCTGGAAAGTGGGTCCACAGCGGGGGCCCTGGTGCAGTCTGTGGTTAAAGCTGCCTGCTTGGAAAGCTGGAGATCGCGGCTTCGTTCCCCGCTCTGGCATTCAAGTTTCAAAGAAACCAAATGTTTCTTCGCCGCTCAATATTCAGTATTGTGCCAGGGTTCGATTTTCGAATCCCGTGTCTGGTGAGCAGTGTCGTCTCATTCATCTCACCATCCCCAGGAGGTTTTCCTGGTCCAGTTTAGCCTTTGGGAATCGAACCTCTTTCTCCACCACATGGAATACGAGACGTTGACCCGATGTTAGGTTAATGTTGGGCCATCGTCTTCGACGCTGGCCCAACAATAACCCAGCAACGTCTCAACGTCTCGTCTTTTTCGGGACACGGATCGTCTGCGATGTGAAGCAATACTGCCGCGCAAAACCAAAAAGCCGTATCTGCTTGTTTACAAGTAAACTGATACTGCCTTTTAGCTTTGCAGAACATAATAGGTAACTGATTAACATGCTAACAGCAGTAACTGCATCACCTGAAAATTACTACTGTTTATCATTAAAGAACAAGTTGCTCTGATAACACAGTAGACTAAAGACGTTGAATCAGTTCTGGATTAACGTTGGTCCACCGTCTACGACGCTGGACCTGCGCTAAAACAACATTGACGTCTTGTAGTGATATAATCTGATAATACCGTTTTTCACAGATGATGTATAGTGCCATGCAAAGCCAAAAGGCAGTATCTGCCTTTCGGCTGGGCTACCCACTCTGTTACGATTCTTTGAACAGCCCATCAGCATTTGAACAGCAGCCATTCAGACGCGCACAGTCACGACACACATAAGCAAACAAGGGACGTACCGCTCGGTGTCATGTGTACATAACGTTACTCGTGCATGACCACAGGTGTGACGACTGGACTGTAGATACTGTAGACCCCAAAATAAAACCCATTTAAATCGTGAAGTCAATCCCATACCATCTATATTACACCTGTAGGTTATTAGCGATTATAAATATTAGCGAAAGTTTACAAAATACATGGGACAGGATAATAACAAAGTTTCCAGTGTGTACCGTCACATTACAGTGACAGAGAGGAAGGGGAATACCGTTATTCACTGATGTACATGCACTGATGCAGATCCACAGGGGAGAAACGGTGAATGGAACGTAGGGGAGAAACGGTGAATGGAACGTAGCCCCCCACCCCCGGGGGAGGGGAGGGGGAAGCCCCCCATAAAACTATAGCTTCCCAACCTAGACAGGGATATATCCGAACCAATCTAATAAACATGTCTGTCAAACTTTTCTCAACGGTTTCTATTGTATTTTTTCACGTAGATTTCAAATCTGCCAGATACCATTCGAGATTTTGCATATTTAATTAGCTAATTTGCATATTTCCAAAATGGCCGCCGAAGCAAAAGTAATCGGCTATCAATACAGTTCCGGCAATCCTAGAAATGTGTTTTTTGGCCCCAAGTTCGGGTTTTGAGATCCCATAATGCAATTTTGACGACAACATCAATTTTGGGGTCATTGGAAGTTCATAGGTCACGTCACCATTGAAATACAATATCCAACATTCACGTTTTAGCAAAAAGTGCACAAATGGACTTTTTGGGGATAAAATGATGATTAGAATGCCTGATATTATATATTTAATTTCAGAGAGTTACATCACATACACAAGACTATATTTATTAATACAAGATGGCCGCCATAATTTAAAATGGCCGCCAGCCGAACCTAAAATCAAGATATCTGAGCTTCTAGATATCATATTTGAGCCATCTTAGTGTCTAGATTGGGGTTTTGAGGATCAAGGAATACAATTTCAGACATCATTATACTTTCAAATGATTTTTAATGTCTTTTTGATCTCCATAGTTTGATATTTTGGCAAAATTGTGTTATATCATAGTTATATTTGAATAACTTCCTCCCAGAATGAGGTTATCATCCGCACATTGTTATGAATTCACATGCTAACATGATCTAAAGTAAAACCATATACATCACATGTATATGACAGCGATAAAAGAGATAAATAGACATATCATTTACATTATAATACGGCACTGTTATTTTGTAGCGTATGTGGAACTACTACCCAGAAGTACTACCCAAGGGGTAAACATTATATTTTCTGGAAAACTGACACGGCGTGTTGTAAAAGTATGGGCACCTGAAATGATATCTACATATATTATTTAGGATCACAACCTCGGTGCACAACCTTGAGAATCGACTATTAGGAATTGGCAGGAAGTCAATAATGGCGGCCATTACAGAAAAACTTGAATTTGTCAATATCTTGGTCAATATTTAAGATAATTTGCTAATAAAGTTGTCTAGACCAATATTTTCAGGGTCAAAGATCAATATAAAACCAGTCCTGAAGTGATGTTGTAAATATGTATACCAGTAGGCATATATACACACAACTCTGCTTTTATTTTTTGGAAATAATGTTTCACACTGTATATTAATAATCACTTTTGATAAGAAAACATCATGAGCGTTCGATGTCATAACAATGATAATGTTTACTGATCAAAAACTTGATAATAGAATAAGTATTAGCCCTTGCAGTGATATAGCATTTGGTATTATAATCACTTCATAACATAGTCAGTCTAAAGGGTACTGGGATGATTGCTAGTAGTAGTACTTTTCGCACCCACCTGGGGAGGGTCATTTGGGATCTGTCCCGTCTGTTGCATGTTGGGGAAGCTGCAGCCTACTCGTGGCTGGCTATAATATTGTGGTGGATTGCCAGCGGGGTAGCCTGTTTCCTCCACTCAATAGTGGTGTCAATGCAGCTCCCGCATCAGTACAGGCACTGATGCTGGCCATGCTAGAGCCTAAACTACAGGCAATAGTGTTTGACATAAGGTCTCTCATGTGGGATGAATGGAGTTACTCTCAACTATTGTGACTCTTGAGGACTATCCGACCAGAAGATAGCGGAGCTGTACTAAAGGCCTCCGTGTTTCAGCATTAAATTGCATATCAAAACCTAAGTCTTTGATCGTCTGGGCATGTCTGAGGGTAAATCCCCTAGACATACCCAGAACATCGGGCAGTAACCCACCATGCCCTATCACCCCACGCTCACGTCATCAAGGTCTCAAGGTGTTGTACGCAGCTACCTTTGCTTAGATATCTCTGACAGTCTTCTACATAGCAGGGGATTTTTCTTCTCTTACTCGAGCAGTTTTTGTTGCAACCCTTCTTGCAGCCACGTGTCATTGTGTGTGTCATATATGGCGGCCTTGGTGGGTTTGTAGATTTACCTGGGATCCGTTTATCATTTAATACAACCCGTCCATAGTCCTCAGGCTTGCAGGTAAGCTTGGCGACGTAAGCTGACTTTTCAAGTGTTGTTGCCAATGCTGCCCGCTTTAGATGATGTTCTAAAGCAAGAGGGTGGCAGTAATTTTAGCAGTGATTTGTTATTATAAAACTTAATGAATCGGGGTATTATATATAGTTATATCACAGCCTTCGAAGTTGGATTATGTGTTCACAAGAAGCTACTTTGCCTGGTCTAACGTTATTTCAATGTGAGCAACATGGCATCATCAGCTATCATGCTATTTCCGTTTTCTGCAAACAATGATGGAGGCATATTGCTACATCCATGATCACCAATAAAGTTATTAATGTTAATGTATCCACCACTTACTTTTTGTGTTTTATTTGCCGAAGAGTAGAAATGTCATTACTCTTGTCAGACGAATCAATTTCGCTTATATACTATTTTGGTTTCTGGTTCTGAGTCTAGTCATTCACGGGTGACAAGAGCTTCCTATAATTATGATCTTCAAAGTAATGGCAGCTTTGGACACCATTTCTTTCACATCAAGATCAGAAGCTCTGCTAAAAATAGTAAAATAGACAACAAGGAGGGTTCCAAGTGGTTTTCAAGAGTTTTTACAACAAGACTCGCTTTCTTGCTTTTATATGTCAGACATGGTACCAGGAGGAACAAAGTGATCCTTCCATTTGTTCAACTAAATTTCACTTAGGTGGTAGATAAAACAGAGTGTGCTAATTACAGTCACATACATTTAATTGTATATTTGGTGATTGGTCGTTCATCTCAAGACAGCTATTCATTCACGAGTTTTGCCGCTGCAATGGGCCATGCAAACTTTAGGGGACTGTCATTTATTCACATTATCAACGGACGAGATACCATCGGCTATTCATTCTCTACTGGCATGTTAAAGTTGGCTGAATGATATAACTACACTGGTAGACTTTGCTGATGATGGTGCTCCCATTGAAATCACGCTATATGTGTGTGACCAGTCACAGCAGCTTTTTGTGAACTCATATTTCAACAAGAGAAGGCTGCGCTATAGATACGCTCAGAGACAAAACGTTCTTAAATAATATTAATAAGTCAACACTGCTGAAGTTGTTGCCACCTAATGAAAATGCTTTCCAACAGCATATAAAGCATGCAGCCGAGCCATCCTCAAGCCTTAGGACTATGGATATGTTGTATAAACCCACCGTCGCCACCACATATGATTCACAAAATGTCATCCCTGCAAGAAGGGCTGAAACAAGAACTGCTAGTGTGAGAAAAGGGAAATCCCTGCTAATTATGATGTGACTGTCGGTGATCCCCAAGCAAATGCAGCTTTGCACAACACAACAAATAATCCTTATAATTAAATAGCATAACTGCATCATATACTTTTTAAGCACACTCACTTTAAATATTCTCATAATCGATATACAATGTAGTTGTGTGCATGTTGCTTCCTGCAAAGACTAGCTCCTTCGACAGTATTATTTTCAGCGCTCTTAGTTTTTGTTTCATGTAACATTAGGCTAATTATATTTTGAAGTGATTATTGTAACAAGTGATGTAACACAACAAGGATTAATACTTATGTTAGCTTATAATCAATAAACTTACCATTGTTATCACATCAAATGTTTTTTTTATCAAACGAGATTAATAATATCTAGCACAAAACATTAATTTCAAACTATCAATGCATGGCTTTGTGTACTATCTTGTCAAGAAGACATAAAATCACTTCAGGGTTGGCTCTATATTGATCCTTGACCCTACAAAGATAGGTTTAGAAAACTTTAAAAGCAAATTATCTTAAATATTGACCGAGATATTGACAAATTAAGGTTTCTCGGTAATGGCCGCCATTATTGGCCTCCTGTCAATTTCCAGTAGTCGATTTGCAAGGTTGTGCACCTAGGTTGTGATCCTAAATATATGTAGATATCATTTCAGGTGCCCAACCTTTTACAACACGCGGTGTCAGACTGTCAGTTTTCCAGAAAATATGATGTTAACCCCCTGGCTAGTAGTTTTACTTACTCTACAACATAACAGTGCCGTATTATAATGTAAATGATATTTATTTACCTATTTTGTCGCTGTCACACACATGTAATTTATATGGTTTAGCTTTATATCATGTTAGTATGTAAATTCAGAACAGTGTGCGGATGATAAACTCATTCTGGGAGAAGTCATTCAAATACAACTATGGCGTAGATGGCGTAGATAGATCACACAATTATGCCAAAATATCAAACTATAGAGATCAAAAACATTTCAAAAACCTCTAAAAAATCATTTGACAGTATAATGATGTTTGGCATTGTATTCCTTGGTCCAAAAAAACCTTAATCAATCCACTAAGATCGCTTAGATATGATTTCCAGAAACTAAGATATCTTGATTTTGGATTCGGCTGGCGGCCATTTTGAATTAAGGCGTCCATCTTGTATTAATAAATATAGTATTGTGTATAAAATGTAACTCTCTAAAATTAAATATATATTATCAGGCAATCAAATCATCATTTTATCCAAAAAAGGTCAAGTTGTGCACTTTTTGCTAAAACGTGAATGTTGGATATTGTATTTCAATGGTCATGTGACCTATGACCTTCCAATGATCCCAAAATAAATATTGTCGTCAAAATTGCATTATTGGATCTCAAAACCCGAACTTAGGGCCAAAAAACACAATTCTAGGATTGCCGGAGCTGTATTGATAGCCGATTACTTTTTTTCGGCGGCTATTTTGTAAATATGCAAATTAGCTAATTAAATATGCAAAATCTCAAATGGTATCTGGCAGATTTGAAATCTACGGGAAAAATACAATAAAAACCGTTGAGAAAAGTTTGACAGACATGTTTATTAGATTGGTTGGGATATATCCCTGTCTATCCGTGAAGATGAGATTTGCAAACCACCCCTAAACACTTAGGACAATAATTCTTCCGACAATCATTGCTCCGACGATCATTGCTCCGACAATCATTGCTCCGACGATCATTGCTCCGACACTCATTGCTCGTTAGGATACATGTCACCTCTGCCCACGGTGATCTCGGCCCAGTGACTTCGGCCCACTTTGGTGACCTCGGTCTAGTGACCTCGGCCCACTTTTTTTCCTCTCGGCCCAGCCTGTTAACATTAGATTTTCCAGTCACTTTCTCTAATTCATTCGAGTCATAAGAAATAACAAATTGTGATCTCGGCCCACTTTGGTGACCTCGGCCCAGTGACCTCGGCCCATTTGTATACATCTTAGCCTTATCAGTCACAGCAGAATTGTTATATGCTATAATAATTTGATAGTATTAAAACGATGAATGATATTAAATTTGATGGCAAACATGTAGATTTTTACAGCTCTCATAATAAAATAATAAGTTTTACGATTAACAATATATATTGTTGGATATTTACTGGCGGACCCCTTTTTTGTGATGCCAACAGACGAGCAAACATGTATATATTTAAAACCAAATCTGCTGTAATTTTATTTCATTCGCTTGTAGAATAAGTCTTTAGTCTTTTTAGACAAGTCTTCAAAGGGTGTGACACTAGTGTTTATGTTGGCTTTGTTAGCTACCGTGGTCGTTGCTGATTATCATGCTTAAGTAGCTAAGTGTTTCTACAAAAAGGTTGTTATTACTATTTACTATTCAATTACGATAAAGTTGATATTTAATTAGGTTGTTGCTATTACATATTATGTTCCTGAACCTAAAATAAAAAATATATAACCTAAATACAATTTAAAAATAAATGTTACTTGAATATCTATATAATACTGACATATTCTGCTTTTAGAACGGTAGCAGTTGGTTCAAATACTATAGCTAAAATAATGTTTAATTTCAATTAATACGATTTTTTATTTTCAAGACCTCATGATAAAAATGAGGCATGTCAATAAACTATATTAAAAGTAATATAGGAATATTTTAATGTATATTTATATAAAGATAGCAGTCGTTTTAAAGAGACTCGAACAGGCTAAAATCCTCAAAAAGATATATATTTATTTTGGCCCCTTGATATGGCCATAATATGTCAACATGTCCATGGACTACATGTATTATTGCGTTTTTTTAAATTATTTGTTGCGCATATACCAGTTAAGCGAGAACTAATGACGAAATTTAATTTCGGACATGCATGTCCAAAATAAGAAATACGGGAATAAGTGATAAATGGGGCTTTCGGCACACTTGTTACGTTGCCACAACAACCCAAAATTTAAAAGACCTACACAAGTCTGGTCTATGGACATGTTCACATCTTATGGTCATATTCAGAAGCCAAAATAAAAATATTGATTTTTTATGATTTTAGCCTGATTGTGTCGCTTTAACGTACCGAACTATTGTTCAATTATAATAGTAAATATTACTTTCGTGGACTTCAACATGTCCATGCAATTAATTAGTTCCGGTTCTATGAGCTTTCATTTACAGGAATTGATCAAAATAAAGAAATGATATGTATTTTATAGACTTAGTCATATAATATATATTTTTTTAAATATCTACATAATATATGATCCAATAATATATTTGATAAACACTTTAATCCCGATTCTTTGTGATTAACTCCGTTAACCATAAAAAAACGTAGGCATTACCTGTTGATTCACCCTAGCTGGACCGAGATCGCCAGTACCCCGATAATGATACACAGAGCATTGTGTAGTCTGTTCCAACCAGACACAGACGGCACGCGTGTATCAAAATGCGGACAGCTCTCCCAGCAAACACGAAGACGTGACCCAAACCCAATGTTGTTTCAATGTTGGTCCATCGCCGTTCGCGGTGGGCCAATATTGAAACAACATTGGGTCAAATCCTCTGTTTGCTGGGCTCCACACAGGTGTCTGTCTACACCAACCCCTCCCCTACCACTTCATTATGTATGTATTGTTCTCTTTTTTGGAAGGCTGAATAAAATTTATTATTATTATTATTATTATTATTATTATTATTATTATTATTATTATTATTATTATTATTATTATTATTATTATTATTATTATTATTATTATTATTATTATTATTATTATTATTATTATTATTATTATTATTATTATTATTATTATTATTATTATTATTATTATTATTATTATTATTATTATTATTATTATTATTATTATTATTATTATTATTATTATTATTATTATTATTATTATTATTATTATTATTATTATTATTATTATTATTATTATTATTATTATTATTATTATTATTATTATTATTATTATTATTATTATTATTATTATTATTATTATTATTATTATTATTATTATTATTATTATTATTATTATTATTATTATTATTATTATTATTATTATTATTATTATTATTATTATATTCTCGCCAGCCAATCAGGGTACTTTTAGCAAGACAGCTGGCCAATCACAAGCTTACTACAATACTTAAAATTGAGAGCGGGGGACATATAACGTCAACAATCTGCAAATTTTAACATGCGAAGTAGCAGTGTCTACGGTGGGTAGTGTACGATAATGATTGCTCTGACCTTCATTGCTCCGACAATCATTGCTTCGACGATCATTTCTCCGACGCTCATTGCTCCGACGATCATTGCTCCGACGCTGAGAATGATATCTATTATATTCAATAGGCCTAAATGTAGGCCTATGAGGCTCAAAATAATTATCCTTCGAACAAACCTTTGAAGTGACGCCACCATACAGTATCAATATTTAAGTCAGTGTTTGCATTGTTTACAGAACAAGGTTTTTCATCATTGATCTAAACAACGTTATCAATTTGATTTTGAAACGATTCAGCGTCGAAACGGGATAAAAATTGTGAAATGTGAAAAAAATATTTCTATTCATCATAAGGTCTCACCACCCCAAATGCCAGTCCTATCGGAACACTTGTATAACGCCAACATTCTAAGGGCCGATTTCACCTCCTCCGTCCCTAGCTACACTTCAATGTGACATACCATAATGACAATTCAGTAATTTATTTGACATATACAAATACACACAAAGTTGTACATAATACATTTTTGCAAAGTAGTAAAGTCAGGAGACCAACGTTAAGACCTTTTGGTCGCTAGCACGGTGGTCACCGTTGCTGATTTTGATTTAAAAAAACTATGTATTATTTTATACACAAGACCATGATGTGAGAGAATTTTTTTTATACAGATCAATCATGACATCAATCATAATATTATTTATACATGTAATACAATTATATAAATGAAATATCTTAGTCAAAATGGCATATGTGATTGCAAACATAACAATTTAATACAGTACAGCTGGCTGGATATTTTCAAACCAAGTAAGTTTTTGCGTAGTTACTGTAACCACTAAAACTGTGAGTGTTTATTTTATCTGTGATTAGAGTTGGAGCTACATTTATTTGACTGGGCAATTGATATCTAATCATCTTTTTGCAAATTCATGTTTTACTCTCGTAATGTGAAGATTATGTCGTTGTCTATTGTTGTGCAGGTGTATACCGTGATTTGTTTTTAAATCAAATTAATAAAAATATTGTGGAAGTAATCGATTCTTAAGTTTAAAGTAAAATTTAAGTTGAAAAAGTTTGTATAGACCATTGACCTTCTGGAGTTTTAAATGTAGGAAGATGGGATCTGTGTGGCTTAAATAATGACTTCTTGTTATTATCCTCACTGCACGTTTTTGAAATTTAAATACTATTTTTTGTGTTTGTTTCCCAGGCTAGTATGCAGTAATTTATATGTGGGAGTATTAAAGAATAATAAAGTAATATTGAAGCACTAAAACAGTGGAAGTATATATTTTATTTTTTTCATTATGCCTTTTGTTTCAACAATTTTATGTGAGATTTTACTACGTGATCTTCCCATGTAAGCTGGGTATTTATTTCTAAACCAAGATAATTCAATAGATTTACGTGTTCAATTTTTGTATTGTTTTCTTTCTAAACTAGAAATAGTAATTTTTACGTGACTGATGAAAAATCATGAATTTCGATTTACTTACATCCGGGGAAAGTTTATTAAATCTGAGCCATATAGATAATTTTGATAATTCCTCATTAATATTAAATTCATTTAAATTCCCCATCAGCGTTGTATCATCTGCATATATTATAAATTTAAAGTATTTGCTTGTGCGTACCACACCGTTTATATATATAATTAATAGTAATTGAACCTTGAGGTATTCCACAAGAGGTACGTGTAACGTTGGAATGTGCATCTTTTATTTGAACAGATTGTTTCCTTTCATGCAAGTAACTTTTAAGTAAGTTTTATGCATATTGTGTCAGGACGTACAATTTTAATTTTTTTATGATAATATTTTGATCGAGCGTGTCAATTGCTTTCGATATATCGAGGGAAATATTCAACGGAATTTTGTCATTGTCGAAATTACACGTTATCCTGTCAATTACTTCTAAGGCCGCTAATTCAGATTTACCATTTTGCAATTTAATTTTTAAATAAAAATATTTACAAATTACCCAGGAACATATTTCAAGTAGAAATATTTTTATTTGACTACCTAGGGCTTTCCTATTGCTAAATAGTGAACCCCATCCCCCCCCTTAATGTCATAATTCCCAGAATATTGTACTATTTATCTGTAAAAGCTAATTATTAATAATCAAGAAGAACAATTTTGATCAATAAATATTACACATATATGCGCTACTATGTCGCTAAGCAAACACATAATCGTCATAAAAAAATGTGACCATAAAGTGATAAAATGTATAAAAGTTACATAAAAACGTAATTGTTTTAACATGGACAATTCGAAAAATAGCCAAACAATTTGAAATATACCATTTTGCACTTTAATGTTGCACGTGTAGATTGATAAACAAAAATAGCAACGACAGGCGTTGCGTAACCCTACCTTCTAATTTTAGACAGGTTTGGGGATACCCCTCTATAAAGGGTCAAAATATAAAGTTCATCCCTATTTTTTTGCTGTTAAAATCTCATTTTTTTGTAAAATCTTATTTCATGTTTCACCCACCCTGATCATTGCGTGATCAAGATCTGCTGAAGGCAGGTCAAAACGTCGCAATCGTTTCACACTAAGATACAAAGTGAGTAAAATTTAACCACTGACAACTTGATGTTTGTGTGTGTGTATGCTTATACCATTACAAAGAACTGCAGAATGGATATAATATGGTTTTTATAACATTTAGTTGGTTATTTAAAACATTTTGTTTAGCTTCACTGTCCCATTGCCACTAAGTTTTTAATTTCCACTTTAAGGCCTGATAATACACATGTCAATAGTTTATTCATAGGAACTTCCTAGTTAAGGAGTACATGTTTTCGTCCTACTGAATTTTGCGTGTTTTTCTTCACTTTGAAGCGTCATAATTATGAGTGATTGTGTTTTGTCATGATGTTTGATTAATTGAACATAAAACCGTTGAGGCAGCTTTTTTAAAATTGGTGATATAATTCCTATTATACTGTAGTTGAAGTTAGAAAAACTTCTTCAGGTTTTACTTCAACAACCCCGATTTCCATGTCCGGTGTGTTCGTTAATTAAAACATCAATAATTGCACTATTTATTAGAAGGATAGCATCGTCCGTTTTTTTGTATCATTTTGTCCTATTTTTGTAATTTAGGTGGTGGGGTCACTATTTTAGCAATAGAGAAGCTTCAAGGAGTTGTCCATCCTAAAAAAAAATATTTTTATACATCTTGTCACTTTATAATCATCAAATGGTACTTTTTCATTATTTTTCGTCTCCAGTATGTGGTATAAGATCACTGCGCAATCTATTCTTGATGACATTTTCTCCATGATAAATATTTTGTATGGACAAAGAGTATAATAGTGTGTGAATTGGTGCTTTTAACCAAAACTACTATGCAAAATATCAAATTGCAATTTTTCTTTTTCCTCTCTATGGCGTCGTATAACATATCTGCGCAATATTTTAATGGTCTGAATTGTTTTCGAATTGTTTTCCATGTTATCAGAGATGCATAGTATAATATTATGTGAATTACGAGATGAAGGGGGGGGGGGGGTGGCGTCGTTATTTCGGCAATAGGCAAGCCCTATATAGTCAAATAAAAACGTTGCTATTTGTAATATCTTCCGAGGTAATTTATTGATATTTTTAACCAAAAACTATTTTGGAAAATAGTAAATGTCAAATGTATGGGTTATTTTTCCAATTATCCATTTTCAAAAAAATCGCCTTTTTATGTCTTTTTTCTACATTTTGTCATTTTATAATGACCAAATGTCAATTTCCCCATTCTTTTTCTTCTCTAAAAGTATTTGAAGCGCAAATAGAACCCATATTGATGTATGGTAGCGAGGTACCATTTATTGGTAAAGAAATACCTGACTTTGGTTCATTTATCATTCTTAAAAATATGCTTGGAGTCAAACAAGAAGCCACATCAGTTGCTATTTATGGGGATACAGGAAGGTATCCTCTCTTTGTAAAAGAACAAAACTATAACTGGTTCCGTCAGCAGTGGTCATTGCACATTGAATCTAGTGTATAGTACGTATTCTTGGTGTTTAGAGCTGACGTCATTCAATGCATTTTGTAGATTGTTTTTCAAACATGTTAAATGAAACTAATATTATTCTTTTCTTCTTTGTACATACTGTCACTCATTATGTAATTCTTTTTACATACTCTTACTCATTATTTAATTACCCGGTTTCTACGCTTTCCTACGTTTTTTTGCTATACATGTATGCAGTAGCTATTTTATGACTGGTTTTGGTGCAAGAAATTTGAAAATATCACGACAATGCTGTTTAACTGTAGGTTATTCTAAATAGTTCTGATGCATGTTTTATTTAACCTGTGTTTGTTTTAGTATATAATGTCGTTTGAGTTTAGATTAACTTAGCATGCATATGTGATTTTAACGAGCTAATCATGTTGTATTATTATAGTCATTTACTTATGTTCATTTTAACCCTTTAACCGCCGGTGCCGTCCGTACTCGTTTTTTTTCATTTTTAATAGCACATCACATATCAGCTTTTAATCCTGTTAATGATAAAAGGTGACATTAATCAGCAAGATTTGAAATTTGTTGACCTCCATTTTGTTAAATCTGAATAATTTTCACTCACCTGAAGTTGTGGATCGCGTCAGCGAGACACAACTTCAAGTGAGTGAAAATTCCAATTGAATAATTTGGTTAAAGGGTTGATGCATAATCTACATAGACTTACCGTGGTCAATAAATATCTATATATTTCTATCTATAATCAACAAATGTAAATTTTCCTTTTCTTTTTCTTCTATAAGACTTAGTATCATATCTCTGCGCTACATTCTATTGATCATAATTTGTTTTCCATGATAATTTTTTTAATTATTATTTTATTTTTAAGTTTTTTTTTTGCTTTTTTTTGGCCTTAAAACGTCATATTTTCTTCCAGCACACACTTACAATATTACAACCGGTCTTAAAATGTGCTCAGAGATATGCTGGGTATAGTCCAGTCAACAAAATGGTGTAGGCGAAATTAGAAAATATGGTAAGTTGCCACCACATTATTAAGTTATAGCCATCTAATTGGTACAAAATCAAATCAGCACCTTCTGCAAGCCATGTTTCCTGAACACATATCACACTTAATTTTGAATGGTGTAGTTTTGGCATTGAGACACTGTATATTGATACTCATTCTCGTGAAATCTTATCTTTTTTACAGAAAAAAATAAATTCATCAATATATAAAGACGGGGACACCATTATAATTTTCATGAAGTCGACTTCTAAAAAAATCGTTCTCGTTATCACTGACTGTTAGTAATAATATGGCTAAGTGAATTTTTGCTTGAAGTCGCCATAATGGCTCAATAGTAAATCCTCGTTATCTTTTTAAGATATAACCGTTACACAATACTTGTCATGGTCTTAAGTATCAAAAGTAGAAAAACTGCATGACACATCTCATCCATGAAGAATATGTGAACAAACAAGAGTGCAAAAACGTGTCAAAAAGTGCAAAATGTGCTACAATATAACTAATAATAATAGTCATTGTGAGAGTTGTGGTAAAAAAAAATCTGAACAAGGAATCATATACTACACAATTACCGAATCTGAATCTTGTCACGATGGATGCAGAAGTGCCTACAGAAAAACTTAATATGTCTTTATGATGCGAAACAAGTTGAAAAATTATAGATATTGTCCGTGTGACTAAAAGTGATTTTATCGACACTATGATCACAATGCGAATTGTCACGTGCACAGTCTATGATACATTTCCTATCTTCCCATTATTACGTATTTAAATAGAATAATACAAAACAGACTTTGTAACATTTTTTGCAGAATGTTTTGTTTACTCTTCTAGTACTGTAAAAGTGTCATGTTTTCGTGGTGGTGTCTTATCACTATCTTTTCTTATGGTTGGTTGCCGATCTTTGGAGTCTTGAAGACGACTTGATGCCTGAGCCTGCACTGAGGATATTGTGGTTGTTGTCGTTGCTCCTCCTGTTCGGATGCTGCTGTGTTTAGTAGTGGTGTAGACCTAGATACAGGTAGCATCTTAATACCTGCAATATCACGCAACCTGTCTGTAATTATCGTCTTTGGTGGAGTGGGAGTGGTTTCCATAGCGTCGGGGTCTGTTCATGATTACCATTTCCATTATTGTTCATCGCTTGATTTCGAGTAGGGAGCCTACGCCGTTGCTGAAAGTTAGTTTGGTTTTGTGACGGATGGCATTCTGCGCGTCTTGCAGCTTCATTCAATGATTGGTTTAGGTGGACGTGAAAACGGTAACCATCCTGAATACACCAGACCCCACCTCTGGAAAACCGGCTGTTTCCATATTACTGTGATGGCATACTCTATTTAACAAAGCCTGATTTTTTCTAGTAGGATCTTCTTGTATGTTTACGTTTTTACTTTTCAATTGACATCGCTCTCTAATGGAATTTCCTATATTGTTGTCTATCAAAAATTTAACCAGAATAGTCGATGGTCGAGCAAGGTGGTTGCCACCAGGTGGGCGTCTTCTCATTGGCATAGGGTGTGCGGCGACAATATCTTCATAGTACAGTCAAATTGAATATTGACCTAGAACAAATTGCAGCAGAATGTATTTTGATGGCATGTAACTCTACATGGTCATCTATATGATATTTTAAAAGTGTACAAAAATATAATGGGGAGAGCATAGTTTTAAAAGCCAAAACTGTTTTTTTTTCGATTTAAAAGCAGTTCAGAATCAACAAATGAAAAACATGTTAAAAATCCTCTGAAATCCAATTGGTGGAAAGACACTAATTTCCCATAAATCCAAGATGGCCGCCTCCATTTGTTGACCATATTTTTACATCCGACTTTTCAACAAATACAGCTGGGAATAAACGTAAGACCTTGGTGTTTGTGTGACAGAAGAATCATTTTCCGGAAATATTATGGTGATTCAAGATCATCTTGAAGTTCAGAAAAATTTTAAGACATAAAATGTCTTAGCATGTGATTTTAACCAAATAAAATTAGAAACAAGTGTAATACATCTTTTAAAATTTAATTTTGTCTGGATAATCTATTTCTGTTATTATTTAGTGATTCAAGGTCATTTGTAAGGTCAAAAGTCAATTTCAAAACCAAAAATAAAAATATTATTTTACAAAATACAAATGAGAACAAATGTAATACCTCGTTTTGGGGGGTGTTTTTGACAGGATACTTTCATTTCTTGATTTTTTATTTTTATTCAAGGTCATGTACAGGGTCAAATTTCAAGGTCAAGTAAGCAAAATATGATTTTTAACAAATCCAAATTGGAACAAGCCAAGTACCTGTTGTTGGTGTGATTTTAACTGGAAAGAAAAATCTGATACTATTTTGATGATGCAAGGTCATCTTCAGTGTCACAAGGTCAAGTTAAACATATTAAATGTAATATAATATGAGTATATAATTTTTACAAAAAACTTTCTTTTGTCTTATTTTGAATGGAGAATGCATTTCTGTGATTTTTTAACAAATAGCCAGTATTTAGTGCATTGAAATTCGAGAATGTAGGGCTTAATATTACAATAACATTTGACAACGCCTATTGAAATACAAATAGGATGCATGTTATATAATATAAGAATACTCTGTATAACACAATGATGGACATAACCTAAACTTTCAACAGGTACATCACTCTAGTAGAGCAGAATAAACGTAGTGTGTACTTATTATATTTGCAACAAACAAAATCATTCAACTGGTGCCTGCCCCCTATATGGGGGTGAATGTTGGGATGCTAAGTTGCTAACACCGCCCTCTAGAAACGCTATTTTTTTCGGAATGAATGCTTCCCGCAATATTTTAGTCGACCAATTATGAAAGATTTGTTTCTTTGAAACCTAAAATCAATGTATCTGTTTTTCTTTTGTAATCCAGAACAGATTACGGAATCACTCTTTTTTAGAAAATATATGTCAGGATAGTCGCCGCCGGTCATTTAGGAGTCTGAGGGACATAAATGGGCGTGCCTTGGCCAAACACTGTTCTTTCAAATGCATTCATGTCTTAGCAGTATATGACAATTTTTTTATCGTTATTCAATCAACATTATACTGAATTTCCTACTTCTACCACCACGCATGATTGACCATCGTCATAAATAATTGTCATAATTATTTGGTGCGCATATATCATGTGCGTATATCATGCAGATATACGTCATGACATTTCCAGTTTATAATTATCATTCTTCTCATGGTAACACGCTCCATGGTCGGTATTACAAGAGACATGTGATATTTTTTCTTTGATGCTGTTAATTCGTGGAAATATTATAATTTATTTGAAGTACTACCAGAAATAGTTTATCCAGGTAAAATAACATCAAAAAGAGGTATTACACTGGCTCCTATTTTCATTTGAATCAGATTTTCGCATTTTGTTCTCTTGCAATTGATTTTTGACCTTGATGATGACCTTGAATTACCACACCAATATCAGAAGAAGATTCTCCTACCAACATTAATTTATACATATGCGCATAAATTTGACATTAAAATTGACCTTTTGACCTTGAATCATCATAATATTACCAGAAAAAGTTTCCAACATCAAAACCCAGCAACAATAGGTATTATAATTGCTCATAGCTATATTTGATGCAAAATCGCATATGAAAAATTGTGCTCGGCAAATGGAGTGTTGGCCATCTTGGATTCATGTAAATTAGGTATCCTTCAGCTGATTGCATATTAGGATATTTTCTGTTGACGATTCTATGCTGATTGGTAAAAAAAATTATGCAATTTGTGGTGGATCTTTTCATATTTTATTGAACTAAGGTGGACAGCTGGCGTCTAGAGTTTAAGTTGTCAATTGACTGGGACACTCTCAGTAGTGTTCTAGATATTGGACATGGCGATTTAGACTTATATAGTGATGTGGGCTAGTATTAATAGACAATTTGATAAATATAGATATAAAATCATTTTACACCTGGACAGAACATTTTCCCTGAAATCAACATGTGTCAGATGGGAGGTCGACTTCAAAGGGTGTTTTAAAATGTTTCCCCACCTATATTTTTGAAAACTTTTTTTCTGGAATCCCTGAATGTTTTCTGAATACTTTGCTTTAAAAATAATTATGCTGCAATTTGTTCCAGGTTGGGTCATTTTTGACCGTACATGACTGGACTATCATATCTAAACTGCCAGTGGACCAGGCCGTGTTGAATCAGTGTACGTTGATATCGTTTAGTTTTTGCTATTGGCGCTGGGGATTTTGTTTTATTTCTCAAATCTTGAATGATCCGTCTACATTATGTCAAATAACCGCACGATTTCAATAATTTTTATCAAGCGATTTTCATGAAATTTTTCAACATTTTTTTTTATCATTTGCCATATATCCTGAAAATATTATATGGTTCAAAAGTAAGTCCATTTGACGTGTATTATATTTTTTAATTATGACACCCCTTTATAAACTCATTAACTTCATTCCGGTTTATACTCAGAATTGTGTTGCATGTCAAATGGTCTCACTTTTGAAATACTCACTGTAAATTCGGGAAATGTGTTGTAAGTCATCTTGACCACTGAATAAGTGATCACAGCCACTTTAAAAGTTATCTCAGCCACTACAAAATTGCTTTGATCACATGCTCAGTGGACAAGATCATTTTGTTTGTGGCCAAGCTCACCCTCGTGGTGGTGGCTGTGGATGGCTTCTTTAGTGGTCAAGATCACTTTTGTAGTGACCGAGATCACATTTTAGGTGCTTGTTAGTGATCAAGATCACTTTTGGAGCGATTGAGATTACTTTTAAAGTGGCTGTGATCACTTCTTCCAAAATCACTTTGTAGTTGCTTAGATATTTTTTCAGTGGCTGCCACCGATTTGTTCGAGGCCAAAATCACCTTACTAATGGCTGATATAACCTTTAAAATAGCTGTGATCACTTCTCCAGTGGCCAAGATCACCTTTGTAGTGGCTGAGATAACTTTTAAAGTGGCTGTGATCACTTCGTCAGTGACCAAAATCACGTTTGTAGGGGCTGAGATAACTTTTAAAGTGGTTGTTGTCATTTATTTAGTGGCCAAGATCACCTTTGTGGTGGTTTATATATTTTTAAAGTGGCTGTGATCACGTCTTGAGTTGCCAAGATCAATTTGTAGTGGCTTAGAAAACTTTTTCAGCGGTTGACACCAGTTTGTTAGTGGATACGATCATCTTTGTAGTGGCTCAGACGACTTTTGAAGTGGATGTGATCACTTCTTTAGTGATCAAGATAATTTTTGTAGTGGTTTAGATAATTTGTAAAGTGGCTGTGGTCACTTCTTTGGTGGCCAAGATCACTTTGTAGTGGCTTAGATAAATCACGCCTGAAGTAGCATAATCATGCACCATGATCCTTCCGTCTTTTTTGTTCATCGATATTACAGAGATGGTTGGCAATAGGCCTAATTATAACTAACGTTACAATTTTTTAAAGCATGGACAACTGATATTTTTGATGGGGCTTGACTGCCCATGTTGATGATGGGTATACCAACATAGCTCTCAACAAAATGATAATATGTATTGTAAGCAACTCATTACGATTTTGAAGGACCACCATCTCTCTGAATTTCAGAAATAATTCACAAGATAAAATAATACACGCACACATAATTTGTCTGGTTCTATTATGTTATCTTTATAACAAATAAGGTCCAACTTAAATCCTATATATGTACCAGTGTGTTTAACTGCATAAATCAAAGCAATAATATTATATAGAATAACTTTATTCAGCAAAATATATATTTCAAAATGACTTGAAAACTTTGCAGATCAGAGTTTTTAGATTCATTTCAATATGTGTCCAAAATATTATTCCTTGCAAACAGAAAATTGGATCTGAAATATAAGTTTGATATAATTGTATATTTTGATATTCAATATGTATACATTTGCACTCTTAACCCTTTGACTTCCAGGCCGGAGTGCATGCCAGGATCCAGATATACTGGTGTAGGAGTTCTATTTTTCGTCATTTGAAGCTGGAATTGCTAACGCAATTTCCAGCTTCAAATGACGAAAAATACATAAATGTAGTATATATTTGACGAAAATTTGTGTCATTTTATGGTTACGTTCATTGACGAATGACGACGGAAATTTCCGTCATGTATGGTAGTGAAAAGGTTAAATAAAAATATAACAATAATAGGACATACGCAAACAATGTACATGGCGTATAATTAACTGTCAATGCTGTCTGAATGTGTCCTAAGCCCGTAAACATTAACATTTTTTCCTCCAGCCAAAGGAGGTTATATTTTGGTCGTGTTTGTTTGTGTGTTTATTAGTTTGATTGTTTGCAGGATTACTTAATGGGCGAATATGCATGAACCTTTGACCAGAGGTGTGTCGCCGGCCAAGAAACAATCCACTAAATTGAGGGGATGATCCGGATTACTATCCCGATCCCTATCCAATACACATTCACTGCAGCGGACGTTTGCAGTCTGTGACTGAATGTCTAGTGATTGTTTTGTACAGACCTAGGGCCTATCGCAAATGCTAACCACTGAAGCTATGTCACAGGTAGGTGTACATGATCCTGAGGGACATCAGTAGTAGCAGAAATGCGAAATACAAGTAGTAGGCATATGCATTAATTATCTAGTAAATAATTAAAATTAAGGTTATTCGTCTTTATTATTCTAGAACACATGTAGCGTTAGAAGACATTGAAACGGGCTAGTTGGAATTGGTGAGTACCCACTCGGGACCCCAGTGCTTTATATTCCTTGGTACTACTGACCAAAGTTCTTCAGAGGAATTTTAAATGTATCGTCGTCTTAGCTAATACATTTGTATTTACTCTCTTGAATAAAAATACAGCAATACAATAATACACGTCTTAGCTAATACATTTGTATTCACTCTCTTGAATAAAAAATACAACAATAATAATTATAATACACGTCTTAGCTAATACATTTGTATTCACTCTTTTGAATAAAAATACAACAATAATATAATAAACTTTCAATAGTGCAAGTTAAGTAACATAATGCTCTCACCTGGCAAAGATTAAGGTGTGATGCAATAAATTTATAAAATTTTGCCTCTCACTGTAGCCCAGCATCTCCTACTACACTACCCTGTAAACCACAAGGCAGTATCTGCTTACTTGTAAAGTAAGCAGGTACTGTCTTTTGGATTTGCACGGCAATACACAGCTACAGCATGGCTGCAATATGATACATTTATTTGGCAAAAAATATTCGTTGTATCACTTCAGATCACGGAAAACAATAGGATGGGGCTGGTTGGTAATGACGAGCTTGGACTACCGGTGATATTTTATAGTGTGCAGTTATTTCATCGCTCTGTTTTAGAGTGCGGAAAATAGATGTGAGATAATGCATTTTATATTTATTTTATATGTAGCTAATATATCGTGTACATTGTTGAATAACCTGCACTTTTAACTTATCTTAACCCTTTGACAGCCGGTGCCGCATATATTCGGGTTTTCATTTTTTATTAGCACATGAAGTACAACATTTTAAATATGTTAAAGATAAAATGTGACATCAAACAGCAAGATTTGAAAAGAGTCGACCCACGTTTTGTCAAATCTGAATAATTTTCACTAACTTGAAGTTGTGGATCGCGTCAGCGAGACACAAATTCAAGTAAGTGAAAATTTAAATTGAATAATCTGACAGTTAAAGGGTTAAACCACATTAAATATTAGGTGTAGTTACATGATAACTGCACATAACACTGGTGAACAGTTGCTTTCTATAATGTATAACTGTCATATATTATTTCAATTCATGATGGTTTACGGAAGGTCGTCTCGACCTAGTCCCGTCAACCAAAGTTCATAACATATTTGCAGCTTTTAGTAAATGAAAAATAATAATAAAAATTATTGTTTCATTCTTATACAATGTATGTGTCCACATTGACTGTCCAATAGAAAAAAGTA
Organism: Flabesymbios commensalis; assembly: GCA_964017125.1. Lineage (NCBI taxonomy): Eukaryota > Metazoa > Annelida > Polychaeta > Terebellida > Flabelligeridae > Flabesymbios > Flabesymbios commensalis. The sequence continues at coordinate 59,629,376 of OZ024908.1, forward strand.
AAACATAAGTTACTCAAAATAACATATATAATTATAAAATTAACAGATCTAATAACTTTTTGTGGTTGGACCAGACCATGAGACGTGACTCAAATCAACCGAACAGTTTGTTTTATCAAATTTCCTTCAGTTTGTCCCAGTTTGTACATGTTGTATAGTAGCCTGATAACGTTACAACCAAACCAATCGAACCGAAGTCGAGTTACAACGCTATCCTGCATAAAATTTGTGCCCCAACCCGACTCGACGTAACACAACAGTTTTTAGCCAGATGAGTTGAGTCGCGTATTGATGAATGAGAAAAACCGTCTTAATTACGAGTTATTATAAGCTGTGACTGCACTGAATAGGACGTTACTTTGGACTAACGTTGGTTTATCAAGTCCTGCACACAATCTGCGGTTGGTGGCCATAATTATACTAAATTACTTCAAAGGTCCTGCCACCAGAGTGGTGTAGCCAATGGTAAAATGTGCCTTTTCTTGGTTTCTCATTGTGCGCAGGTAATCAAAACGTTGTCTGTCGCTCTGGGTTGCAAGGTTTGTCTCATTGTATAGGTGCATCAGACCCTCGCTGTGAGCATCGTCGATGAGAGCCCCCGCGTCAGCTCTGGCTTTGGCTATTATCATATTGGCCAGAGCTGTAGAGTTCTGTACTACTTGATCCTTCTGAATCTCCCTAAATGCCACCTGTAAGAAACAAAAAACAACTACCGCTATTTTACACTATTAACCTGTTTGAAGTGCTGGATTTGTCCGAAACCAAATAAGATGTCGACCCAATGTAACCGGGAGCACTGTTAAAATGTGTACCAGACTCCCTACTAATCAGCTAATTACGTCAGAACAAGTTGGTATGGGGCTCCACGGTGTAATTTTATCTGTCAGTGGCTATTTTAAAAATTATCCCCATCTCTAAAAAAAAAATTTTAAAGTAGCCTATTACATATCTTAATGGACTAAGGATCAGTAATGAAACTACATAAAAAAGAATATCTAGCAAATGGTGTTAAAAAATAAAAAATAATTAGATATCCAATCTGGTTGTAGGCGTTTGTAAAATGCTGTAGAACCATTTTTATGCCCCCTTCTTGTGCAGTTGCCAATATAACAACATGCCGGCATACAAGACACATTGAACCAATGTTGTTTTGATGGAGACCTATTGTTTTTCATAAACTTTTAGTATGACTGACAAACAGTATGAAACAATTGAAAACCATATACTCTAATCATTATGTGGCAGTGTGACACTGAGAAAACTTGAGGAAGACGTTAAGATACTAAAATAAGTGTTATTTAAAAAAAACATAATTAAGATTACTGGATTGTAACATTGAAGCAACATTGGACCAACGGCTTGTGTTTGCTGGATAAAGATATCAGATTGCTAGCGGAAGTAAGTATCGGTGCGGAGGTACATAGGCTACTAACTTATGGAACCAGCTCTGGTGTGGAAGGAAAACCGGGGCGGTCAAGTACACCTGAATGAACACTATTATCGTATACTTTCACTGATTTAACTTATTGCAAAGTTGAATAAAAAGACACGAAATAGTATTTCGCACCGCTTCTAAGACCTACTACTGTTGAATGGTTGCTATACAAAGAAATCTAGAGGTCTTTATGTGGTTAAGAATTGACCAAATAATGATTTAATTTGACTAGACGAAAATAATACCTTTTCTTTTGTTGCTTTTCTCACCAGCAAGGCTGTCTGTTTGTTCTCTGCTATTTCATTTTTCTGGAATTCCACTAGTTGTTTCAGGAAATTATCCTTCAGTTCTTTAGGTATATCCAAATACTGCAGTTGAAAGTATTTGATATCTGCGTATAGTCCAAGCTCGTTGTCTGTACAGGTTTGTCTGCGCTTACAGCCCGGCACACAGGTCGATTCTTCAACAAATAACAATACTTTAATAATTAGACACGTTTATTTATTTCCCCATTATTTCACCATACAGAGGGAGGGGGGCATAACCTGGACGACGTAGCTGTCAGGTTCAAAATTGGTAGGCCTACGATGGGATATGCGGAATATGGAATATGTGTCATTTGAAGCAGTATTAGCTCCACACCTTATCAAAGTGCAAAATATCTGCAGATTCTTTGAGTATTAACGTGACCTTTCGAGTTAATACTTGGCCTTTCAATACTCAACCTATTCCAATGATGTTTACTTCGTTTGAACAAACTCATGATTGTGCATAGAAAGTATTCACAATTTCTTGAAATTTACATAATACTTATATGTCATGAGTAGTATACGAAAGTGACTTCTTAACCGTCTGTTTTTATTGGAGTTCATTTATGATTGTCGGATGGATCTCAATTTCCAAGTAAAACGTGTTAACTTATTAAAAAAAATCTTGACCCTAATTACAACGCTGAAATATTTTGTATTAACCCTTTGAGCCCTCACGATGCAATAAAGCATAATTTTAAATCCCTGTCAACAGATTTATTATTCCCACAACTAAGGGTTTTATAATGAAAAATTCCATGTAACTGGATTACCAATAAATGATTATTTTCTTTAATTTTTCACCCCCTTCAAGTCATCTCCATCCACTACAAGTCGAGAATTGCGACAGCAATTCGTGGCTTGTAGTGGATGAGATGACAATGGTAAATTCAGGCTCGAAAGGGTTAACCATGGAGACCAATTTTATTTTCTATTTTAAATCATCATTACTGTCTTAGTCAGCTTTTACCGCTTCATTGGATTACCTATGTTCTGTGTTTTCGGCCATTAGACATTCTTAATTCTTTCAATGCGGTGATCGACTTTAGACGTCAAAACCGAACGTGTGATAAAACTGGAATTTGTGGTATACATTAGAAAGATATGGTCTGACCAATGTGCATGGTGTCTATTTAACATTGGTGGGCCTCCCACTGGCCTTCCACAAACATAAGACAATGATTTTGGTGTATTTTGAATTACACAAGGGACAAGAGTTTGATAGAGTTACTATGTTTGGGCATTTAACCTTCTCATCACCCTTCAGGAATCGACGTACCGCTTGGTTGAGCAATTCAAGATTTCCCCCCTCAGCTTTCATTTCAGATCTTACACTTGTGTATATTAGGAAATCAGGCCATTTTGGTTGACCTTGCACTTCTAATCTCAAGGTAAGTGAAGCTTAGGAGGGTATTTTTTTTAAATGGGCCTCGTCACTTCCAAAACGTTCAACATGGATCCGTCAACGACTCACGTTGACCCAATGCTGGGTTAATGTTGAGCCATCGTCTACGACAACAATAACCCAGCATTGGTTCAGCATCTCGTGCTCGATGGGACATTACTGACCACTGCAATCTTCGGCACAGCATATACCCCCGAGACGTCTCCTCACGTTTTCAAGCATGCCTTCCTCCACCACGGATCGTTCACGAAACATCTGCCTCACTTCGTATTGAGTGGCTGCGTCCTGTGGAAAAACAAACGGATGGTATAGTATCATGCACAACTGGTCTAACCCAATTTTTGGTGTTTTGAGTAATCAAGCCTTAAAGGTTTTGACCTTTCTGGTAAATCAGGCAGCTGATATAAAAATTTTAAAAGCCTAACATAGAATGTACATTGGATGTACATCACTGTACATAGGAATTATATCAAATATTTTTTTCCTAAATATGGTTTATGGGAAAATAAAGCACTTTAACGTTGGTTATATGAGGGTTAGACCATTTGTGCATGTTGTTTTTTTGTTTGGTCCAACCCACAATTTGTAAACAAATCACTAATTTTCAAAGAATTATGCTGCCTAATCCATGATAAATTGAACGAATAAATATATGATAAAAAAGTAAATATGATAAAAACAATGAATATATATGTTATTGATAGAAACAACTAATCTTGAGAAATTTACGAGTTTCACATTGAGGGTTAGACCATCATCTACTTCAAGTTGTTGTGCGATTTTTTACATTTTTTTTATATATAATCACCCGAGGATGCACTTTTGCTAATATCGAGTAAAATTCGCTTCGCTTCTTCAGCAGTGAACCGTTTTTTCTCTTTAAATTCTTGGACCATTTGTGCTCCGTGAAAATCGCCAAAAACTTTGGCTTGTACCACAGTATGTGATTGGTCTAGACATTTGGGTTGTTTTGGCAGATAAAGCTTGTGGTGAGAAAACACATGCATGATGCCATCCAAACAGAAGTATGATGCAATCTGCTCAATGGCAACAGGAAGTTCCGAACAAAAAAATTGTCAGGACAACACATTAATTTCCAGCGACCATTTGAAGTTGTGAAGCCGTGAAAAACGGTCGTGACAAGAGTTCATGCACTCATGAAAGATTGTATAGTGGTAACCCACTGGGCACACGGCGTTGTTGCGACGTTGAATCCACGTTATTGCCGTTGATTCAACGTCATTGACTTTGATTCAACGTCGATTCAACGTCGTAAAAACGTCGTATGCCCAGTGGGATGGCTATATGACTATGTGAGTCTCATGAGAACCACACTTTGTGGGTTGGCATCATAGTCTGTTCTCGCACTGATCTTACAGGTAACTCACCATGCGATTATCAAAGCTAAAACTGACATCACTGTGAGCTCACATGTATCTCACCACGCGAGTTAATTACATTCTGATACTGAGATCAGAGTAAGCTCATAAAACTAACTGACATCATAATCATCATGTGGACTGTTTATCGTCACATCACAATTAACCATTCCATATTCAGGGAGTATTTTTGAGGTAAATGATTGAAGGCAAAACAAGCAGTTAGTAGATAATTGTGTGCCGAGCCTCCCAGAAAAATAATATTCTGGTTCCCTTCCTAAAATTAACTGATTAAAATAATTATTGAACTATATAAGTAAATGCACGCTTTAACCTATCCATGTCTTTTTTATATCCATCTGTATATTAATTCTATTGAATTTAACTAAGTTTTTGTGGCAAATTTTACCGTTCAGTTGTAGCCCTCTCAGAGTGAGTGATTCATAAATAACTTGAGTGATTTGCCATCAAAAGTGTGGTCTCACAAGTAATTTAGTGTGAATCCCCTTAGTTCACAGGTGACCTCTCAAGTGAGCTCTATCTATATTTAGAATCTATCTAAATAAGACGACAATGAATATCTACCTTTAATGCATTCAAAGCATTGTCTTCAATGATGTCTTTGTATTCAACGTCGAAACGTTCATGAAGTTTTCCAATAGAATCCTGTGACAGGAAATATTGCATCTGACATGTCAACTCAACCTGAAACATCATCAATTTCTCATTTATCAACCATGTAAGTGTCTGTCATTATAAAATAATACAGAGTAGACGTTACACAACTGCTCATGCTGGAACAGTGTCGAGAACGCTAAGGTATGATCAACTGGCAAAATTTGCAGGACAAGGGTCTCCCAGAATGCAATAGTGGCCGTGGGTAGGCCAAGGCCCTATTCCATAATAATACTAAATATGCGTTTCATACCCAAAGCCTCATTAAGAGCAAGCTCCCAAATCACAGCAAGTTCATATTGTACTTGAGCGATATCTATAAGCTAATAATTCAAAGCCCTTATCCCTGGCCCCTACTTGGTCGTTGGCTTGCAAACAAACCGACTGTATTACTGCGGGGATGTCGAAACTGGCTGACCCCAAGCTTGTATTGACACCAAGTAAACACAAAACATTTGTATGATTTTATACAATGTCGGACCAAAGTCGAAAACGCTGGGCCGACGTTGTATAAATGTTATACAAATGTGTTGTGTTTGCTGGGCAGGAGGACTTTCCCCCAAACATTGTAAATTTCTCCAAGGTTGGTTCAATGTTGGGCCAGCGTCGCAGTCTTTGACCTAACAATAAAACAGCGTTGGGTGAGTGTTTCGTCGGGGTAGTATCTATAGTCTTATAATCAGGTTATTGCTACTCAGCTGAATGCAATCAACATTTAGGACTATTGTAGGCCTATATACTGAAGGCCTACACGTGACCTACGCATTCCTATTCTGAAGATGACTGTCAGTTATTGATACAACATTGATTGTACGCCCGTCATGCAGTAAACAGCAGCTTGGTGGTTGCCTTGGAGCATGCTGGTGGGCCTACATGTACAACGTGTCTACTTTAGGTTGTTAATTGTGCTAAGCGACTCATACCAACCTACCTACTTTAATTACTCCAGCTTAAGAGACCTCGTAGCAGACCTACCTTCACACATCTTGGAAAGTTGGAAATGTTATCTAACAGCCGTATTCATGAACGTGGGCATGGAACGTGGGCTATATACGGTAGCCTGCAGGATATGCCTAACACGGAGGTTGGTAACACAGAGGCTAACAGAAACGTTAGCCCGTATTCACCAAAGGAAAATAGAATCAGATCTATTTTCCCTGAGTCACCAAAGGAGGCTAGCGCTGGGTTACCAACCTTCAGGCTACACTTTATCAACTGCAGGTTAAAGACATTAATCCGACATTCTTATGACGAGGGTACGGGGATTCCCCCTGTTTCCACTGTGCACGGGGCATAGTTCAGGGCGCATAAATACAAATCATGGTATCCGCAGAGAAAACAAGTGCCGCAAAATTGGACTAATGTTGCACAACTGTCCAGAACGTATCACAAATATTGTATAGTTTGAAAGCATGTAGTAAATAAATAAACATGTCGCCCTCTATAAACCCATTAGTTTCGTCTCAGAATTTCATCACATGTCAAATAGCTTCTAACGTTAGAACTTCGCGAAATTCTCAACGTATCCGCCCTATGACTAGACAATAGTTTGTGCACAATTTCAGTATTGTGCGGCGACATTGCTCAACAGTCTGGTAATATAATGTTTGAAAGTTTTAGGTCTGATAAATGGTCGTTTTTAATATACAACAACGTATTGTAGACATTTTAAAGTATATTTTATGAGTTGTCACTGTTGATATCAGTTAAGCCTTTTTATATTTAGACACACCCAACCTGTCAATATAATAAATGTGTTGTGCAGCTATGCTTTGTTCCAGAGTTGGTAATATTTTGTGCAAAACATGCTATGCAATAAATATATTGTTTTTATCTCCCGCTCGACGAAGTTGGTGCGGGGGCTAATAATTAGCGTCGCCTCGGATATCCGGCCGAAGGTCCGTCTGTCCACGGTTCGTTTTCGGACAAGATCTCGGAAACCCATGGGGGATTTCTTTCATATTGCAAACACACATCCCTTAGGGGGTGTAGATGTGCATTTTGGGGTTAATGAACTTCGACCCACATAAGTGGCCGACCATCAACCCTAATTAACTTTAATATGCCTGATATCTGGCAGCATTTTGTTTCGGAACAGATCTCGGCAGCCCATGGAGGATTTCTTTCTTATTGCCCACATACACCAGTTAGGGGGTGTGGATGTGCCTTTTGGGGCTTATAAGGTCATAAATGACTTTAATATATCTGATATCTGGTGAAACATGCCGGATAGCTAGACTATTACTATGAAACAAAATGTGCAGTTTCAGTGAGGGATATACTCCCTGAAAAATGGACACTCGATCAAATTCAAAATGGCCGACTTGATGCCATCATTGACTTTAATACGGTGATATCGGGAAAACTACCAAATAGCTAGACCATTACTATAAAACAAAATATGTTGTGTCAGGGGGTGATATTCCCTTAAAAATGTCCAGCTTGGTCTAATGCAAAAAGGGACTTGTGAGTTTGTGATCATCATTGACTTTGATATCTGTAATACATGACAAACTTTGATAAATATTTAAACCGTTACTGTAAAACAGAATATGAGAGTTGAGGGAAGGATGCACGCGGCGGGGCGGGAGATTATGGTGGCCATCTGGCCTCTTGTTGCAACTAATATGGATCTAACACGTTTTCTCTGAGATATTGTTCAGATTTGTAATATTTTAAAATAAATGTGTAATACGTGATCGTTTTTGTAAGTATAAAACAACTTTGGTTCTGTGTGTCGGCAATATCTCCATACGATTTATAGGTTGTTATCATGTATTGACCCCTCGTCTTATAATATGTAGTTAATATCGCTAAGGCAATGAGGTTTCTAATGCTAGTCCTGTGTTTAGACTACCCCCTGAGCAGGGCTAATTTTTCGTCGCTAACCTGCTCAGTCTAACACCGTGTTATAACACGGTGAAAGCCTGAACAGGTTAGCGACGAAAAAATAACCTTGCTTAGGGGGTATTGTTAAGCATAACCCTGCTTCGGGAATACGGGTTAGCGTTAGCTTCGAGGTTATCCCAGAGACTTTGTTAGGCTAGTCTTAGCCTCGTTTCATAAATACGGCCATATGTGTCTACTTTACATTAATATCACACATGTGTATATAGTGGAACAGGGATACTAATAAAGTCTGACTTTAGCCTTTCATTGGTTGCGCCCTCCACCAATCAGATGTCTGAGGTCCCCGGGTTGAGGTCAAACAAGAGATTATTCATATAGGGGCCTATGAATAATCTCTGGTCGAACCACCCAGCTAAATTGCTGATCAGGGTCTATATATTTCTAATTTATTAGTATGACTTACAGATAAACTTATCTTTACATTTGCTAGTGGTGTGTGAGTTGTTTTTTGTTCAGAATGTTGAACTTACGGCCAGTTTATCTTTGGACCACACACTGATCTCATTAAAGTCGATGTTGTTGGCACCTGCAATGAATTTGACAAACCCGTAATCTGGTCCAATGGCATATCTCCCCTCGGTGTATACCTTGTCGCGGTCAACTTTCCCTGTGGACCTCTGTTTCTTTAAACCGTACTGAAAGAAAATAAATTAAAGTATTGTAAATATTTCGTTATTAAACGTGTTTCGCTGTGTCACAAAGTGGTAACATTACAAAGTTGAAACATTACTGTCCTAAATAGTCGTCTTCATTTGAATTAATTGCGTGGTTATCATGGTTATAATTATAATCAACTGTTGCCATGGGCCGACGAATCTTAACTACAAAAAGTACCATGAGCAGTCCGTGTCTGATTATATGATGACCTCCATGCATGCAGCGTGAAAGAGCGCGCAGCGCGTGGCCCTGCGCGAAATTAACGTCGATACACTGGTTTCAACCTGTACTCGACAAAGCCGCCATTAACGTGATCGCCCAGTCACACTGAGAAGGGAGGAAAACATGCAGCTAGGCGCTCTACCATAGCGCCACGTCCCCTTCTCTTCCATGCATGCAACTTCACGTCTGCTAGAATTTAACCCTTTAAGCGCCAAATTATTCAATTTGAATTTTCACCCACTTAAAGTTGTGTCTCGCTGACGCGATCCACAACTTCAAGTGATTGAAAATTATTCATATGTGACAAAATGGAGGTCAACTCTTTTCAAATTTTGACGATTGCTGTCACATTTTATCATGTTTATCTTTAACATATTTAAAATGTGGTACTTAATGTGCTAATAAAAACATGAAAACCCGAATATATGCGGCACCGGCGGTTAAAGGGTTAAACACAAACCAATAACGCCACAGTGATAATGTTGACCAATTTGATTTTTAAATTAAAGAAGTTTTGCTATCGTGAGGGGGCAGCATCTGATATCCTGGATATGTGTTGGCCAAATGTTCTTACAATGTTGGTCTACCGTTCACGACGGTGATTAAGATACACCGCGTTACCCGGTATAGACCTATATCTTGATCAGCGTCGCAGACGGACGGCCAACATTGCAACGCAATTGGACCAATATCTCACATAATGTTCTTTATACTGAGGCCTTATGATCACAAAAAGTATAGTCGCCATGATATAGGCCTACATTTTCCTTTATATAAATAGTCAATTGTACATAATTAAGATAAATTTATCAGTACAATAGTTTCGATCTGTACGGGGGCGGATCCAGAAGGGGGGGTGGAGCGGGTGCGAATTGATTTGGTTGGCACCCGGAAATTGAGCAATTATGCAATTTTTAGACTAAGTTAGTCTAACCGACGTTGGTCCAACATTGTACAAATGTTATACAAATGTTTTGTGTTTTCTGGGATCAGGGCCCGGCTGATTCCTCCTTATCTGAATCCGCCACAGCTGTTAACCTTTTCACTACCATACATGACGGAAATTTCCGTCGTCATTCGTCAATGAACGTAACCATAAAATGACACAAATTTTCGTCAAATATATACTACATTTATGTATTTTTCGTCATTTGAAGCTGGAAATTGCGTTAGCAATTCCAGCTTTAAATGACGAAAAATAGAGCTCCTACACCAGTATATCTGGATCCTGGCATGCACTCCGGCCTGGAAGTCAAAGGGTTAAATACAGTATAAAAGACAAATTCAATTTTGGAAACAGGTAAACAATGGGGTCGGCTCACACACGGACTTAGCAACCAAGTAGGCCTACCGGGTAGCCTATGGGCCTAGACCAAGCTTCTAGACTATAACTGTTACTTGCAGCAGACACAATACAAAGTGAACACTAAGGTGTATATAATAGACTTTGATGGTCGCCCATGTATTATCTGATTACAATTCTCGTCATTTAAGAGAAAGAAGTGGCATTTACACTACCTCGTAATATTCAACTCCATCGAAACTCAAAGGAATAAGAATGACAAGGAATAATATGATAATCACAACCACAGTGGTGATCAAGCATGCCTTAAGTCCAGTTCCCATTTCCTCGTCTCTGCTTCTGAAAAGGAAAAGTGTGGAGAAAATGAACATGATTGTGTTTACCCTTAAAACGCTGAAATAGTTTAATATAAACCAAAAGACCAACGTTTTTTCAATTTGAAATCATCAAAAATATCCCATTTAGCTCCTTCTACTTCATTTGAATAAGGTCATTATAGATATGGTATTATTTCAGTGCGTGGATCAACGTCAGTAGTCAGAATCTGACGTCTATGTCGACGTCAGATTATGTCGTCTAAAGTTGGTCCCCGCACTAAAAGTGTTAACCCTTTAATCTGCTGTTGAATTGTTTGTTTCTATTTTTCATTCGTTTAACCCTTTAAGCCTTCACGGTGCATTAAAGCATCATTTTACATCCCTGAAAATAGACTTAATTTTCCTACAACGAAGGGTTTTAAATCGAAAATTTTCATGAAACTGGTTTATCAATACATCGCAATTTTCTTTAATTTTTAAACCACATCAATTCATCTTCATCCACTACAAGGCTCGAAAGAGTTAAAGAATTCATTAAAATGATGAAAAATATTTTCATTTATTCAAAATAGTCACCTCACGAAATGAATTTGTTGAACAGATGAGTATCTGCAACAAACAATTTTAATAATTTTAGTTACACTTATCCATAGAGCCTAGAAACACAAGGGTTAACCATTAAAGCGCTGAAATAGTTTGTATAATTTTATCACGGAGTCCAATCGTTTCTTTCCAATTTGAAATCATCATAAATGTTTTTGTCAGCTTTTTCAGTTTCATTTGAATACCTATGTTATCGGTCTACGGCCATTGTAAATATTTTTATTCTTTCAGTGCGGGGATCTATTTTGGACGTCAGAATCTGACGTCTATAGACGTCATGATTCTGCAAGGGTCAGGGTTATATGCACACTTGGAATGGGTGGTATAATAAAATAATAATATGTGACCCATCACACAAAAGGGAATGTGAGGTCGACATTTTTACAATTGATTTGTTTTAGTAGAATTCATAGCTGTATGGAATGTCTAACTCACAAGAATATTGGAACATTCTAAGTGTAAATCAGTAGAAATAAGAACAAAGTATTAAAAAAAGCTCAGCAAAGATAATAACTGATTTGAGCACAAACTAGGGGATATTATTAATCTATATGTCCTCATGTTATCTGGTTACCCTGGTTACAGGGGAAAAACAAATGATGAAATTATTAACATGGTTATAGGTCCTATTTTTATCATAAATTGTATATATATATAAAGACAAGCTTTAACCTGTGCTTCGCACTGACAAAGCTTGGTATTCAACCCTTTGAGTTTACAATTCTCATCTTCATCCACTACAAGCCGCCAAATGTAGTGGATAAAGATGACTTGAAGTGAGTGAAAAATTGCAGAAAATTGCCATGTATTGGTAAAAAGTTTTATGGAAATTTTCCTTCTAAACCCTTTAGTTATTGGAAAATAAAGTCTGTTTTCAGAGTTGTAACATGATGCTTTGATGCATCGTGCAGACTGAAAGGGTTAAGCCATCTTCAATATTAAAGATAAAAACCATCACAAGATATACATTGAATCCCGTGTGAAAGGCAATGCTAAAATACGATGCATAGTTATTGTAACTACTGATAACGAGGTCAATTTGTTTAAAAATGATATATGACCGTACCCAAAGTATTTTATTTTTGTGAAATTTGAACCTGTGAACAAAAACTCCTAATAATCGAAATCGATAGATATAAAAAATATTTCCAGGCAAGAACGATTGTGTACACGGTGGGACCAAAGATTGATACGATATCAATTGCATTAACACTCTAACCGCCGGCCACGATTATATTTGTTTCTTCGTTTTTTATTAGCACTTTTTCTCGCAACAGAGATCCGTCACACACGCACAAGCGTGCTCGACAAATGTCAGACGAACGTATCAATGATAGCGTGGTACAAAAAAAGTACAGGGCCTACGTACGGCGTTGTCCAGTCCGCGCATGTATGACAATGCCTTACCCCTTAAAAGGCTGAGCTATAAGATTGCATTTTCTACCCATTTGCAGTTGTTTCTCGCTACCATACCGTGACCCACAGCAGTGGGTAGCAATTATTTACAACTGTACAATTTGAATTAAAGTTTGCCCATCCTGTATTTCGCATTTTACAGTTTATAGGCAAAATTAAAAATCCAAAGACAGCTAAAGACTTAATTACATGTAGAGCTGAAAGGATCATCACGTTATTAACTCTTTTAGGTATACATCGGACACCTAGTCTTTGGATTCTTCTTATATATGCATACCTCATAGGGGACCTGTTTCCAATATCACATATAAAAAGGCATGCGTTTTATTGTCAGTTGAGCAAAAAGACCGATTTTGCACCTACATAATTATAAATTACATAATGCTATTTGAATAATTAGACTTGAATAAAGTGTTACCATGGTTACCTGATAATTTGCCCACCTATTAATATGATGCCTCTTGTGGATGAAATTTCAACCCGATATCACTGGCCTCTTGTGCAGAGTCTGTAGGCTACTTTAAGTGTGATTATAGAGACAGGCGGCTGTTACGAAAACCCCAGCAGTATAGCAGCTCGCCAACAGGAGAATAGCGTACGTAATCATGGTAACAATGTAATAACTGTGCCGTGCCAGCAAATATGGGACGTCGGCCCAACGTTGGTTTACTGTTGGGCCACCGTCGTAGACGGTGGTCCAACAGTAAAACAACGTTAGGCCGACGTCTCATGTTTGCTAGGATACGTGCAAGCGTCACAGATGAGGGACCAAGCGAGTCTCCCATACTCCTCCCCTCTTGGCTTTCTCACTTGGGTTCACAGATAGGTGTACAACCCTAACGTGAACATAATAGTATATGTGTTCCCCAGGTATGTTACATCAGGTCTAAGAACACGGCACAAGTCGTCATCGTTTTGATACCAACGTTTGCATCCAGATCGTGACAGCACATCTGCTTTCAGATTTGTCTTAAGACAAAGAGGTGGGTTCTGAACAAAATATTATTACGCAATACGGTGGGATAATATTATAGTATGCATATATATTATATTCTTCAGTAGGCCCTATCTGCTTAGGCTACATGTAAATTAAAAAAAATACTGCCTTTTTGCTTTGCACGACAGCATACTGGTGGCTTAACGGAGGGCCATCTTCGCAGACGGTGGTCCAACATTAAACTGGCACTGAGGTCTGTTGAGAATTGAGGCGCTATAGAAGTTTGTATTTTATTTTATTGATCAGTGTTGATGGTGCAAGTCGAATGTTTGTTGGGTTGTCTCGGTGTTATAGTATGGCAAGACCCATGTGACCCCAGCAGTGCTCCTCTTTGTAGTGATATCAGTGTAACGAGAATTGAATTTCCATGTGTACATTGGAAAACCAGAACAGCAACGACAGACGTTTACGTAACTCTAGCCTTCCCCTAAATCTAAACAGGTTTGGGTGGTTTCAATTACCACTAGACTATAAAAAAACACCAGGACCGTACGCAGCATGAAGTGAGCTCAGTCCCATTAAAGTTACACCCATGGAATCAAATTTGATCTTACCGTTTCCCCAAAGCACTGTTTATTTTGATAATATAATGCATTTTTAGCCAATAAGCGTAGTCGAATTTCTTGTGAAGATTTAGGAAAAAATGCACAGCGTATTTCCCATTGAGGTGTGACGTGATGTAAGTTGGTATATTCTCACAATACACAATCTTACCTGAAGCCAGACTGATCGTTAAGTTAGATAATTGAATACTGTGTGCATTTATTCCAAAAGTGTACGAATTGGTCCATTCATTGCAAAAATATGGTTATTTTCCGAGCTTAGCCACCACTTTGATAAATATAGTGAAAAACACCCCCCCCCCCTATGTTAGAAAACGGGCTGTACAATTGATACCACAATTTGATTGTACATACCACCTGGCGTTGTTCCAGCATAGGTATTCTATCATTCTGTCAATTCAGATTGTAGATAGTTTGCCGGTTGAACGCAATTTTTTTTTGTGTCCCTGCTCCTGGACTAAGAAGGTTGGGCACTTGAAATGATATCGACATATATTTAGAATCAATCACAACCTAGGTGCACAACCTTGCAAAACGACTACTGGAAATTGTCAGAAGGTTAATAAAGGCGGCCATTACCAAAAAACTTGAATTTGTCAATATATTGCTCAATATTTAAGATAATTTGCGTTTAAAGTTGTTTAGACCTCTATTTTAAGATAACAGATCAATATAAAACCAGTCCTGAAGTTATGTCTTGCTACACATATGTTTTGAAAATATTATTTCGCACTGGATATTGTTAATCACTAATGCTAAGAAAGCATCAGGAACATTTAATGTCATAACAATGTGTATTGATTATGCACTTGATATGGGTATTGGAATGGTTGCTAGTAAAAGTACTTTTCGTACCCACCTGGGTAGGGTCAATAGGGGTTTGTCCCATATGTTGCATGCTGCACGGCATGCTACGGATTCACTAGTTTATAGCGATTATCTAAGAGAAGCTTCAGCCTCCATGTGTCTGGTTATAATATCGGGACAGATTGCCACCGGGGTAACCTAGTTCCTCCACTCTCGAGTGGTGCCAATGTTGGCCGTGGTAGAGCCCTAAACAACCGGCAATAGTGTTTGACATTATGTATCTCACGTGGTTTAGTTCTATCTGACCAGAGGATAGCAGAGCCATGCTTAAGGCCACTATGCTTCAGCGTTACATTGCATAGCGAAATCCACGTCTCCAATCGTCTGGGCATGTCTGGAGGTAAATCCTCTAGACATGCCCAAGACCCTTTACCGTGCGAGTGAAGGAAAACGCACAAAATAACTCACCATGCCCTATCTCTCCACCCTTACGTCATCATCTCTACATCGTTTATCTCATCAATGGACTGCACTGTTTTTTATCGTATTACAATATTACTTAAATGACCTTAGTGCCAAAACATGACGTTCAGCCGAACAAAACAAAATTAATAACACTGAAAATAATACTGTGAATAGAACCACTGTTCGCAGGGATTAGCAAATAGCTTATCTATTTGACATGTTAGAGGATCATTATATGTAGATGTGGTTAACAAAAAATAAAACAATATGTTGTATTGTGTATGAAAGACAGTTGTGCTATTTAACTCTTTAAGTGCTTCATTACTACTTAACATTTTCCTTTCATTTGAAGTTGGCATTGCTCACGCAATTGCCAACTTCAAATGAAAGGAAAATACCTCCTCACTTAAAAATTAAACCTGCTAAATTTCACAATGGGGGCTTTACTCAAGATTTATACATGCATATTTGTTCAATTTCTTACAAATTTTAGTTGTGGAAAAACAGTATGAATGCGCTTAAAAGCGTCCCCCGCACTCAAAGGGTTAATTATCATAATCATTGTCAATTGAGGTCACAATGGGTTATACACGGCTGTATCTTTACTTTTCTCACTCGAGCAGTTTTTGTTGCAATCCTTCTTGCAACCACATGCGATTTTTACGTGTCATTTGTGGTGGCCATCGTAGGTTTGTAGATTCAACTGGAATAAGATTATCATTTTTTACAACGTATCCATTTCCCCAGGCTTGCAGGAGGGCTTGGCGATGTAAGCCGTCTTTTGCTGTCGCCAATGCTGCAGTGTCAGCAACTTCTGTAGTGCCGATTTGTTATTATAAAACTTGATGAATCTGAGCTACATATAGCTATGTATCACATCTTTCAAAGTTGTCATTTTGTTGGATTATTCCTTCACAGGAAACTACTTCTCATGGTCTTACACATCTAACATGATTTCAATGTGAGCACCATGACATCATCAGCTATCCTGATGTTTTCGTTCTCTGTGAACAATGATGGAGGCATATTGCTGCAAACTTTAAAAGTAAATTATCTTAAATAGTGACCGAAATATTGACAAATCAGGTTTTTCTGTGATTGCTTCCTTTTAATTTCCAGTAGGGGGCCTAGTCGTTTTGCAAGTTTGTGCACCTAGTTTGTGATCCTAGATATAAGTAGATATCATTTCAGGTGCCCAACTTTTTACAAAACGCGGTGTCAGGTCTTGTCCCTGAGTATAAAGATAATCCCCCAAAGTAATATCAAAGATTATTTACAATAAGATGGTCGACTTGCGGATTTCAACATACAAATGCACGTAATACATTATGCAGTGGTGTCCCCTTTTAATGGGAGTTGGAACTACGCCTTGGCAAGTGTATCATCATATAAAACAAGTGATAATTTCACCACGCTAGCCTCCAAATAAAAAATAATATTTTTCTAGGTTTGACAGTTATGACAATATCTCTACAAAATTTATTTTTGGAACGAAAATAACTGCTAATATAGCAGATATGTCATCTTATATTATGATAAAATTTTGGAGATTAAAATGTCTTCATTTAAGTAACAGAAGAGTTGTGTACAGAAAGTACAGACATACATGGGCACAGAAGGGGAGGGGAGTGACAGTATGTCGTCAAGCATAGCGACCACAAAGGAGATCCGGGAAAAACACTGATAATAACCATAACTTGACAGACGTGTCTTTTGATTCAAAATTTTATTATTAAAAAAAGATATATTTAGAACACATGAGCAATATTATGAAATTATAGTATGTAAGCCTTCTCTCTCGGACCACTGCCATCAATGTTACTGAGGACTCGAGCGTTAGCAGTAGACTCTATACTGATATCTTAAAAACAAGACACATTCTTTTTTATGACAAAATTTATTGATAGTTGAATTTTAATAATTTTAAATTCTCCTTTCATTACTGGTAATAATGTGTTCATTGTTTTCCAGCAGTACCTGGTGTGGCCGAATTGGGACATATATAATTATGTAATATTAACGTGAAACATTCACAACTTGCATGTGATTTAGTGTCTTTCGTGAACGTAATAATTTCATCTCTTTTATGACTCCTATGTAGAATCTGTTCAGATATATTTCCGAAAATTCGTTCATTTCAACCAATTAATTGTATTAGGTTTCGACGTGGAGCAAAAGCCCCACACTCTAAATATTTAAATATGGCTTTTTAGACAGAAATGCATGCAATTTGTTATTGGCATTAAAAATACTTTACATTGATCACATGCAGATCGCGACCCTTTGCGACATATACATTCACTGATATACAAGAATATTCGTCTCCTCAATGGTAATACCCTATTATGGCCTGAATGATTTCAGCATTGAATTAGCTAATTCTGTGACAGAATCGCTCAGATCAGGTGAATCAGCAGTAACAGTAACATGCTTTATATCAGCAAAATATTTATGTTCAGGTATATTCCGAATGCTAAAGGATATGTGTCATTATCTTGGTTTTCTTTGCCCGTATCTACCCTTGGACGCATCGTCACCTGCTAACAAATACGAGACGATGAACCAATGATGGGGTAATGCTGGACCAGCATTATAAACGTTGGACCAGCGTCACTCTATAATTTGGTCAACGTCTCGTGTTAGCTGGGCGTCACCTGCTGTTTGTAAACAACAAATATGCAACTTGTTTATACGGGCGCATCAACCCCTGAAGTACCAAAGGAAATAAGACAATTAAAAAGTATTGATAACTAACCACACAATTATTGGAGAAAAAAAGTAAATCTCCGTCAATATTTTTTTTGATTTTATGATGTAATGTATGTATTGTTTTTAATGGGAACAATGTAATAATTACTCGTCGTAAAATGGTGAAATCATACTTGATATATGGTAAGAGCATTATTTCCAACCCCCAATACCGGGGGACAGCACTGAGAGCGATTTCACTTTTGGGAAGAGTTGACCATCTTATTGTAAAGAATCTTTAGTAATAATAAGTCCCTTGCAAAATTGAATTTATGTCGCCACAAAATAAAATAAAATAAATAAAAATCTTTATTTAAAGAGGGTAAACCTAATGAGCATTTGCCCATCTTCCTTGGGGCCCTCAAACATTCAAAAATACAAAATACATAATACATAAAAAGCAGCATCTGCTTACTATACAAGTAAGCATATACTGCCTCTTGTCTCTGCAGAGCAGTGTAAGCTATGTACAAGCAATAATGATAATATATATACAAAATTGAATAACATAGTTGTTGAACAATATATGCTACATTGTATCGGCGAATTACTTAATATTAGCTATATTTATTTTCTTCTAAAACTATTTTAATGTACAAGTTCTTGAATTTGGTAAATGTTTATGAAGATTTTATGTTTTCTGGTAAGGCATTCCATATAATTACGCCTGTGTATGATAAGGATTTATGATGTGTTCTAGGAAAAAATAATTTTTTATTGGCTGAAGATCTAAGTGAATAACTCGAATGGTCTTTAATATTAGTAAACATAGTCTGTATATATTGAGGCGCATTACCATTAACTGCTTTATAGACAAGACTAAACTGCTTAAATTTTACTATTTCATTGAACGGTAACCATTTTAGCTGTTGAAACATTTGTTTACTTGGGGTTAAGGGAGGTGCTTCTAATATTAATCTTGCTGCTTTCTTTTGGATTTTAATGATTTTAGTCTGATTTTCTTTCGAGCAGATACCCCAAACAGAGCTACAATATTCAACGAGTGGTTTAACATAATAATCATAATATTTAATCCTGGTTTCTAATGGCAAGTATTTTCCAATCGTTCTGAACAGGAATAAACGGTAGGAGGTACACTTTTTGACCTGAGCGACCTGCATAGTCCAGGAGAGAGTATTGTCTACATTAACCCCTAGTAGTTTTGTACTGTTTATTCATCAATTATAGTATTACCTATTTTTAATTTGCTGAATTACAATTAGTATTTATCTGAACAGATTTCTCTCTATTAGATATAAATAAGGTTTTAGTTTTTTCAATGCTAAGTACCATTTTGTTTTGAAGACACCATGTATCCAAACTGACTGCACATTCTTGTAGTTTTTTAATTATTTTATCTTTGGTTTTGTATTCACCACTCTCAACTGCATCATCTGCGAATAGGTTGATGTCACTTAAGTATTTTTCTAGAGATATATCGTTGATGAAAATAATAAAAAGTTGTGGACTAGATCAAATGCTTTGCATAAATCTACTAGCAATAAGCCGATTTCATTGCCTCTATTTAATGCTGAGAGCCACGTGTCTACCATGAGAGTAAGTGCAGTCTCGCATGAATGATTGGCTCTAAAACCCGATTGTCTTTGGTGAAGCAAATTGTAGGATGTCATATATTCATACAAATGAATTGATACAAATGGATTGATACAAATAACAAAATACGTTAGATTTGAGTTAGCTCGTTGTTTTTATCTGCAAAGAAAATCTAAAATAAATTAACGTTTTTTGCTGTGTGATGAATTTTTAGTCCAATGTAAGTATGTAAAAATTATATGATACTAACATTATTACTTTTGCAATGACCAATACAAACAAGCTATTTATTTTTAGTTACTCACTATCTCCAAGCAGTAAGTAAAAAATTCGTCCGGCCACTGAGCCTAGCCTTAAAGTCGTTCATAAAAGAACAAACATCCAGAATACGTTACACATTGTGTAATGTATTCTGGTAACATATTTCTCTGAAGTATTTTGCTCTTTAATAAAAAAACGTCGTAATAGTGCATTATGTTTCGTGACTAAAGTACAAAACACTCATACTATAGATAATACAATAATTTACTGGATATAGTGACATATATTATTATAATTACATTATTATAACAAGAATCTTGTATCTTCTACTTTGGTAACGTATTTTGCATTTTTATTTGAAATATTAACCAACAGGCACGAAATGACACCAACATAATGTTATGAAAATAATCAAACATGTACTTAGACAAAAACACTTCGCTTATTCTATATGTGTGATAACTCCCATTATGCATACAAATAAGACATATTACGTTACAATTAATTCTGGCAATGATTTTTAGTTTTGTGAAATATTAGATACAATTGGCCTGGTAACAAAAACACACATATTTTATTTTATTTTTGAGGGTTTTTTTTAACCGATATCGAATGGTCATTGAGCATATACCCACTACTATTCTTATTAGGAAAAAAAACCATTAATATTTTGTAATATTAGCCAACATGCACGAAATGACACTGATTCAGTATATATTGCTATACAAATGATCAAACACAAAAACACTTCGATTATTCTATCTAGCAGCGTGTAATAACTTCCTTTATAGCCTACATACAAATACAGAATACGTTACAATTAACATTTATTCTGGCAATGATTTTGGGCCTGGTGAAATAACAAGTACAATTATTGGTCTGGTACAATTGGTAACAAAGACACACATAATTTATTTTATTTTAGATATTTTATTTAAACAATATTGAATAGTCATTGAACATATACACACTACTTTTCTTATTATGAAAAAAATAAAGTAAACAACACTAATATCACTATATCTCATATACTGCAATGTAATAAAACCATTCACACTGAGCAACATTAAAATAATATAAATATCTTATATTTTGCATGTTTTATTTTGCATAGTATTTATACGTAAATGCTCAATACATATCGCATATTTTGGAAAATGTTTACACATAAAAAATGTAACGTATTCTGTATGTGTTCTAGGTGTTCTTACCATGCTTACCTGTTCATTAAAAAATGATCCTTTGATGTTTTTGATTTGGTATCTCATTTTTTAAGAACATTTTTTTGCCTGTCCAGAAATAATCTCAACAAAATTATCTATTCTACCGGAGTTAAAAAAGTGCATTTGGAAATCAAATTAGAAGTTTTGGGAAAATATGTCTCAAATATGCAGTACCCCAGTAAACACAAAACATTTGTATATCATTTATACAATGTTGGACCAACATCGAAGACGTTGGGCCGACGCTGTACTAATGTTATACAACTGTTTTGTGCTTACTGGGACACGATAGCACATATAAACCCTCTCACCGGTAAAATTGTCTGATTTTTTTTGCATTTTAAGCAAGCCTTATTTTTAACGTTGGTCCACCGTCTACGATGCTGCACCAACGTTAAACCAACATTGATTTAACGTCTTGTATCTGCTGGGGACACAACACCACGAGAGGTTATCCACGAAGTGTTATGTATTATGAAATATAATGTGCCGTTTATGGCCAAATAAAAGTGGTTTAAAATGTTTCATACTAATTTAAATTCCGGTGATGGTAACTAAATTAGTCAATGACATTGAATAGTGATCATACAGTAGTTTTACTATACGATATTGCAATTCGTGTTTAAAATGGCTTGCATGTTTAACCCAGAATTCTGACATAGAAATGCACAAATGCGCCCGACTTTAGAGGTCATCTATCACCCCTTATATAGGCCTAGTATGAATAATTTTGTGATAAATAAATCAAAGTTGCCACAAGATTGGACACACGTGTTCCCTTATATGGGGTGATTGGCTATCGTGTGACCCTCTGAGAGGGTCACGTACATGATAGCCAATCACCCCCATACATGGGGTGATTGGCTATCATGTGACCCTCTGAGAGGGTCACTGTATAGCCAATCACCCCATATAAGGACTTAATTATTCATACCATATAAGGGGTGATAGACCACCTTTAATTTGTGGCAAACAGATTGATTATGATTTCAGACATTATATGCGCGGTGAACTCTTCTGGACATAAATGAAAATGGGTTGTAAGTGCAGCGCTGGAGTCGTGGTAGCGGGATGTACAATTGCCGCATGTCTAGCATCATTGCTGATAGGGCTGCTGGCTACATCATTTAAAAAATTGGAGACATCAGAAGGTGAGGTTTTGCATACGGATTTTCACCATGACTAGGCCTACTGTGATCTGCAAAGCCAAAAGGCAGTATCTGCTTACTTGTAAAATATACTGCCTTTACAGTACAGGTAGCAGTGAAAACATATTATTGTTCAATATTGTTGTCACTTATTGAAGAATTAACGAAATCAAATTTAACCATATTTATCATCATGGCTCCCAGACTTATTGATTTGCCGATCTGTCGCTTGTATTTCTTTAGTGAGCTGTTCATACATTTCTTAGTAACAGATAGAATCAACCATATAAAGGTCACCAATACCAACATACAAATCAGGTAAAAACCTTGAATATATATTATAGTCTCATTAAAGCGGGATTTCAATGTATTGATAGAACATTTGGACAAAATCTGAAAAGATCCAACTGCTTTTGACTTTTACTGTATTTCCTTTTTCACTGTGTATTGTTGGCATTAAAGCATAATGTTTGCCTGTCTGTGTATTAATCTGTATGTCTAGTTGGCTTGATTGACATGCTCGCTCGGTCACTTGCTTGATTGTTAATTTATCTATAATAACTCGTTCATTCATTCATTCATTCATTCATTCATTCATTCATTCATTCATTCATTCATTCATTCATTCATTCATTCATTCATTCATTCATTCATTCATTCATTCATTCATTCATTCATTCATTCATTCATTTATTCATTCATTCATTCATTCATTCATTCATTCATTCATTCATTCATTCATTCATTCATTTATTCATTCATTCATTCATTCATTCATTCATTCATTCATTCATTCATTTTACCTTATTTGTATGTTGGTATTGATATTACATTTATGTAGATATATAGAAATAAATTAATTTGTTTATTTATTAATTAATAAATTCATTTATTCATTCATTCATTCATTCATTCATTCATTCATTCATTCATTCATTCATTCATTCATTCATTCATTCATTCATTCATTCATTCATTTACTATTTATTTATTTATTTATTTATTTATTTATTTATTTATTTATTTATTTATTTATTTATTTATTTATTTATTTATTTATTTATTTATTTATTTATTTATTTATTTATTTATTTATTTATTTATTTATTTATTTATTTATTTATTTATTTATTTATTTATTTATTTATTTATTTATTTATTTATTTATTTATTTATTTATTTATTTATTTATTTATTTATTTATTTATTTATTTATTTATTTTTTTATTTATTTATTTATTTATTTATTTATTTATTTATTTATTTATTTATTTATTTTATAATTTATTCAAATTTGTTATATCTCTATTTATTATAGTCGGGTTGAAGTACGATGTTAATGGACGAAAGCTGTCAAAGGAGCCTTCACACGAAGGTCTTTATTCATACATACCTGGCTTTCGATTCGTCAAATTCCCAAGCGTCACAGACACCATCGCCGTTGAGGATTTAAAAGTATGTAGAGCACATAACACATTGACATAACTTTTTGAAATTTCTCACTCTCCACGGCTACCCGCAACGTTTCACTAGTACACGTCCTACCTCATGGAAATAGATTACATTCCGTGAGTGTCGTGAAAAAACATCAAACATGTTTGATATTTTTTAGCAGGTTTCGCGAATATTTATTTCCATGTTATCTGTCAAGCAAGTCACTCATTAATTCTGATAGTATTATTTAAATGTGTGTTTAAAATCTCATTTCAACGCAAACTATGACTGTTCAAACGATAATATTTTCCTTGACTTGATTCCACCTTGTCAATTTATATTTAATACATTTGGGAATTTAATTGTAACTATTTGTTTTTTATATTAACTAACGAAGAAACAATGATTGTCTGGTTTGAGAAAAAATGTAACATGTCATCAGATTGCTGTTATGGAAGTCGTGGGACAATCAGTGATCGCCAAGTAACAATATTATATATATATGCATTTTCTTTGTCTAAAAACAAGCTATTACGACAGGCCGGCTCATTCAAAAAGGTCGTGATATACGATAAAATGCCGGGTGTTGCACAATGATAGTTCGTGACAAATTTCGCAAAAAATTAAGCCTGAAAATTCTCTAATCAGGTGGTGTTCTTGGTACAATGATCATGTAGGCCTACCATGTTACCTTCCGCATGGTTATGAAAGTGTTATCACTGCCAACAACACCACACCACAGGCGTCATTATAAAGGCGGAGGTATGTACGACGCTGAACGTTTAGATAAAGCAAAAATGCAAATTTTGAAGTAATATATTTCTGCTATACCACTCCCTCTATGCAACTACCCCCGTATTATAAGCTGTATCTGCTGATCAGATAATTAGCTTCTCCCTCTTTATTACAATGCAAATAATTATATTGCCATTACATTTATGTAGATATATAGAAACTATATTATTATAATTTTATATATATATAATATATAATTTCCTTCTCGCTGGACTTTTTTACCTTAAATAGTTGCCCTGATTAACGCATATCTTGAAACATGTTGCAGTGCTTGAACGTTGACGGAGTCACCATCAGATTGTGGGTGACGTATCAATACAAGCCAAGATCACAGTCAATATATAAGCTAGCTAAGCAATTCAAGGATCAGGATAGCTATAAACAGATACTAAAATATGTCGGTGAGTGATAGGAAATTTGCTCTGTCTCACACCGAACGTTGTGTTCGCGTGAAACACATATCGCGAATATATAAATGTAAAAAAATAATTCAGCTTTGTTTTAATATTATATTGCATGGATAACATATCACAGTAAATAGTTCTACAAAAAAATATAAGATTTAGTTAAAATATAAAAATTCACCGTATATATGCAAAATGATACACCATTTTTTCACGCCACAACGGCCTACAAGCACGTGTTTCTAGCAGAAGTATTTTATCTTGTCCTCTTGCAAAATGTTATGCGACTTTTGTCAGCATAAATATAATTTTTTATGGTATATATATATATATATTATTTTAACCTTTTTATCTGTCTTTCAAGTCTAATGACAAAACACTGTGGCAATGTCGAAAAATTTAGAAATGTTAATTCACCCGATGTGATCAAAAAGCCAAATTGTTAAAAAAAAATATTGATTATTGAAAACAATTTTAATAATCGTTTTTCTCCTTTCATGGGTCAGATCAAAATTTAAAATATTTTACTATTGGACTTACTGTGCCTTATGTCCGCTGGAATTACGTTACGTTATCACACTTTTGTCATCTAAAAAGTGTGACGCATTTTCGGCATTGGAAGCTACACACCTAAATAGGAATATTTGGGAAATGCTAGGATCCAGCGCTAAAGGCGTCCTAGTACGCTAAATACAATAAAAATTACAAATCCATATAGAACAATATATTTGTACTCTAGCTCGAAATATGTGGGATGACAATAGATAGCCAGTGATCACGTAATGAATATTGCTGTAGTGGGCTTCTGTCCGGCACTTCAAAATACATTTAATTTTAAGTGGGTGAAAAATACAATTATTGAGTCATCGTGCTGCGAATAAACATGTTATTGAATTGTCGTGATGCGACAGTTTCAAATGCAATTTTGTAATCTCCGTCTTTATAAGAGAATAATCTAATCATACTAACTGTTTAACAATTCAACTGATTTGATTTTTGTACACTGTTTAAGGAGCTTCTGCGATTCGTGACGTGTGCTCCCGTTTTAACGTGACCCGCTTCCAGCAGGACAGGGCATCGTTCCAATCATTGGTTCTTAAAAGACTTACAGAACGCTATGACGAGATGGAAAGCGACGTGATAGAAGTACAGGTAGGCCATGTGATATATAATTACTATGGACGATTCCCGTAGACGCGCGAAAAAATGGCTTGCAGTTTTTTAATCAAAATTATATATTTACGTGAGCGATGTTACATACTTATCAATCTAATTAACTGATTAATGTCACGTTTTGAAATTATAATTCAGTTTTATACAAAATCAATAGAATCAAGGGTATCAGAGCATAATTAAAATTGAGAACTAAAGTAGGTATTTCACCGGGCTTGCAACTATTTGACGACATTGCCGAATGCCCCTGGCGAAAGCCAAATTTGTGTAGTTCCCCCAAACTTCTCCAAGCATTCCTCAAGTCTCCCCAACTAATTCCCAGTGTCTCCAAACTGTATGACAATTAAAATTTGGTATGTCATTTTTGTAACACCGAATCCATATTACAATCGATGCACAACTGTAAAGTAAATACAGTATAGAAAAAAATTAAAACTGCAAGGCAAAACACTGTACTTGGAAAACAACATTTTGCTATTTTATACATTACTTTCCAATCATCAACGGCATCACATATTAAAATATCCCATGCGAGAAAAGAAATGAGTGTCACAGAAGTAGCTATATAAGGATAGATGACTGTAAAAACAGATGGATGGAAGTAGAATCGCATGTAACAATGATAACTATAATTAATATAAATTGTAAATCATCGACGAATAAAGTACGGTCACAAAGAGAGGTAGTAGACATGGTAGAAAAAGTAATCATTCCAAACACAGTATGGGAAATGGAAGAAAACTAGGGCAGCGGAAAATAAAGTGTAAGAAACACTGAACACTGACGAAAGAAAAGTAAATAGAAAGGCAAAGCAAATTGCCTGACAGACAAAGAAAGATCATACAAAACAAAAAGAGATGACTGGCGGAAAAAAATAATAGGAAAAAAAGAAAGCATATAGCAGAATAGTATATGATAGCAGTATATGATAGCAAATGAAAAAATAAAATAAAATCACAGAGAAGAACAGCAGACGCACAGAAAGCGGTGAGACAGAAAAATGTGAGATGAGAAACACGTTACAAAGAAAGTATACACGAACGAAGGAATAGAAACGTGTCCAGTGGAAGTCGCGAGTGCACCAAGAACTATATATATAGAGATACACCAAGGAGTGTTAGTATTAACCCTTGTCCTGCTAGTCCCGTATATATACGGGGTTAATGATGTTTTAGATTAATAAAAATATCACTCAATCTGATAAAATAGTTTTTGGCAGATGCTTGGTTGATCCAATAATTTAACATTGCACATGTCTACTTTTCATAAATAGTAATATTTTTCGTCATTTGAAGCTGGAAATTGCGTTAGCAATTCCAGCTTCAAATGACGGAAAATCCAATTGAAGCAATTCAGCAGGACAAGGGTTAACTCATAAACATGATGAACAGCTAAATTAAATAATTTAAATTTCAACCCACCTGAAGTTGTGTCTCGCTACCGCGCCCCACACCTTCAAGTGGGTAAATATTACTGATATTTGTTTATTTAGAGACCAAACATTTGCAAATCTGGATGTTTAAACATTCATTTCGTTCACAATAAGTGTGATTTAAACGCCTAGGAAAACAGATTTTAAGAGCGAACAATGTCGTGAGTTGCGGTGTGAGGTTTAACCCTTTAACCGCCAAATTATTCAATCTGAATTTTCACTCACTTGAAGTTGTGTCTCGCTTCAAGTGAGTGAAAATTATTCAGATTTGACAATACGGAAGTCAGCTGTTTTTAAATCTTGCTGGTTGATGTCACATTTTATCTTTATCATGTTCAAAAGGTGGTACTTAATCTGCTGATGAAAAATAAAAACAGGAATATATGCGGCACCGGCGGTTAAAGGGTTAACAAAGTGCTTAAAGTCACGTTGTGGCAGGAACGGTTAACTGTCTTAGCATATATATATTTTTTCTGATTTTCATTCTTCTCAAATTTTAAATTGTTACCGCAAATATCTTCTCGAAGTAAAAGAAAAAGATAAATTTTAAACATATCAACGCTGATGATCAGTACATACATGTACTATCAGTACATTCATGTCCAATCTGGAACGGTCCAAATTGTATTAATTTTACTATATTCGGAATGGAAAGGACATGATACACGCTGTATCTAAAAGCTGTCTCTTGAAGTGTACGTATGCCGCCTGGACATATTTGTTAGAGGTAGACGACGTATTGTAATGGGGATATTTCGACTTGAATTGTCTGTGATAAGTTGGGTATTGAAGTTTCATGTTTTTGGTATTATCTCAATATAAAATCTCTATCGCTATCACACCGTAATCAGTACGGTATTCAGGCTCGCAAGTATCTTACAGCCCAGTACACAAGAGACGTCGGCCCAACGTTGGTTTGTAGTTGGACCAACGTCGTAGACGGGGGATACTTGTCTCTGGTGGCAGATAATTAAATTTGCTACCTTGGAAGTGATAGCGTAGTATTGTTTTAAATATGTCAGGTCATTATCATGGATATACTAGTAAAAGAAGGCACTGGTAATCTGATAATAAAATTGCATGTGCTATAAAAATACGTATATACAATGTTACAACGTAGCTAGTAGTCCCTCTATAAAATACTAGTAGCCAAAAATGTTAAAAGGGTATGCTTTCAAATACTTTCCACCACTCGAATCTCTGACCATTTTTTTGTTATCGGCCAAACTGTTCAAATTCATGGGATGATAACAACCAAAAAGTGTAACCGAATCACGACGCATCCAACAAACATATTCTATAAAAATAAGTAAAAATGATACATATGTCAAAGTTAACATGTAAACAGTCAATAAAACAATTTATACATGTTGAACTGTAGAACAAGGTACACCAAGCTATTGGTATGCGTGAGCAATGTGGGGTTATACCCATAATTATATCACTATAATTAATGTGATAGACCATGCTGACGTTGTTATCCATCAAACAAGATACACTGACCCAATGTTGGTTCAATGTTGGGCCAGCATCGCAGATGATGGTCCAACATTGAAACACCATTGGGTCAGTGTATCGTGCAGACTAGTTATGCACCGATTGATGTTACAGATAAAAAGTACCTCTGTTTCTGTTGCTATATAATGTATACAATGTGTGTTCTCAACCAAGACACATCTATCTGTACGTTCAACATATTCAATATAATATAATATACTCAGCAGACATGAAACGTCCAGACTGCTGGTTTAATGTTGGCCAGCTCGCAGACGTTGCTCCAACGATAAAGCAACATTCTATCATCGTCTCGTCTTTACTGGTCCCGCCTGGTATGATGAGTCATTGTCAAAAAGAGCCAAATAAATTTCATCAAAGTATGAGCGTGAATGCAACTAATTAGATGATATATAGGCCTATTCACTAGGAAATACATTTCTTTAGTAAATTTTACCCATATTGCAAGGTGTTATAAGTTATTATCATTTTCGTCACCAAAATGTATGATTTTAAGTTGGATGCCATACTGGAGTTTTGCTTATAAAAACAGATTTTGCTGGTGAAAATCTTTCTAGGGTCAAAATCAAACAACTGTGCTGAGGCAACATTCTGCAGCTACACTATTTGTGAAAAAAATACTATCAAACTACTCCGTCTTGCAATATCTTTTAAAAATCACAGTTATCTTTCACACATCACGATAACGCTCAGCGACGCTCTTTTTCATCTTATAAATGGGTGGGCTTGAATTGGTGACCAAGTATGCAGAACTGAGGAAAGTTTTCGAGGGTAAAATGTAGGAGAATAAGTTCTGATGATACTCTATGGCTGTACATCACCAAGCAGTATTACTGCACGAATATCTATAAGTTCCATTTGAAGATTGTGTGTGTTCAGGTACCACCAGATACATGAGATACAAGCACGTTTTGATTTGTCCTCTGAATAAATGGATAATAGACTGCTGAACACAGCTTAACATCCTAGCAAACCCAAAACATTTGGATAACAATGTACAATTTCGGGTCAACGTCGAAGAGAGCCCCTCGACTAGTGCATTACACATAGACCCTACATCTGGTAAACGTAAATTTAGTAACTGAGTACCGCAGTAATCTAACTTGATCTGGATTGATACTTTAAATGTCTTTCATTTAAAAATATAGAGGTCCCAATCATTTCTATGTGTATTAGTTGAAATAGCTGTCATTTAGGATTTGAGCTCTAAATGAAAAAAATATATAAGAATAATTGTCTAGAGGTTTGTATTAAAACTATTGCAACTTAACATATTTTTTTCCAAGACAATCGTTGAATAGTTAATATAACTCAGTGTGATAATGCTACCTGAATAATATTCATATCTCAAAAATAATTGAAAAATCATTACAAATATTTGTAATAAAAAAATGCTTTAATTTAACCCGTTCACTACGAGTACCGGCGCAGCTCCGATATAAACAACCTTACCACAGTAGTACGTATGTACCAGCGATACGCCGATATGACTGTCTGGTTCATTTGTGGTGTTGTAATCGCCAGGTCTACCCAACAAGCACGAGCCTATTCCTCAATATCAGGAATAAGGCAATGTTCCCAGTTTCTTGCATTCACCTGTTTTGCTACACAATCAAACTTTCTTTTGCTTGGACGCTATTACTAGTTTACCATGGGGGTTATCAGGTTATTACCCC
The DNA here is from genome assembly GCA_964017125.1 of Flabesymbios commensalis. Classification (NCBI taxonomy): domain Eukaryota; kingdom Metazoa; phylum Annelida; class Polychaeta; order Terebellida; family Flabelligeridae; genus Flabesymbios; species Flabesymbios commensalis. The sequence continues at coordinate 59,660,201 of OZ024908.1, forward strand.
CTACCCCTTTTTATCATTCTGTTTTCACACTGTATGTGTTCTGGAGTTACCCTGTGTTGATAAGCAATTACCATTAGTCCCGTCTGTAACTCGTATGTCACTGGGATCTACCTGAAACTGTAAACAACTTTTAAAAATGTGATTTTTGACATATTTGACCTTGAAATGACCTTGACAATACTCTGACATGACCTCAGGATTGTACCCCAATTACGGGCAACCTCAATCCATGTAAACCCTAGCACCCAGCTTAGTGTATTATGTTATGTTCCACATTGCTTCATTTTATCTGTTTCCCGGACCAATTGGGTCAGTACTAGAGGTATTTAGGAGGCCTACTATCAGTAGTGAAATGGTTAACATACCTACAATTTATTTGTGAATGACAATTAGGACTATATTTGTTGCAAGACCATTGATATGTATATAACAATGCGATTTTATTTATTAGTCCTGCTATTATCTGTATCTACGTATGGTTTATTAGGTGGGATATTACTACAAAAAAGGCCTAACTCATTTACCTATTTACAACCTATTTATTGCAAAAATGGCCTAACTCAACAAAAAATGTTCTTGCGGTCATTTCCAAAATGTATTTATTTATTAAATCAACTTATTTTGATGAGATAAATATATTCTGAAAAAAAACAATATTTTCATGGCGTTTTTAAAGAAACTAGAATGTTTTTCTTGATTATCTGAAAACAACAAAAAATGAGATAGGCCATTTTTGCTTTAGGCTGACGATATGTATTTACATGAATATAATTAATATTGTCACGAGTTCCTGGAGCATGCTGAAGTTGTTATCCAGCAAGCACTATGCACTGATAGTCCAAGCTAGTGTAATGTATTTTGTCACTGAACCTTATTTTGTAATATATAACTAAGTTTTTTTAGTTGTTTTTATTCAATTCGATCATGGTGATTTCAAATCTGATGAGTGTAAGATTGTAACTGATGAGTATTTTTAGTAACAGGCAAAATTTAAAATGACCACCATACGAAAATAGTTAAAAATAAATATTTCCCTCTAAAATGTTTTTTTCAGGTATCAAGTGTCTTTCAAGGACTAATGCAATATGTGACTTTTACTTGAAGTGACCTTGGCATATATGAGCCCGCAGAACTTAATTTGGAGTATCAGGCGGGGGATATAGTGCTGATAGAGAAACTCAACAAAGCATTAAATTGTAAATTACTTTTGCTGATCTAGATTGAATAACAGTCGGTGGAAGAAGATTTCACTAGATCATTATAGTCTAATCTTGCTTAGAAAATAATTTCATCGGTGAATTGGGGTATCACAACTGGCGGTTTCTGAAGACGTATACTTTTGCACAGCAAATATATTTTTTTAAATACATGTTACCTCTAGTATATTTGATAAATTGACTAGGCCCTACGACCTCTTTCTCTCTTATGATTAATATAGCTAAGGCCCATATATAAAAGACCACAGACAGGAGCAGTGACTAATCCGTTTAAATATAATGTGATTTTGCTGTTTCCCTAGCGTTTTTCATGTATTAGGGTCTGTATAACCTAACATATTATAACAAGTCACATCGATTCGTGGATCCAGTATTTTTCCATAAATTCGGCAGCAACTTATTGGATTTTGCGCAATTTATTATCAATGTGAAGAAATCAGAAAGAAACATAATTAAACCTAGATGTTTTTTCACTCGTTTGTAAGAAATACATGCACCTATGTTGCCCTCATAAAAAACACAAACTGAGCAAAATAGGAACGTACTGGTTGTCGCAGATAATTTCCCTACTGAGTTCATCACAGAGCAGTATATTCACAGATGGGCATGCACGTAGGCCCAGGGGCGGATCTAGCTTTCCACTGACAGAGAGGGGGGGGGGGGGGTAAAAATTGACGAAGAGATATTTCGCTGTTGTAGTAGGGGGTTCAGGGGGAGATAATTCCCCCCGCGGAAAATTATGAATTTCAAAGAGTTTATCCTGCAAGAGTTTCTCCTGTTTGTCCCTTAGTGTGTCACCAGTTCATGAAAAAAACTAAATAAAATTATGGGTTTTTTCGAGGGGGGGCGGTTAAAACGCCCACTCCCTTGGAGCCGCCACTGACCTGGTCTATCATTAAACAACCCCCTAATCAGAGAAATAGTGTAATTAAGACAGGGCAACAAAAATCCACAATACAGTATTAGTATATATAAACAAAGAAAGCATGTTCACATGCTACAGTACACGTAGTTTACACGTTGGTCAAAGAGTCTTGCATTGAGATTATTGTTAGCTTTTCAAGCCACATATAGTATGTGATTTCAACATAAAGTGTACAAGTGATAGATCATCTTTTTATTTCATCTTGCACGTGCATGGTAATACATTTCGTATATTGAGTGAGATAAACCATTGATGAATATGACATTAAATGAATGGGGGTTTTATGTCACCTTTGTGCACATATAGGCTAAACTGGGCCAGGATAACCTCCTGTGATGGTGAGATGAATGAGATGACACCGCCCTCCAGACACAGGATTCAAAATTTGGTTTGAGGCCGAGCACACTACATGTCGGTCACGGAGGTTCCCCACACGAATGACCATTGATGAAAAAATGGCCTAGATGATGTTTATAAATCAACATTTTCTCTCATTCTCAAGCTGCTGTTAAAAAAGAAGTACTTTGGCTTGGAGTCTGTAAAACTAGTTCTATCAACTGGGAACATCATATTTATAATATTACTAGCCTAATGCTCAATTGCCGATCAATATAAAAAGTACTATATAGTTGCATTATATGTTAATTATATCAGTAAAAATCCCAGGAGTATAGTGACTCATAACAAATATCGATCAATAGCTCGGTATCTATTTCCAACATTATATGTGTACATGTACCATGCAACATCAGGGTATTATATGGACAAAAATGTTTATCAAGGGACCAAATCTGGGCATCATTCTCCTTGATGTTTGTGATTGCTTGCCGGGTGATTCACAATTTCATCAGGTATAAATCACACCCAAAGCCTCAGCCCTTTCATACATTGTACAACGTCAGAGGAGCTACTAAACTTGATCAGTTACAGCTGTAGTAATTGATGCATAATTTCATAATATCAAAACATAAAGTGCATACTAAAATTTGGTATCAATTTTGAATTTTGCATGCTTTATTCAGTACAAACGGTTTGCAATTTGAATTACAATCGGCATTGTCGAACCATGTAAAAACAGTCATGAAACTTTATATGACTCTTCTCTATTGGTTATATTCATGATATTGACTAATATTCGACTTTCCAGGCCATTATATTGTTTGTATAGTTGTAATTTAAAACTATCAATGCTCAGCATCAGCATTTTCCAAAACAAGTTATCTTACCCACAAACACGCAGTGCGATACCTTGATTTATCGAGCATAGGGCCAACTATTTAAAATAGCCAGATACCTTGAATGTCGCGCGTCGCAAGACCGGTGTCGCGCCATATTAAGCATCCCCTCGATATTAAGCTTCCCTTCCGGTTCTGCGCAAGAAGGCACCTAATGTGGTCATAGTGAGACAGCTGTGTGTCTCATGGTAAATGATCAGCAGATGTATATATTATATATTTAATTGCTTGTTAAAGAAAAAGCCTACATGACTTCTGCAATTGCAATATTGCAATCAATGATCAATTGGACACAAATCTATTATCAAATATGTAATACACACACTTGTTGAAATTCAGCAGGCATATTCATACTAGTATCACAGCAATCTTAAATTAAATTATACACTAATTCATTTTAATTCCTAATACATACTATTTAGTAAATTGGAATGGAAATGTCATTCATCATTGTTTAATACATCTTCACTTCTGAATATTACCAATATTTATCAGAAAATTAATATTGCTAGTCTTAAGTGAAAATACTACATTATGATATTACACTACTGTAATTTAAACCATATTATGTGTTATTTATATTATGCCTTGGCAACAAAAAATATAATAAAATATATAATTAATATATACTATATTACATATAAGATATAGTTAGATTATTCATCCCTTCGCCATAGTGTAGCGTGGCGTGTTCAGTGAGAGTGCATACAGAGGGGTGCTTAATTTTGTTGACAGGTACAAGCATGCCAACACCCTGGCAAGACCTTGGGAAGCCATTGTCAAATTAGACATCCCCTTAGTCACAGTGTGGTGACAGTCCTGGTTGGGAGGAGCTTAATATCGCTGGCTTGGCAAGTCGTTTCTAAATTTAACATCGCATAGAATGATAAATTGTTACCGAAACTATTAGAAAATATAAAAACACAAAATTATTAAAATTCAGGGAGCGTAATTATGCAAATATTTCAGCAATATATCATGTCGATTTTTATTTGATTTTAACAAAGAATACGTCTACATAGACTTCCCGTCATCAATAATATCTATCTACCTATATTTGACATTCCAAATAGAAATATCGCATTGTTACAGCAATATATTGCACTAATGTGATCCAAACATATCACATGTTAACAATGTTAAATTTATTATTTTTTGTCAGGGATGCCTACTATATGGGGATGCCTAATATTCGTTGACACCGGCCAATCAGAGAGCCCTTGACCAGGCGTTGACAGCTGGCTGAGAGCATAGATTGCTTGTCTCCGTTGGTATGATAGATCAGATAGATAGATAAGCTCGGAATCTCACGCTGATGTCGTTGTGTTCCCAGCTCCCTGGATGGCGGTCACTATATGATTACTGGCCGCCATGACGAAATTCGGTAGACGTCACTTTCCAAATGAGAGATTGCCAACTTGTCTATATAATATATCTAGCAACGGAAACATGTGACTGTGTATAAGAGATGAACAAGAGGTCAATTCTTCGCGACCTTTTATGACATATAAATCTGAAACATCCAATGAGGTTTGAATCTCAGACACACTCTCAAGATGACCACGTAGACAGAATAACTGATTGTAGTACTCGATACGGCCAGGCTCCTGCGGTATGCACTCGCGTGAGACCGGCCAAGGGAAGATGAACATCAGCTGCGACAACCCGTAACGGTAGCTCGTTTGGGCTCAATCATGCTACTATGCCGACAGCGGATACCACTGTGATTCACATAGGCAATTTGTCTTCAAACCATAAAATACATTGACAACAAAATTAATTATGACAATTTTAGACCAACATAGGCCTATATATTATTTTGTATTTCTGAAATTGATGACAACATTCTCAGTCTCAAATGTTTAGAAATAATCTCGGCTACATTTGCTCAGTTTACTGACTATACTACTATGTCATAAATGAAAAAAACGACCGCTGCCACCTTGTGTGTGTGAATTATTGGTCAAATTATCTAAAGGACACAAGAGATGCATTTTTCGACCCACAGTTAACCAGAAATGATAAACTATATTATCTAGGTGACCAAACAAGATTATTTTTTCATAAGTGAAAAAAAACGGCGGTCATATTGGGTTTATGGAAGAAATATAGGTCAATCTATGTAAAATACAAAATAAATTAATTTCTCGCCCACAAATCGCATAGAGACCATACATTACACATATCTCGGTGGCAGACCAAAATTATTCCCCAGAAATAAAAGAACGGGGGCCATCTTGAATTTGTAGGGGAAATCTAGGTCAAACTATCTCAATAAGCCAGGAAATGAATTTCTCGATACCAACTCACATATAAACCATAAATCACACCTATAAATGTGATAAATCAGTATAATTTTTTTATTAAATTTTGGGCAGCCATTTTGAATTTAGCGTTTTGTGAAAAATGCTCAAGGTTTACAATCTGATGGCACTCATCGGATTTGGAATCGGCATGGTCGAATTATGTAAAAACAGTCATAAAATTTTATATAGGCTATGTCTCAAAACCAGTAAAGGTCAATTGCCCACTAGCTTGGACTATGACCCAAAGTCACCCAATGCTGGTGCAATGATAGGTCAGCGTCGCAGACGATGGTCCAGCATAGAAACAACATTGGGTCAGTGTATCGTGCAGACTGGGTATAATATATGCACCAATTGATGTTACAGATCAAAAGTACCTCTGTTTCTGTTGCTATGCGTCATACACTGTGCTCTCAACCAAGACGTATGGCTCTGTACATGTATCCAATGGAATCTACTCAGCAGACACGAAGCGTCCAGACGATGCTGGTTTAATGCTGGCCCATTGTCGCAGACGTTGTTCCATCAGTAAAACAACATTCGATCATCGTTTCGTGTTTACTGGGCGCGCGCCTGGTATGTGTCAGGATGTCGGAAATAGTCAATTTATTTCTGGGGTATAATTATTTAGAGACGAAGTTCAGTAGACCTAGTGTTCAGAGTTGTACGTATCTGCATCTCAAATGTATAAAGATATATTCAGAAAATATGTACACACTGTACATTTCGTCCCCTTGTATATGAAAGGGTGTATCTGCCACTTAACAAAGTGGCAGATACACCCTTCCATATCCAAGGGGGCGATATTTACGTTTTGCAGCTTCACCTTCACACGCTGCATATTAAATTTATAATGATTATCATTATTTGGCGTTTTTACCCCTTTTATTGCTAAAGTCGGCCTAATGTTCGCCCACCGTCTACGACGCAAGGCCAACACTAACCCGACATTGGGTGAAGGTATATTGATAACACAATTTTCAGCTTCAAATGACGAAAAATATTTATTATTTTTTCAGAATTCTGCTAAAATGATAAATTTAATTATTTTGGTTGATTTTTTTTTGAAACCGTCAAAAAGATGACATGCAAACGTTGTTTATTTGAGTGCGATATGGGAACTCGTTCCATGAATAAGGTGTAAGCTTTTAGTCAAACAAGATCTAGCTATTTTACTGTAAAGGGGTCGAGGGCCCGCACGGGGAAAATGTTTGTTTTCCAAAGGTTTTCTCATGCAATCGAACGGATATTGGGAACTGTTTCTCATTCAATATATCACCAAATCATAAGAAACCCCTAAATAAGGTGATGTTTTTTTTTCTGATGGGGGGGGGGAAAGGGTTAAACCCCCACACTTGGATCCGCTACTGAGATATTTTATAAAACTATGTATGCCTACTCTGCGTTTAATAATAGATTAGTAACCACTTCGCGCAACTATAATTAACATTCACAGGAAACATTTTTTATTTTGTCAAGCAAAATATTTTTTTTTATTACTCTCTCAGAATTTTCGAAAAATGCCCAGCACAGAGGAACGCTTACTCTGGGTACTCCCCAAAAAATATAATTTCACCGACATTGAGCCAACAATAGTTCAATGTCTCGTGCTTGCTGGGTTACACACAAACTGTCTAACAAGACATGTTGCCCCACCTGGTGATTTCGGTTTCACATCACATGTGTGTGAAAATACAGTACTCGTTAAGCACATGGATTCCCCCATTCTGACCTCAGAGATAATATCTCTGATACCACACGCTCATATCGCCGTATGCACGTATGGCGATTGACCAGATTTCTCAGCCGTTAGTGAGCGTTACCACGTGAGTTTATAACCATTCCTATAACCACGGAACTATTTTGGTTTTTACTTCCACTCATTATTTATCCTTTTTTTTTAATATTTAATTTGATCTTGGAGTTTGCTACAGGTAGGGGCTATTTATTCTGTTTAGTAGTGGATAAATTGAACCAGCACAATTCGTATGTCATTCAGTAATTTATATTTGCTAGTGTTTTGAAGCCGATTGTAAATTCTGTCAGAAAAACATAAACATGGACCTTCTCACAGCAGCGCGTAGGCGGAAAAAGTAATCCATTGAATGTTGTCTATATATCTGTGAATAGAAACTCATATGTGGCGGAGTAGTGGTGTTTTATATTTGCCATATATATTCAGGACACTCTTGAAGCGTGTTTATAAGCCTACAGTTGTTATGTCAACAAAACTGCTCAAAATGAGCAGTTTCTGTCGAAACATGGCGTGCGGTTACAGAGAGAGAGCGGGGTTGACCTGAGCGACATCTATGTGTGGAGAATGGGATTTCCCATGTCTGAGATGGCAGGCGTGGCCTAAACACAGATCTGAAAAAAGACAGAAGCTGTTCTCCAGTCAGCAGCCGAAATACCGAAAGTTGACCTGATCTTTTTACATATTTCCGATTCGTTGTGCGTGTTGTGAAAACGTATAGTAGGTCGGGGTCATTTAGCCCTTAAAGCCCTAAATTAAAGGTGATCTATCATCCCTTATATAGTATTAATAATTTTGTGACAAATAAATCAAAGTTACCACAAGATGAGGCACAAGTGTTTCCTTATATGGGGTGATTGGCTATTATGTGACCCTCTGTGAAGGTCACATGATAGCCAATCACCCCATATAAGGACATAATTATTCATGCCATATAAGAGGTGATAGATCACCTTTAAATACTATAAATTCTCACATTGAAGGTGTGTCTCGCCACCGCGACCCACAACTTCCAGTGGGTGAAAATTACCAATATTTGTTTAATTTGAAACAACATTTGAAAATATCGACGTTTAAACATTTATTTCATTCCCAATTACAGGCGCGTGTGTGTGTGCTTGCGTGTGTGTGTGTGTGTGTGTGTGTGTGTGTGCGTGCGTGCGTGCGTGCGTGCGTGCGTGCGTGCGTGCGTGCGTGCGTGCGTGCGTGCGTGCGTGCGTGCGTGCGTGCGTGTATGTATTGCTTTAAACACAAAATTAATTATTTTTTCCATTTAGGTCAAAAATATCTTGCGCCCAGATGAATACGAGGAAACTATCAGTCAAAAGGAGGGCGCAAGGGAGGATATACAGGTACATGTATAGCTATTAATAACTCTTTAGATAAGAGCCTCAGATGAACTTTCTTCAGCTGGGTGGTCTTTCTAAAATATAAGTCTGAACGTTGAAAACGAGACACATGGAATAGGATCATATTCATAGTCTCTACTAATTGCTGATATATGGTCTATTGTAATTCATCTTGTTGGCCACATTTAAATTTGTACGTTGGTACTACAAATTAGCAAAATAATTATATATACCCATAGAATTGGTATAGGTCTATGCTATAACACATTACAACTAAATTACTTGTCAGTGATGGACAAACAAAATGTACAAACTTCGAAATAATAATATATGTGTTTTTATTCAGTCACCCAAAATATACTAAGCATCTAAGGGATTTGCTCACAGTGTTGATGTTTCGCTGAGCAATGCAACAATCAATGGTATAATGATTATAATATTATGTGTGCTGACATTCGGCGGGTTTCAAGGCCATACAGATAATGGACCGACAATCACGTAATTTAATTACGGGTTTAACATGTTTGCCGGGGGGAGATTCCTGTGTCAATATAATATTAAAAGCACTGAAATCGACCAAAGAATGACACTGTTGTGAGTTATATAAATAGCAGTAGGCCTGTAGCTACTTGATGTGAAGATATTGAGATATGACTACATTTCTAACAGGTTGCCGAGCAGGAAGAACCATTGAAGCTAACTTTGGCAGAAACAAAGCTCGAAGAATCACTGAAGGAGGCTAATATTCGTATGAGTCGAGCTAAATCCACCGCCACAATTATCATGACCAAGTGAGCTATGATCCAGCGAGCACGAGGCGTTGACCCGATGTTGTTTCAATGTAGGGCCGACGTCGAAGACGATGGGACAACATTAAAACAACATCGGGTCAACGCCTCGTCTTTGCTAGAGACATAATGAATGCCTCAGAGGTAAAGTGATCCAAGTCCAAAATTCGATTTTTTACTGTTTATGTCATTTTGGGGAAGCTAAATATATAGAAAATAATATACTAAAATATCTAAGTCATTCGTCAAAAAAGGAGATATTAATCAACATAATTTATTCACTTTCAAAATTGATACTTTTCGTCAATGGTAAAGTCCATCAGCTTACATAGGGACATGCTGACTTGGATCAGTTTACCTCTGAGATATGCGGATAATGGCTGCTGAAATGTCATTAGCCTAAATACCCCTTATGTGGATCAGTTTGTGCTGTGCCAATCAATACCAGTTTTTTACTGGAGCAAGATGATGAGACACTAGACAGTTTCTATACTAGTTTGTGGCATTTAAAAATAAATTTATATTTCTAAATTTCAAAAGTTTATTTATAAAATAAAATCAAATAAAAAATTTCGGTAATGAGTTTTACAACATTGATAACTAAAAACCTTCCAGTAGGAATGAAACTGAAAAAAAACAATGCAAAACATCCCCTGCTTCTAATTATGGACGTAACAAAGTTGAATTACAAACACTTTGTTTTTTTCAATTGATTTTAACTTTGAAGCCTTCTATAGAAAAATAATAAAATGCGGACTTGGATCACTTTACCTCTAAGCCATTCAAATGTTATATGCCATTATTTTTACCAGACTTGTGGCACAAATGTTAAACTTTAATTGCACATAATTTCAAGAACTGAGTGGCCACTTACACTTATTCAAATGTGATTGTTTTCTGAGAAATAATAATCGGTCAATTGTGACCCAATAATTTATTTAAATCAATGAATATAGAAACAGTGCCTACCACTAGAAAGTATGCGAACAACTCATATGGATAAACTGATATGTATGATTCAGGAAGAAAGGTAGCAATCTCTAGAAGATTTACCTAAATTAAGAAAATAGTTTTGCAATGAAAAATTAAGCCATACAAAACAAAGCGTACAACATTATATGATGAAGCCACAGTTATAAATACGAATTTTTGGAACTACTTTTCAGGATAAATTTATACTTCTTTGAAATTTATTTTATGTAAAACTTAAGGACGATATATCGCACAAGCCTGGATAATTCATCAATTGATTGATTGATTGATTGATTGATTGATTGATTGATTGATTGATTGATTGATTGATTGATTGATTGATTGATTGATTGATTGATTGATTGATTGATTGATTGATTGATTGATTGATTGATTGATTGATTGATTGATTGATTGATTGATTGATTGATTGATTGATTGATTGATTGATTGATTGATTGATTGACTGACTGACTGACTGACAGACTGATTGACTGACTGATTGATTGATTGATTGATTGATTGATTGGTTGGATGGTTGGTTGATTGATTGATTGATTGATTGATTGATTGATTGATTGATTGATTGATTGATTGATTGATTAATTGATTGATTGATTGATTGATTGATCGATTGATCGATTGATTGATTGATTGATTAATTGATTGATTGATTGACTGATTGATTGATTGATTGATTGATTGATTGATTGATTGATTGATTGATTGATTGGCTGATTGATTGATTGATTGATTGATTGATTGATTGATTGATTCATTAAATGAATGCACATATCTATTGATCTAGTGGACATATTGCTAAGGCTAAGGTTGACTAATATGGCAGTTTTTTCATTTATCTATTAATGTATTCAAAACACCTGAAGTGGTCACTCTTATAATAATTTACAGTTTGATAAATACAAAAGTAAACTCCCAAGTGATTTTGTATACTATAATTTACAGGGCCGCAGCAGAGGCTGAGAGCCTGGCCCACAGCTTCAAGAGGGAAGCCCAGACGTATAAGAAGATCATGTCAGGAGCTGGTATGAATGTGGAAGGATTTCTCAATTACATGAGCATCAGAGTGATGGAGGATACAAAGAAAGATATTTATGTCAACCTGGATGACATGACCACGTTTGGTCAAACCTAGTGCTCGACATTGCTATTTTCCCACGGAAAGGCTAGGCTTCTCCCGACCTCGGGAGAAGTCTGGCCTTGCGGTGGGAAGATGTAGGTGGCGCGTGCAGACACCAGGCACTACTACCCATACCAGCAAACACGAGGCGTTCATCCAAAGTTGGTTTAATGTTGGTCCAGCGTCGTAGACTGGGGGCCAACATTGACCAAACCCTGGGTGAGTGTATAGTGCTTGCTGGGATATATCCAACAGACACGAGGCGTTCATCCAATGTAGATTTATTATTGGGCCAGCGTCGCAGACAGTGGGCCAACATTAAATCAACATGGGGTCAAGGTGTCAGGTTGGTTTTACCATTCTGCACAGACATATACATGTATGTTTTATATACCATTTAAATAATATTTAGTGTATTCTTCTATTCAAATTACAAACAAAAACTATTGTATATTTTATTTTTAACGTAAATATCCAAGTCTTAAAGGGACCCCTTGGGATGAGACATTTTCAATGTTGTCAATTTTGAAAAATTATTTTATATGAAGCTATATAGCCTATTGATTTTAACTGGAAATACGAAATAGTCAAAAAAACAATTTTAAAGCACCAAAAAAGAGTGAAATAGTTGTATTTCCAGGTCGTATATTGCCATGTAAACAAAACAAGTCAGCAATATTCAGCACTTTAGATCACATATTCCCACGTATCAGACGGTAAAATCAGAGCATTCGCCGCTAATTGGTGTCTTAATCGTCTTTCAGGTATACAAATAGTTTGTTTGGGTTTCTTCTGGTTTCATAGAAATGTTGATTAAAAGTATTTGTAAAAATATGAAAATTCGGAAAAAAATAAAAACATGCTCCGTGGTATACACTACTTCAGTACGGAACTAAAAACGAAAATTGATGTCATCCCAAGGGGCTGCTTTAATGTTATTTTTAAATCTCCATTTGGGAATATATTCAAGATATTTTATTACCGCATTTGGGCTTATTGTGTGTTTATATACGCATACAGCATTGCAAACGACATTTGCACACAATTTATATGTTCTTGGATTTTATCTAACGCTGTTGCAAGGCCGAATGCCCAGGGGGTGGGGGGGGGGGGGTGAGCATGTCAAAAGAACAATTAAGGTATTTTGCGTAGGATGGTATACGACTAATGAACGTAGAATAAATTGTGTTTGTTCCAATGTTGTAAAGTTTGTGAAGCAGGTCCAACACTAAAACAGTTTTGTATCTTGTCAAATGTAGGTGAATTTATATCCTTTTCATTTGGTCACAAGGCGTTGTAACGACGTTTATTCAACCTTGTGGCAATGTAGTGTGCGAGTGACCTGCCACATTATACGTATACGTGTCTTTTCTTATCATCACACGAGCTACTAGCTACTATAGTTTGAAAATACATAAATTAATTTTAAATGAAGCTTAGCTGGTCCCAGAAAGTAATAATATAAATTCTTCATTTCCAAGTATAGGTTTACATAATCTTCATTGGCGTAAACTACTTTTCCAGAAAATGTCTAGGTAGACATGAGATCGTTGTAATAACTCTTACAACGCTGAAATATTTTTGTATAAACCATGGAGATCAAAGGATTCTGTCAATTTGAAATTATCATAAATCTCTTAGTTAGATATTTCGCTTTATTTGAATACCCATGTCATGGGTCTACGACCGCTATATTTTTTTCATATCAATGAACAGCAATTTTGAAACAGACACTATTTTCTGTGCATTTTTTTTTTAAATACATGCCTAAAGTTTATGGATTTTTTACTGAGTATCACATTAATTTTATGAATTTATGTATATGTATATAATTATGTATATCTTTATATTACCTGATCACACAACTCAGATTCTGTTCACGGCCGCCTTGTGGATTTTATGTTTTAAAAATGTATATAATACATGAAAAGGGAGGTTTGTGAAGGGGAAATATCAATATTAAAAAAATCAATATAAAACAGAACTATCACCATTACGCATGCGCATACTCCGTACGTTTACATAATATATTCTTATTATAATATATGACTCACCACACAGAATGCAAGATATGCAATACAAATTTATGCAGTCAATACTATGCCAGGGCATTAGCATTCTGAAATGTGTATCGAGTTCAAGCATGTGTACCGATTGACCTAAATGAAAAATACACCTATTTATAATATCGTATCGTATAGGTATACCAGCATAAAAACGATAGTAATCATAAAAAGCTGCATTTGAATGTATTATTTCGTAGTGCATACCATATGTTTAATGAAATTAGGACATAGCAGTGACGCGAAACTGCAACGTTTACTTCAAAGTTGAACAATAAAGGTATCATTTTATTTATACAGTTCTTTTCAAATTTATTATTAGTTTTTTTCATATTTTTTCACAAACACATTTCTGTATTCTTTATATTTTCCGCAATTTTTATTGAATCGGATCTGCTTACTTTGTTAGTGATCATATACTGTGTTTTGGCTTTGCGGAACAGTGTAATGTCACCTTTGTATCTGAAATAAAAACGTTTTTCCAGAAAATCTTTTTTTTTCTCATGGCATTTTAAAAGTTTACGTAGTAGTTGTCGTTTGTAAATTTAAATTTCGAGGGGCTGGTGAGAAATCGTATATTAATGATGTATCATGCAAATAATTTGTTGGGTGAGAACTTCCGGTAGAGGCGTCATCGAGGCATGGTTAGTATCTTTCTCAAATTTGTTATCTATTTGTTTAATTATTTGATACTTTATGTTAACCCTTTAAGCCCTCACGATGCATTAAAGCATCATTTTACATACCTGAAAAAACACTTAATTTTCCTACAACTAGGGGTTTCAGAACGAATATTTCCATGAAACTGGTTTACCAATACATGGCAATGTTCTTTCATTTTTAAGCCACATCAAATCATCTTCATCCACTACAAGTCGAGAATTGCGACAGCAATTCGCGGCTTGTAGTGGATGAAGATGACAATGATAAAATCAGGCCTGAAATGGTTAATTACATTGTCTTTCTTATTTTGTTGATTTCTTTAAAATATTACACAAAATGTCATTACAAATCTTTGAGAAGTTGTCACCAAATAAATTGAATTGGATTGAACAGGGATACTGCTCGTTTTCAGGGATACTGCTCGTTTTTTGTCTATGTTCCTTATGTTCCTTCATGCATTATTTTCTCCCGCGAGTTTCAGTAATAGCTATACGACTGCCAAACAAATAACTACGATGGTGTGGGAAACACAATCCCCCAGAAACCGTCTGATTTTTTTTTGTTTGCTCTAATTTGCTCTAATTTTTTGTATTACTGTGACATGCAGTTTCTCTTGTCATTTGCTTTGCTTTAGTTCTGGCTGTATTTTTTAGCTATTATAGTGCGCGTCTCTCTAGTTCTTCAGCTGCTGCTATCTTTTTTATTGTCTTGGCGATACTTTTGTTGACACTTCCGGTTGTTGTGATATTAGCTGCTGCCTCTCTACTGCATGCTGTTGCTTCTACTGTTGTCTTTTGTGTTCTGCTGCGATCACGTCTCCATATGTTTTCCATCTCTTTGTTTTCATTTTGTGGAACTGTTGCTCGAACTGCTGATGGGGTTGTTATTTCAGTAACCTGTCATACAAAGCCCAAAGGCAGTAACTGCTTACTTTTCAAGTAAGTAGTTACTGCCTTTTGGCTTTGCAGACCGGAATTGTTGTCTTCCTGCTCTAGCAAACACGATACACTGCCCAATGCTGGGTTAATGTTGACCCGCCGTCTCCAACGTAGGCTCAACAAAAACTCTTCCTTTACCTACTTCCCCCCTTGGGGCGGGGTCCCTAGTGTAGTGGCTAGCACCGCTCCCTTTCACGCCAGAGCTCGGGGTTCCTTTCCCGGTCTCGGCGGTTTGAAAGAAACCAAAATGTTTCTTCCCCATCCACTCGTAAAACTCAGTATTGTGGGGAGCCTCTGTGACCGAAAGATAGCGTGCTCGGCCTCAGACCGCCAGGGCTCGAATTTCGAGTCTTGTGTCTGGAGGGCAGTGTCATCTCGCCATCTTCAGGATATTCTCCTGGCCCAATTTAGTGTGCGCAAAAGTGGCCTAAAGCCCGATTCATTTCATTTTTACCTACTTCCCCCTGATAAAACTACACCCAGAAACCGACTTTTTTGGGCCCCTGAGGTAGCCTCTGTGCACAATACAGGTTATAGCTATGTGCATGCGCACATCGCAAAAAATAAAAATTGGAGAGAACATTGCGTCCATGTCACTGACCATTCTGGTTGGCAATTTTTGACCACGCATGTATTAATGAAATATCCCCATTTCAATTAATACATGTACACATGTGGATTTCGCATAAATGGAAATTTGGTAAAGGAAGGTAGTTTCCGCATAAATGCGAAATTGGTAAAGGAAGAGTTAACCCTTTAACCGCCAAATTATTCAATTTGAATTTTCACCCACTTGAAGTTGTGTCTCGCTGACGCGATCCACAACTTCAAGTGAGTGCAAATTATTCAGATTTGACAAAATGGAGGTCGACTCTTTTCAAATCTTGCTGGTTGATTTCACATTTTATCTTTACCATATTTAAAATGTGGTACTTAATGTGCTAATAAAAAATGAAAACCCGAATATATGCGGCACCGGCGGTTAAAGAGTTAACCCATCATCGGGTGAATGTATCGTGTTGGCTAGGTAGCTGTGGCTGCTGGCTTTCTGCATGATGATCTTATATGACTGCTGCTGGGTGTCAGCCGCTGCTCCTGCTGCCATTGCCAAATGAATCTGCTCTCCTGCACCTAGTTTCCGGCTTTACATTGGTCTGCCATACCACCAGCAGTACTCAGTCGCTCTGCCATTGTGCCGTCGGCAAAGCAGTTCCGGCGTGAGCACATGGTAAGCGCGCGTCCTTGGCCGGGTCAGAAATCACAGGACATCTTATAGGGATTAGTTTCTAATCTGTCACACCAGAATACAGCCGGATCTCGCTGAAGCCAAGGCCCCTTGTATGACCACAGATGAGTACAATATCACACACCAATAAGAGACACATACCTGATTTCAGGTGACCTGCTCACTGCAAAACTGTTTGGATTATACGATACTTTTTGTTTCGTCACTGGATTAACTCAAGGACCATTCATATGTATATTTTACAAATAAAGGTAACGTAAATTTGCAATTACTTTGAACACTGTTACCAGGGTAATAATTGACAGCTTTTTCAACTAAGTCAATTTAGATTAACCCTTAAAGCGCTGAAATAATTCCGTGTAAACCGTGAAAATGAAAAAATGTCTTAGTGGCTTTGTCCGCTTCATTTGAATACCTATGTATACGGCCATTATACATATGCCTACTCTTACAGTGCGGGGATCGATTTTAGACGTCGTAATCTGACGTCTTTAGACGTCAGATTCTGACGTCTAATGTCGATCTCGCGCTGTAAGTGATAAAAGAGAAAAAACTAATTTTCTGCAATAATTATATATATTCTTAGCAGCATACCATCCACCTTGGAAGGTATCCGTCGATGTTTTATACATCGCTTGCATTTAAATGTCAAGGCTGACTGGAAATTAAATCCATTTTTAATTAACTGTTCCAGTTCCGTTTTAATGTTTTACCTTGATTATGCATTTGGAGGGGAAATGATATATTAACCCCTTAGGCGCTAAGCGCTATTACTAGAGTCGTTTTAATAGGTCTTATTGGCAGTCTAATTCAGTGTGTGAGATGTAAATGCGTGTTTAAACATCAAGATTTGCAAATGTTTAATCTCAATTTAAACAAATGTATGCGTAATTTTCACCCACTTGAAGTTGTGGGTCACGGTGGCGACCCATAACATCGGTATTCAAATGAAGAAACAAACGCAGACTAAGACATTTATGATGATTACAAATTGAAGAAACCCTTTGGTTTCCAAGGTTTATATAACAATATTTAGCGGGTTATTTTCAGGTAGACATATACTTTTAGGGGACCTACACCAGTCGGGATCAGCTACACACGCTGGCGAGTCTGAACCCTCGATCGGCAAATCACGACTTTGTTATTTAATCGTGACTTAGTCATAATTCAAACTGTTTTAGTGTAAATTAGGTACTTATTATTAGGTACTTAGGTACTTATTATTGAGACATTTTGTTATCATGTTTTTTCTAAATCATACACAGTCCAAATTTCTCAAATATAAGAAACATAGCTTCAAGTCATAAGGTCAAAAAAACAAATACTAAGTAGGCATGGTAATTTACGTTGTCTAGCGTGAGTCGTGATATACTGTGCAAAAAAGATCTGTATCCCAGTAAACACGACACGTTGACCCGATGCCAAGCCAATGCTGGCCAACCGTTCACGACGCCAGGCCAACATTAGCCCTGCACTGGGTCAACGCATCGTGTTTGCTGGGATGGCGTGATCCAGATTGATGTATCGGCGAACACATAGTCCTGGGCACGCTGAATCCCGACTAACACTTCTCACGCCCGCCCAGTGATAGTTCAATGCTGGGCCAGCGTCGCAGACGGTGGCCCAACATTAAACTAGCGTCGGGAGGACATTTTGTGTCCGCGGCACAATGAAACAATGGGGTCGAAACATAAAGTAACACCTTGTTGATTTCAATATGCTATAGACAAATACATGATGTTCATAATTATGTGCACGGAGAGGCATTGTCCGTGAATCAAAGGTGGCATGCGAAATTTATACAATACGATGATCCAGTAATATTTGATGCAAATTTAAAGCAACTGGGTCATTATGCTTGACTGAACCATACTATTTGCATTGCTCAGCGAATCATGACAGACGTACTTTAGCTAAACCTAACTTCCTGGTTATTGGAAGTAAAACAATTTAAATGTAAATCATGAAGAATCACTGCAATTCGTGACCTGATATAATTCAATTACCATTAAATGCACATGTCACGCAGGGGGTTAAACACTACGTCCGCAGGATCTGCGCCCTAATATAACCTAATCCGAGAAAACACGAGACTCGGATCCTATGTCGGATCAATGTTGTACCAACATTGACCCGACATAGGATCCGTGTCCCGTATTTACCATGGGATCATTGGGTGATCCATGACCGTGATCAGCGGGATGGGTTATTGGTCCACTGCCAGCGCCTTCCCCCCCCCCCCCCCGCCAATATGTAGACACGCGCAATCAGCATCCCGTAAATCTGGATTTAGTAGAATGCTCACGGATACAAGTGATCCGGATACGTCATGCATGGATCCCTGAACACGGACTCCGTGGCGGTAACGTGATACTGTAAGCCACCTTCTGAGTACGGGGGGATTACATATACCTTCTCATTTATTCCTGTTGCTGTTTACTTTTGCCAGGGGACACTTTTATATTTGGGTCCAGGTACTTATAAAGGATGGTGATATTTGCCGGCAAAGAATAATAAACAATAGGCTACATCTAATATAAATTGATATATAGCATATACAACCAAGCCGATAGGACCTTACATGTATCATCGATGTATCTCTATTAATTAACCAAGCGCTAAATTTGTTTGTATACAAACCACAGATAGCAAAGGGTGTTTTGAATTTAAAATCATTATGAATATTTTAATTAGCTCTTTTCGCTTCATTTGAATACCATTTTTCTTCTTTTTATTTATCATATACATTAGGTCATACATTTATACATCTAAATTACGGAGTTCTCTTCACAAAAACAAAAATAACGTAAATTTAAAAACAAAACGCATATTTAAAAGCAATTTTTATTTCGCTTACTGCTTCAAAACAAGGTAATACACTAAAATGTATCTATACAATTTTAGATCTGCTCAAGAGTATAACAATGTGAGTATTTTCATGTACGGCGAAGAATCTGATTGCGAAAATAAAGATCATTTTTAACTAGAGTCATTATGAATACCTATATGCTATGACTCTGCGACCATTATAAATTTTTAATTCCTTCAAGACGTCAGAATCTGACGTCTACAGACGTCAGATTCTGACGTCTAAAGTCAGCCCGCGCGTTGAAAGGGTTGAAGAGACAATAATGAAATGGCTTTTCTCTTATAATAGATAGGTAGATATGTATTGGCGACGGTAAGCCTATGCAGACTTAGACGTCATTAAAATGAGCATGTACATGACTATATACAACAGTATTAGCTCGGTAAAATCACATGAAAATTAACATATGCATATAACATATGCATGCTAAGTTAACTCAAAATCAAACGACAATATATACTAAAACAAGCACAGGTTAAATAAAATATGTATGAGAACTATTTAAAATAGCCTACAGTTAAACAGCATTGTAGTGATATTTTCAAGCTTCCCGCACTAAAACCAGAGATAAAATAGCTACTGCATATAGCAAAAAAACCTCTGGAAAGCGTAGAAAGCGAGTAATTACATAATTGGTGAGAGTATTATAATGAATTGGTGAGAGTATGTATATAGAAGAAAAGAATAATATTAGTTATATTTAACATGTTTTAAAAACAATATAAAAAATACATTGACTATCGTCAGCTTAAAACACCAATAACACGTATGCTAGATTCAATTTGCAATGATCACTAATGACGGGACCAGATAGAGCAGTCAGTCATACTTATTAAATTTTCAGATAAAACTGTGTGAATATCGACGACAAAGAGTCGAATTCGCACCAGCCAATGACGATTAGAACAATATAAATTCAAAATGATCTTAGCAGGCACGATACGTATAACCAAAAAATGCAATGAATGGGTCTTTAGTGCTGACCACTACCCTATGGCCCCCGACCATACGTGTAACCAATGTTGGATTGATGCCGGGCCACGACGTTGGCCCATTAAGCCAACATTGGCTCAACGTCTGGTGCTTGCTGCGATTTTAAAGATTTTTCTTCGTGATAGATAGCGCTGCATTAGTGTATGGCTGTAAATTGTACAGTAAACAGTATATTATGTGTGCTATTTTTTATTACTTTGCCGGTTATAATAATTTTGTTTCATTTGTGATTCTAAATAATGTCATGCTGCCTAATACAAATGATCATGCCACATTTGTTCACCTGATAGGTTTTATAAAAGACAATGATTCATATAATCATGAATCGTTCAATACTTTGTGTTCAACATCGCAGCATTCCACAATGTCCATGTACACATGGTAGGCATACATGTAGCTCATCTATAACGCAGAGCAAAGGCAGTTACTAACTTAAATTTTGGCTTTGCATGGGAGTATCAACGCGAGACGAGACCCAATTTTGTCTTAATGGCCATCGTCTGCGACACTGGCCAAACATTGAAAACATTGATACATCACCGGTGTTTACTGGTCGTCTCAACAGTCAACAGTGGACAAAGTATGACAGCACAGTGGTATACTGTATACGTTTTTTGTCTCCTCGGAAATGATAATATGTTTGTTTGGTATAGCTAGCCCTGGAAGCAGGGTGCCCGAGTCTTCTGAACATTATCAATCGCTCATACCATATAAGTGGAAATCAAGCAATATACACGCGTTTTGCGATGAGTGCAACCCAACATAAAGGTTGATTTAGAACAAGTACGTCACCATGAAAACGACTTAAAACCGTAAGGGGGCTACCATTTAATATCCAGGGGGGGGGCAGGGATATTGGGATGGACCAAAATATTTTTTTCAATATGATCCAGCTCATGGTTATTTTTTTCCAGCTGTACGGTTAACAAATTATTTATTTCAACCACTTTTGGAACGACTTTTATAAATTGCCAATGTATTATTTATTAAGGCTATATAATATGATATTAGCCTAATATTTTGCAATGTGAGAAACTGAATATCTCCAGAATCTTCATAATTTCATCGGCTAGAAAAAAGTTTAGTACGACAAAACATGTAGGCTTGCCCGATATGCCATAAATTATTTATTTCAAATGGGATCGACATCAAATTATTTATTTCACCTTCTCTCTGCCTTTAATTATTTATTTCGAAAATATCCCTGCCCTCCCCCTGGATATTGAATGGTTGCCCCCTAAGGCGTTAAGGTCCATTTACGGTGCTAAAACCGTAAGGCTTTAAGGTCCATTTACGGTGCTAATAAGACCCGGTTTATCCTAAGCTATATATGTAAGATATAGAGGGCTTCAACATTTCACAAATCTTGTCGTAGACAGACATCTCTCCCTGCCCACGACAGGATGTTTTATGGTGTTGAATTCATACACAGGCAACGCCTGGACCTACAAATTGCTCGGTCGCCTCACCTGATTCATTGTGAAGAAGGGGATTCAATGATTCCCTCGCCACAGTGGTCGTGACACGGCTGTTTGCCAGGGCAGACGTAACTTGATTTGTGCCAGTCACAAATTATGCGTTATGATCTCAGGACACGCAGTCCATTACGTCCCAGTGCACTGGCGATGCTGAACAAATGCCGATATAATGCTGGACCAGCGTCTGCGACGCTGGCCCAACATTATATCGGCATTGGTTCAACTGGTGTGTTGATGGTGTGATTGGGTTATAATGAACTCGCGGAACAAATAAAGACATAGCATGTCAGCACCAGTCACCTATATTACATACAGTAAACAAGTGATGGGGACGTTGAGTCACATGCACCGTAAGACACGAATATGTATGGGATGCACCAGAGGACACGAATGAATATTGAAGTCCGCATTTTACTTGTTGATGTCGCCTGTGGAGGATAAAGATTCACACGGTCGTGTCCGATGCCTTCCACATGTCTCACAGAAGAAATGCCACATGAAATCAATCATCAATTTAATCAGCCAGCTACATTATGTCTTAATATGATCTCGCTATCCGCGATGACAGAAAGACTGACTACTAGTACTGCTGCACTTATTACCTCCACAATTCAACCTTGGTGATATGTAAGCCATTACGGAGATAAATAAAATAATTCATATAAATTATAGGCCTGTGTGAGACAGTGGCCACAGGTCAGATGTAGTTTGCATAGCAGGCATGTAGTTAACAGTTGTTAGGTAGGCTATCATTTTTGTAATTATAAAATCAGTATGAAGTACATTTTTAGTCACTATAATATCGGTGGTTTTATATTTCTCATTGACATTCTGTTGAGCATACTCCGTTTTCTTGAACGAATAAATCTCGCGGTTTTTTTTCCTCTCGTGTTTCAACCAGATCTCAGTACATTACCTCTTCTCATAATTATGATAAACGAGACGTTACACTTAATTAGGTTTATACAGGTTTATGTTGCACCACCGTCTGCGACGTTGGCCCAAAATCCAACCAATATCTCGTGTAATATAGAAAGTTGTTAAATTTTACTCACTTTGGAACTTGGTGTGAAATGATTGCGACGTTTCGACCTGCCTTCAGCATATCTTGTTCACACAATAAACAGGGTAGGTGACTGCGCGAAGAAAAACATCACAAATTTTGTTTCACACTATAATAAGTTTCAAAGTCCAGTGAGTAACATTTAACCACTTCCTATATGAATCTTGCAACCATGAATACTATACTCTCTACTATCTCGTGTAGGCCTAATGCATGGTAAAATATGCCACCCAGTCAAGCAAACATGAGACGTTGCTACAACGTTGGTCTACTGTTGCCCCACAGTCTACGACGCTGGCCAAACAGTAAACCAACATTGGGACAACGTCTCATGTTTGTTGGGGCAGCAGTCATACGCACCCCCCCCCCCCTGTCCAAAGAAAATGGGATGAGCACCCAAAAGTTGATGTGACTGCCATCTGCCATCGCTTGCCCATAGAGGCCGGTGTCCGGTCCCAAGTCCTTCGTGATATGCGTGTATGCCAATTTTGTAAAACAGATATAAGATATGAATTTCACTATTTACTTTGCTGTGTTCATTTCGAGGAAGAATGTAGAAAATATAGAGAGATAAAATACTATATAAGACCTTCAACTATTTACCTTCAAGAGCTTTTTAAACAGGCAAATGGTGAAAAAGCTTAAAAAATTGGCTATTTTTCCAAAATAATAATTTGTAAATTTTAGAAATGACCTTGTATATATTGTATCATGTGCTAACGCCTTCCTGGCAACTCTGTCTTGTCTTCTACTAAAGAAGACCATCAGAATAAACTACTTGTTACTTGTTACTTGTTACTTGTTACTTGTTACTTGTTAGTGGCTCCTAGTCGTATGCACCAAGGAATCTATAGATTCCTTGTATACACGTAGGAAACAGAGCTGGGCGCTGGATGCATAACTTTAATCTTCCCTTTCTTTTTTCTTTTTATAATCCGGGTGGAACCTCGACCACTTCCGAAATATAGGGCAGGGGCCCTAGGGTAATGGCTAGCACCGCTGCCTTTCACGCCAGAGTTCGGGGTTCGGTTCCCGGTCTCGGCGGTTTGAAAGAAACAAAAAATGTTTCTTCCCCATCCACGTGTGAAAGTCAGTATTGTGGGGAGCCTCCGTGACCGAGAGGTAGTGTGCTCGGCCTCAGACCACCAGGGCTCCAATTTCGAATCCTGTGTCTGGAGGACAGTGTCGTCTCAATCATCTCACCATCCTCAGGAGGTTCTCCTGGCATAGTTTAGCCTATATGTGCACAAAGGTGGCCTAAAGCCCGATTCATTTTTGATTTACTTCCGAAATATTCTCGGATTTTCAGCCATTCTTAACAGACTTTATAAACATCGACCACCAGGGGCCCATCGTCCTACATTTTTTGGTCTGAACAGTTTTTGCGTCCTTTTGATGACCATGCAGACATTATGAAATCTCTCCCCGACCTGATGGCGTCCGCTTCTCATACATTAACCCGTTATTTTATTTAAATTTTCAACCACTTGAGGTTGTGTCTCGCTACCGCGATCCACAACCTCAAGTGGTTGAAAATTACTCATAGGCCTATTTGTTTAGTTTAAGACCAAACATTTTCAATTATTGATGTTTAAACGTACATTTTGTTCCCAATCGCAGTGATTTAATCGGTTTATAAACCCGATTAAAAAACAATTGTTGTGACTAGCAGGCAAAGGGTTAATACAATTTCAGGCCACGACAAAATTACCACACAAGCACACGAGCACCTACTTGAACCTGACTCCATGAACACCTGTTTTTCACCGTAAACATAGTTTCATTTATTCAAAATGATTAATGTATTTATAATCCACTGTACCATGCAGTGCCCGGAGAAGATGTTATCTGGGCATCTAATTTGAGCAAGGGAGTAAAAAGATTTATACATGGCAATGTGTGTGCCTTGAAATCAAACCAGCAGCGGAGTCTCTGGTTGGATAACAAGGTCATAAAGTACATAGGCAGCACGCTCTTCATCATAGACAGCACGCTCTCCATCATAGACAGCACGCTCTCCATAATAGACAGCACGCTCTTCATCATGGACAGCACGATCTCCATCATAGACAGCACGCTCTCCATCACGGACAGCACGCTCTCCATCATAGACAGCACGCTCTCCATCATGGACAGCACGATCTCCATCATAGACAGCACGCTCTCCATCACGGACAGCACGCTCTCCATCATAGACTACACGCTCTCCATCATGAGCAGCATGCTCTCCATCATGGACAACATGCCCCCCATCATGTACAACAAGCTCTCCATCATGGAGAGCGTGCTCTACTGCCCACGATGTAGGGCGGGCTGTCCACGATGAAAAACCTATCATCCATGTACGATATGTCCTTGTGGCCAAACATAGACATCATATTTCTGACATCATTATTTTTAAAATGCCACTATAATCTTTCTCAGCCGCCAATTTAGCTATGACATAATTATGTTGATAAGGAAGTGGCACAATGGCTAGAGCGTGCCGATGTCGCTGCCTGCGGTGCGGTTTCGAATCCCGCTTGGTGCAGGATTTTCAGAGAAATATCACCTTTCTCCCCTTTCCATTTTGGGACATTATCTCGATGTTGTGTCCTTGGGCAAGGCACTTAACCTCCAAATGCTTCGCTTGACTCAGGTAAAAATGAGTACCTGACAGGACAGAGATGGAAATGTGCATGCTAATATCAATGTGTCGATCTCAGTTGAGTTTAGATGGCACACAAATGAGCAGATCCAGTGACCAGGGGGTGAAAAATCAAAAAGTCGGATGAAATACCTGATATCAAACCATAAACTTTTATACTTTTAAAGAATGTAGATTCCGTTGTCATCCTGCACGGCGGGGCATTATTCCAAATGTATTTGGCAATCATCCTTCTCATTCTTTAATTTCATATTCCCAAGTGCCATATAATTTAAACTAATGCTACAAAATCGTTGTAAAGCTCTCATTTTGTAACAGTATCCAAGTTTGAAACTGACATTCAATTTATCAAAGTGCTGAGCACTTGAAAGAGCAGTACAATGTAGGTGAAGAATTATTCTGAGTGAACGTGTATTTGAATGTCACAAGCAAAATGTTAATGGTCTGAACATTTCAATTTTTCACAAAAAAACTACACGCCATTTTCCGCTTACATACGAAATGCCAACTTTACAATGTTGACACACCGCACCGACGACACCCGACTCGAGTGTCGTCAAATGTCGTACTGTTGTTTGGTATGGACTGTAAAACAGAGCTGTAGCTCGGGATAGCGCTATTAAGAACATTGGACACGGAAGAAATTATAGGCTGCACATCCTGAGGAAATCAAGGCGGCTAAGACAAAGCTCATGCTGTTTGTCATCATTTAGTAGAAGATTTTAAGTGACAGTAATCCCCCTCTCATCATTACGTCTAGCTAATCGAGCTATCCATAATTAATGCAAATTGTCTCTCACGCTATATCGTTTCACTTTAGAGACACATCAAATGGCGTAATATTTTACGTCGTGAACTGATTTAGTTTCAAATCTATGCATTTGTAAGATGATACCTTTATAACCCTTTCAGCGCGGGGGCCGTCATTATACGTCAGAATTTGACGTTGTAGACGTCAGATCCTGATGCATAAAGACGTTCCCCGCACTGAAAGAATTAAAATATTTCTAAAGGCTGTAGCCCCATAACATAGGTATTCAAATTATGACGATTTCAAATAGAAAAAAACACATTTGGTCTCCATTGTCTATACACAAATATTTAGGCGTTGTAAGGGTCAAACACTCTGGCCCAACTATTGCTCGTCAGTGTTATCCATGCTGTCGAGGGAACACCACTGTGGTATCAGCGACTGGTGCGGCTGGTGATTCCTCTAATCATCTTGGTGTTTCGAGCTGACGTCAGTCAATGCATTTTTAGATCGTTTTTTTTAACATGTTCAATGTAACTAATATTATTATTTTCTTCTTTATACATACTCTCACTCATTATGTAATTACTCGGTTTCACGCTTGCAGTAGCTATTTTATCTCTGGTTTTGGTGCGGGAAACTTAAAAATATCATGCCAATGCTGTTTAAAGGGACTGGCCCAGGCTAAAATCATCAAAAAATCGGTGATTTTATTTCGGGTTCTTAATATGACCATATGATGTAAGCATGTACATAGACTATAAGTGAAATTTTTTATAATTTTTGTGCTGCGCATTCACCAGTTAGGCTAGATATAGAGACGAAATTCCCTCATTTCTTATTTTTGACATGGTTGTCAATAATTAAAAATCAGGAATTTCGTCTCTATATCTAGCCTAACTGGTGAATGCGCAGCACAAAAAATATAAAATTTTGCAGTTCTAGTCTATGGACATGTTTACATCATATGGTCATATTAAAAACCCAAAATAAAATCACCGATTTTTTTATGATTTGAGCCTGGGCCAGTCCCTTTAACTGTAAGTTATTTTAAATAGTTCTCATGCATATTTTATTTAACCTGTGCTTGTTTAAGCATATAATGTCGTTTGATTTTAACATGTTTAAGTTAACTTAGCATGCATATTTTACCGAACTAATCCTGTTGTATATAGTCTTGTACATAATGTTCATTTTAATGACGCATAAGTCTGCATAGCCCTACCGTCGTCAATAAATATCTAATTATCATAAAGCGTATGATAACAAAAATATACCCTATAAACTTGGCAAAAGTTCTTTCAGGCAAAAGTTCTTTCCGTAGTAAAAATGCAGCTAATCAGGACGGTTAGCACGGAGAAACCCATGGGTATATCCTGGTGACAGGGTGAAACGGGTGCAAGGCAAGGACGCATAAATAAATCAGACAGGTCTGACACGGCTTTATTTCCAGAGGGAGTACAGCATTGCTCTAACGTTTTGTCTACATCAACTCGGACATTTCCAAGACAGAGAGAGCCTAAGCATGCCATAAAATAGGTTGTAGCTTGGGTAGGCCTACCTCCCACCAACAGTCCAATATATCTGGCTGTGAATCAGCTCGGGTGGAGCTTAACCCTTTAACCGCCAAATTATTTAATCTGAATTTTCACCCACTTGAAGTTGTGTCTCGCTGACGCGATCCACGACTTCAAGTGAGTGAAAATTATTCAGATTTGACAAAATGGAGGTCAACTTTTTTCAAATATTGCTGATTGATGTCACATTTTATCTTTAACATGTTTAAAAAGTGGCACTTAATGTGCTAATAAAAAATGAAAACCCGCATATATGCGGCACCGGCGGTTAAAGAGTTAACGTTTCAGAAGGAGAAAACTTGAACATTTCGTCCTCTTGGAGATAGAAGGTGCTAAACTGCCACTTTAAGTGGCAGTATAGTACCTTCTAACTCCAAGGGGACGATTTGTAAACATGTCGCGGCAAGCATTTTGTGGCAAAATTCATTAGTATTCATCAAGCGTCCTCACTTCAATTACAAAAATGCCATAAACTTGATTCCGTACTAAATATATTCCAATTTTATTAATATGACAACATAGTAACTTGAAGTTTGTACTTGTGAAAATAACATAGTTATCCGGTTATCATGAGTGTTCTAAAATTAGAAATAATAAAACATCCTGGCCCTATAATCGTTCCGATTGGAATTAGTGTTTGCTGATCGTTCTTTCTTGTCTTTTTTGGTTCCCTTTTTATATTATTTTATCCATTTATAGACTTCGTAATTAATGAACTAATTGCATTTACCCTTGTAGGAGTATGTGCACCTACATGTAAAATAAGCATGTTTTTTTCTTGTGAGAATAGGCATTTTTCATCAGTATCAGCTCGGCCAACGGTTCATGTTGAAGAGGAGCATCTTTAATGTCAAAATAATGAGCATATTTTTCTTTACTTCTATTGTGAGCGTGTGTCCCTAATGTTGGAAGAGGGTTTTATGTGGACTACTGAATAAAAATAATATTCGTCAATATTTTAAAGGGACCCCTTGGGATGACATCAATTTTCGTTTTTCGTTTTGTAATGAAGTAGTGTATCCCCCAGATCATGATTTCATTTTTTTCAGAGTTTTTAGATTTTTACAAATATTTTTTATCAATATTTCTATGAAACCGCTTAAAACCCAAACAAACTCTTTGTATACCTAAACACTTGCTGAAGGATGATTGAATGTTCCTACACCATTGGGCCACATGTTGATGCCGTCGGCCCAGCGTTGGGCAGACAATCAGTGTTGCCGTGTAGCCCCCCCATGTCCTGACTAAAAGACATCAATTAGCGGCCAATTAGCGGCGATTGCCTTGATCTCGCCGTCCAAGACGTGGGAATATGTGGTGTAAAGTCCTGTATATTGCTGACTTGTTTTGTTTACATGGCAATATACGACCTGGAAATATAGCTATTTCACTCTTTTTCGGTGCTTCAAAATTGTTTTTTGACTTTTTTGTATTTTCAGTTAAGATCAGTAGGCTATATAGCTTCATATAAGTTAATTTTTCAAAATTGACAACATTGAAAATGTCTCATCCAAAGGGGTCCCTTTAATATGTTCGATAATAATTGTATTTAAAGTAATAATGTTATTCTCGGCATATTAGGACGTCAGAAAACGAATATGTGTAAGCCTACTCAAAAGTATGTGATTTTTTCTGATATTTACATACGCATACAGTTTTATTTATTCACACTACTTTATTACTTATGATTTCTAACTGTCTCAACAGGCTTATTATATTTGATAGATTTTTACAATAAATTTGAATATTATTTTTTTCTCTAAATATTATTATTGATACATCCCTAATGCAGTAAACTCATACTCATATTGAGATAGATGGTGCCCTTGAAACATCACTTTTATGTTTTTAATCAAATCAAGAAATAAAGAATACTTCGGTAGAGTAATAAGTGAAATATAATTATTATTCAAAACGTCTACAAAACACAATAAAGTCACTGGTTCCAGCATCCCTTAGGCTATCAGGGAGCTAATATTTCCAATACAAATAACAATAAGCCTATATTATTTTCATATTTATTGCATGTGTATATGTCTCAACTTCCATGAAATGGGTATCTGCATACAACATATGCAGAGTAGATGTCATGTGTAAAGTGTCGATGACAAATGACTAAATTGTTTGACATTAGACTACATGATCCTATTATCCACGGGGCTGCTGAAGTGGTTGTGAGTGGTAGACATGGGGACATTTGATTACACGTTAGCTATTACATCGCATCTGCTGTGTGTTTGTTTTATAGGAAGCCCAGTAAACACAGGACATTTGTATGACATTTATACAATGTTGGTCCAACGTCGGAGACGCTGGGCCGACGTTGTATAAATGTTATATAAATGTTTTGTGTTTACTGGAAGCCGCTGATACGTAATATAACAACTAATGGAAGAACCAATGTTTTTAGAATTATGATAGTAATGGTTTTATTTTCTGGTAATCTATGCATGGGCATTGTCACACGGGGTTTCATCCTTACACGATATATTCAAAATAACTAAAAACTGTGTCTTTAGAGGTCAGATTCTGACGTCTAAATTCGGTCCCCGCGCGGAAAGGTTAAAACCACATTCACACCAAGTACAGTCATTACACCCACATCCCACTCTCATTGTACGAAACCCATTGTTTATTCTATGTCAACATAAGTGAGATAACCCGCCTGGTGAAAGTGATCTATGTTAACTTTAATGATTAAATTCAGCGCTGTTGGAAATACCATTTTTTTTAAGAAACGGTTGATATTAATTATTTTGTTGTCCAGGCGATGAATATCTTATCGTAGATGATGTTGGTTTTACAAAGTGGTGGGTTTTTTCATGTCAACTTACATTGTTGAAGGACACTACTCTTTGACTAAGTTGTTCCAAAACTTGAATGCTTCTTTACACTGCAAATCATATTTTAACAATCATTTTATTTTTATAAATACCCAACATATCTATCAAAATGTTTATTTTTAGAGTAGGCCTACTAAAATATGAGCTATTTCACTTTCACCATATATTTCACCATGTATTTCACTATGGCTTTCACCATGTCTTTCATCATGATTTTACCATGTCTTTAACCATGTCTTTCACCATGTATTTCACCATGTCTTTCACCATGTCTTTCATCATGTATTTTACAATGGCTTTCACATGTATTTCACCATGTATTTCACTATGTATTTCATCATGTCTTTCACCATGTCTTTCACCATGTCTTTCACCATGTATTTCACCATGTCTTTCACCATGTCTTTCATCATGTATTTCACCATGTCGTTCACCATGTCTTTCACCATGTCATTCACCATATATTTCACCATGTCTTTCACTATGTCTTTTGCCATGTCTTTCACCATGTCTTTCGGCATGTCTTACACCACGTCTTTCACCATGTCTTTCACCATGTATTTCACCATGTCTTTCATCATGTCTTTAGGGCGGGAGCCCTAGGGTAGTGGTTAGCACCGCTGCCTTTCACACCAGAGTTCGGGGTTCGGTTCCCGGTCTCGGCGGTTTCAAAGAAACAAAAATGTTTCTTCCCCATCCACGTGTGAAAGTCAGTATTGTGGGGAGCCTCCGTGACCGAGAGGTAGCGTGCTCGGCCTCAGACCGCCAGGGCTCGAATTTCGAACCCTGTGTCTGGAGGACAGTGTCATCTTATTCATCTCATCATCCTCAGGAGGTTCTCCTGGCCCAGTTTAGCCTATATGTGCACAAAGGTGGCCTAAAGCCCGAATCATTTCATTTCATTTCATCATGTCTTTCATCATGTCTTTCACCATGTCTTTCACCCTTTCTCCGTCACGTACTTCAACATGCCCTTCATCTTGTCTTTTACCATGTTTTTTACCATGTCTTTCACCACGTCTCCCATCATGTCTTTCAACATGCATTTCATCGTGTCTTTCTTCATGTATTTTACCATGTCTTTCATCATGCATTTCATCATATCTTGCGCCATGTCTTTTACCACGTATTTTACTATGTCTTTCATTATGTTTTTCGCTATGTCTTTCACCATGTCTTTCATCATGTTTTTCACCATACCGTTCACCATACCTTTCACCACGCGTCTTTCTTCGTGTATTTCACCTAGTCTTTCACCGTGTCTTTCATTATGTCTTTCACCATGTATTTCGCCATGTCTTTAACCATGTCTATCACCATGTCTTTCAGCGTGTCTTTCACCATGTCTTTACTACTTTGAGGTGCTAAACCAATCTCAAACTAAACCTTGATATTCATAATATTCTGCTATTCATCTTAGATCCATACTTTCTTTGGTACTATCGTCCATTAACCCTTTTACCGCCAAATTGTTTAATCGGAATTTTCAACCACTTGAAGTTGTGTCTCGCTGAAACGATTCACAATTTCAAGTGAATGGAAAATTTTCAGACTCTTGGTGATTGATGTCACGTTTTCTCAAAGCTGGTATTTAATGTGCAAAAAAATGTAAAAACTAATATAAACGGAACCGGCGGCTAAAGGGTTAACGCGTTAGGTAGCAATAATTCGGACATGTATTTACATAGGTGTCTAATTACACGTGAGAATGATGAACATTCTGCTGCATGGATTATTCCACAATACTTTTTTCTCTCATATTAATCTTAACCCTTTAACCGCCGGTATCGCTATATTCGGGTTTTCATTTTTTATTAGCACATTACGTACCACCTTTTGAACATGTTAAAGATAAAATGTGACATCAATCAGCAAGATTTGAAAAGAGTCGATCTACATTTTGTCAAATCTGCAAAATTTTCACTCACTTGAAGTTGTGGATCGCGTCAGCGAGACACAACTTTAAGTGGGTGAAAATTCAAATTGAATAATCTGGCGGTTAATAGGTTAATACATGTATGCAATCGTGCATCCTCAACATATAAGTCTGCACGGAGCGTGGCAAGATATACAGGGGTACTAAATCAGCAAACCCCGGAAACTAGCAATGTGCAGCTGAATATCTGCAAATTCTGCGCTGCCGGCTAATTTGTCGGCTGTCATCGCAGTATTGTATGGTGGAGCAATGACACGGCTCTGCAAAGGCAAAAGGCTGTATCTGCTTACTTTACAAGTAAGCAGATGCTTCCTTTTGGCTTTCCACGGCAGATTACACCAGGATAGCTGCGATAAAAATAAAACAATGTTAAATGACGACAGCGTCTATTGTCGATGTCTGAAAAGTATAGGAGTACGAAACTGGGAAGGCAAGCTTTTTTTTCAGTACGAGTCTAAATTTATCCATCCAAAACGAAAATGGTTAGGCCCCTATTATCTGATTATCCTACGCAATGCATATAGTAGGGCCACTATGTTTTTTCTGTTTTAGATGAGCGCCCGCATTAGATTTAGGCCGCGCATTACCAAAAAAACTGCCAGCGTGTGCATTGGATTGTTGCCGCTTTAAGAAAAAAACAGTTAATTTGGGGGGATAAAAAACATTCCCAAAAAACAAGTTAATTTCAAAAGATAAAAATACATTACGTTTTTTAAAAAATAGTTCAAAATTTTTTTTATTTTGTCGCCCTTATTAACTTTTTCAGAATTTGTTTCAAGGTTTTTTTTATTTCGTCGCCCTAATTAACTTTTCCCAAAATAGGCTCAAGGTTTTTTTCTTGAATGTTTTCCCCCTCCCTCATTAGATTTTTTATTTTTCTGATCCAAAACAGAAAAATAAACCTAACCATAGTAACGACATGTCATTATTGTCAAAACCATATATTAGACTTCTATTCACAAGCCATGATAAGGGAAGACTCTCTATAGTACTGTCCAACATAAAATACTTTTGCAAGACAAGACGAGAAAACCCCCCAGAAATTTTACATATTATTGGTCCAAAAAACTTATGCTACAATTTTTTTATAGCCACACAATGAAATAACACGTTTCACCGAAATCCTTGTTCTGATGTAAATGTAATGAGAATAAATGTCGCGTCAACCTTGTCACAGCACTGATGCAACGTATTTGACGTTGGTCCAGCGTTGTAGAAGTACCGTTGAATTGATGACAATATTATTTCACGATTTCGCGGTGATATATTTTGGCAAAGGCGTGGTGATGCTGTAGTGCTTTGATTTAAAACTTGATAACGAATTTCGTAGCAAAATGTCATTATTTGGTAAAAATAACTACCATATCATGCACATTGGCTTGGAATCAAAAGTGGCACAAATAATTGTGTAGACTACAACAAAACTGTGATAGAACATTTGAGACCCATTATGTGGAAGTAGACTACTTACTGTTTGATTATTATTGTGGAGAGAAAACGCCAAGTTAAATTTTAATAATGAGAACAAATCCACTAATGTAGCGTCAATTTCGCAGAGATAAAGAACAATAAGTTGTACAAACACATATTTTCCTCATATTATCCAGCTGGGACGATTTCGTTGCCATCAAATTACTATTTTCTATGCAATATATCCGAAAAATAGAAGTTGAGTGAAAACAGCTAAAGCATCGAACATGGCAAAGCATCGCAAGCTATTATGTCTGTGACACCCATCAGGCTTGGTTTACCACACCTAATGGCGCAGAATGTCATGCGCTGTTCGGCGATATTATTGCAGATGAACGCCGATAGTTATCGGCGACTAACCATCGCTTGCGTGAAGAATGGTGATTCTCAGGCGTGGGCCGCATTTTATTCGCCGTACAACTTAACTGGCACATGATGGCACTGCACTAGTGATGCCCAAATGTGTGCATCGCGAAACTATCCGGATCCTTAAAAAGCCCCTTGAGACCATAATAATATCTCATGCTTTGAACGTGGGTCCTGATGTTAGCCAATCAGCTTGAAACGAAAATGTACCACCATAAAGTCAGGATCTCACCGCTCTGGCGACTATTTGCCTAAGATCAAACTCCAAATCTTCTCCAAATATTTCCCACGTTTCCCCAAAAATGTTTAAAATTCATGCGACAACTCGAGGTGAGGCTGGCCGAAATTTTGCTGCAAAATCAACAAACAGTTGCAGTTTCCCCATATATTCATCAACTTGGGGCAAACGTCTCGCCGGGTTCGTGAAATGTACGTTAACTGCTGACCACTGTTCGCACAACTGAAAAACAACTGAAACTGGCGAACAGTAGGCCACAATTGGGGACTATCTGGCGAACGTTTTGTTATTTCTTCGCTGAATGTTCGCCGAATATTCCCGTAATAATAGACACATTTGCTATTATTTTGTTCACCAAACAGTGGCCATACAGTCTCCAATTAGCCGATCATGCGACGCGTTCGCCAATTAGTCACCAAATGTTTGCCAAACGATCTGAAACCAATAGCTTTTTCATCGCTAAATTATCACAAAATTCGCCAATAATTATTCGGCGGTCTGTCCATTTGTTCGGTCACCAAATTTTTGCTAATTAGTCGTCAACTGTTCACATCATGCAATCACGCAAAATAGCGAAAAATTGGTGCCAAATTTGTTGCAAATATTCGCCGATATTTTTGTCGTCAAAAAATCACCAACTTCGCAATTTGATTGTTGTTTGTTGAAGTTGGTGAGAACGTGCACTCCACTAAAAGCCACAAGTTGACATAACCCTTTAACCGCCAAATTATTCAGTTTGGATTTTCATCCACTTGAAGTTGTGTCTCGCTGACGCGATCCACAACTTCAAGTGAGTGAAAATTATTCAGATTTGACAAAATGGAGGTGAACTTTTTTCAAATCTTGCTGGTTGATGTCACATTCTATCTTTAACATATTTAAAATGTTGTACCTAATGTGCTAATAAAAAATAAAAACCCGAACATATGCGGCACCGGTGGTTAAAGGGTTAATGTCTTATGCACAGATTGAACCCTTCTTATCCACCGACCCTTTGCTATTGTATTGAATTCAAATCGTCGGCCACAGGCAAAACAATCCTTACTACCAAAATTGAAAAATTGAGTTTTTATAAAAAACACATTCAAAATAAACCCTTTTAACATGTAGAATGTAACATTATGTAGAATGGCTAAGCCCTGTGTGTGATATATCATACCTAACGCGGATGAGCGAGACAATCCTAACTACATTTTTCTAGGATATAAACATGTCAAACCATCCTATCTTGATAGGATTATTCCCCATCTTGCTATTGTGCCTCGATTAAATGCAAAACAATCATAAGAAGCAGTTAGGCTATTATAGCCTGATTCTTGATATCAGGTCTATTTTTTCAAAACAAATATTGTGCCTTATCGCACTCGTGACCATTTTCGTCAGTCACAGGCAAAACTCCAAAATGATAAAAGTGCTAAGTACGTTTTCAGCAATGCTGATAAATAGATACTTCAACATAAGAAAAATGACACAGAAC
The DNA here is from genome assembly GCA_964017125.1 of Flabesymbios commensalis. NCBI lineage: Eukaryota > Metazoa > Annelida > Polychaeta > Terebellida > Flabelligeridae > Flabesymbios > Flabesymbios commensalis. Next base: position 59,696,505 of record OZ024908.1, read on the forward strand.
AAATTTAACGTGTTATTTCATACACCTGCCATTTCGTCGGTCACAGGCGAAACAATCCTAACTCTAAAATGGTAGTTTTGAGTAAATTGCTTTTGAAGTTTTAAACAATGCTGATAAATCGATACTTCAACATAAAAAAAAAAATTGGCACATAACAAGTTTTCATATTTTTCAAGCGTGCTATGTCGAAATTTTAGTATTTTGTACACGTTGGCGGTCTGCAGTGGAGTTGGGATTGTTTAGAATGATATATGAATGATATATGTCCTTCTTTGCTACAGGATACGAAGACGGATAAAATCAAAAGTGAATAGTAATGGAAGTTACGGTACAATACTACAATTTGGTAATACGTTACCATGGTTTCCTCATAACATAATAAAGCAAGTCATGTCGAATTTACAAGCAGTGTCTGTGTAAAATCAGACGGCCACCATTCAGATATTATAAACACCATAACCTGATAATGTGTGTTTCAAAATTGGTATAGCATGAGCACTTTCAAAACTTCTATATAGGGGCTAAGGGGCATAAAGAATAAGATGCCTGTTTTGTGATACGAGGTCAAAGTCAAGTCATCAGGTCACAGTTAATGTCGATTAATAATATTACCAATAGCGTGTTATACCTGACGTTTATTTCGAGCGTGCTGCAGCCACAATAATACAATTCTGTGAAACTCAATGACCTCGACCTCCTTTGTTTTCACCGAGCTGGCTAATACAATAAAGCATGGAGGAGGGTTCTTGTTTTCACCGAGTGACGTCACTCCGTTCCACAGAATACCGCCTCTACTGAAGGTTTTTGTGATAAACAGTCAGTCTAGTTATATCAATAATAATGTTGAAAAGTGCTATGTTATCAGGTTACAGCCATATGTAGCCTAATATAGATATAATGATTTTTTTCATATATCTAAAGAATCAGATTGGCATTATATTTTGTTGATTCAGGATCAAGGGGATGAGGTCAAGGTTAAATACAAGTCCAAACAAGGACATAATTGCTTTTAGAAATTTCAAAATCAAACTTAGAATCTCAGAAACCATCAGAAACATGGTATATAAAATATTATATGTGTTAGGGAATTGTGTATTTGTATTTCCGAGTGAAAACGATGTCATGATCAAGGTGGTCATGTTGGATTAACTCCCAAACTCTATTTTCTAACATTCACACTATTATTATACTGATTTTTAGCATGTTTAGAAAAGACCAACATCCTACAACACAATTTAAATCTAGACTGAGTTTATTGACCATGGATATTACAGTAATTAACCTCGTAACTATGGAGAACAAATAAGTTTTTATAAAATAATCAATCTAATGGAATGAAATCGAAAAGTTGAAGAAGATTATTCTTCTTATCGTTGTCGATAACAAGTGGGCTACTACAAGCAGGTGTTCGTGCTAGAATCTTCTTCTTTTGTTATGCGAATGTATCCAGCTGGAAGCTGTTCAGAGCGCTGAACATTCGAAAGAGAGAGAGAAAGAAGTCAATTACTACATAAGGTCACCAAACGCTTGTCGGTGAGTTTTCAACGATTTTCTAAAAGAGGTCAGGGTTTTCTGCAGACGGATCTGGCTCTCCAAACTGTTTCAGAGTGCTGGAGCCGCAGTTTCAAAACTCCTGGTACAGAAGTTTTGAAGTCTGTACTTTTGGACTAGCAAAAGTTGCTCTGTGCTCGAACGCAGTGTTCTAGGTGGTGTATAAGGGTATGTGATGTAAGTTGGGGCGAGGCCAGCCGCCATGTATAGCACGATATGTCAATAGCAGGATCTTGTGCTTTATGCGGAATTCGACCGATAGCCAATGAAGTTTGGGGAGAATTGGTGAGATATGGTCCCTTCTGCCGGCTTTAGCTATCACTCTGGCTGGCGCATTTTGCACCCTCTGCAAAATAAATGAGTATAGCTGGGAGTCCACATAGCAGAGAGTTGCAGTTGTCAAGTCGGGAAATGTCTAGGGCCTGGACAATGATGTCCATTACTCTTCGAATGCTGCTGATGTTGTGCAGGTGGAAGAAAGAAGAGCGGCAAACACTTTTCACATGCACCTCCATAGTCAAATGTTCAAATAGTCAAATGTTATAAATAACTATAATGAGCGATTCTATAATTTTAGGCACCGGTTATGATATCTTTGATATATTTTATGATATTCTCTAAATATTGTCAAAAATTTAAAAAATATATCAACTTAGCTATGTTTATTGACATAGCGTTGTCAGCAGAGCTTGATTTCAATTTCAAATATTTATTTTTATCAATTAAAAGTTTTATTACGGTTATGGAGAGACTAATTTATCGCTATGGAGTGACCAATTTATGTTACTGAGTAATTTTCATATTGAAATTTCTTAGTGATCCTTCCACAAAAGTAAAATATATTTAACAGGTAGTTTAACATGGCTATTATGATGTTGATCACTTAATTTAGAAAGATTCACTTTATGACAACAAAATAATTAAAATAATATTACTCTCCGTAACGATTAGTTTCGTTATGGAGAGTAATAATAACGAATATTGTCTCTCCATCACGATAATTATTTCTGTTATGGTGTGACAATAAACATATACTAAATATCGACGCTAGCACCGTTTAAAGGACAAAAATAACAGTTACTATTTCAAAAAGTATTGTTGGTTAAAATATTACATTCATAAAAGGTTTAACTATTTTTAAATGAGTAAGAGGTTAATTTGTGACTACTATTTCACTCCATAACCTTTTCGTTTTTGTTATGGAGTGACAGAAATTAAATACTTATATGGAGAGAGTTTTGTTTCATTAAATCGTGGATAGCATCTGAGGGATTCTATAATTTTAGGCACCAGTGATGATATTTTCCTTGATATATGAGATTGTCTGAATCTTGTCAAAAACTTAAACACATGTCAACTTAGCATTGTTTATTGACATGGCGATGTCAGCAGAGCTTAATTTCAATTTTGAATGCTTATTTTTATCAATTTAAATTTTTCTTACCGTTATGGAGAGACTAATTTACCGTTCTGGGGAGACCAATTTATGTTACGGAGTAATCTTCAAACTTAAATATCTCAGTGACCCTTCTACAAAAGTATACCATATTTCACAAGTAGTTGAACATGGCTATTATAATGTTGATCACTTAATTTAGAAAGAATGACTTTATTACAATAACCATTAATTAATAAAATAAGAATCACTCTCCGTTACGATTATTGTCGTTATGGGGAGTAATAATAACGAACATTGTCTCTCCATAACCACAATTATTTCTGTTATGGAGTGACAATAAACAAATACTAAATATCGATGCGAACACAATTTTAAAAACAAAAAGAAAAGTTACTATTTCAACAAGTGTCACTTGTGACTACTTTTTCTCTCCATAACGTTTTACTTTTTGTTATGGGGAGACAGAAAATACGCGTTATGGAGAGACGGTTTTTTTTACTAAATCGTGCATAGCATCTACATGTATTATGCTATACTATGATTATTATTTTTTTTTTCAAATGAGGTTGTAGTCGGCTTGAAGGTTGTAAGGTGCTTAAAAGTTTAATTGCAGTATTTATGTGTGAAAAATTGCGTTATGGAGAGACGTTGAATTAAAATACTCTCCCAATGACATTTATTTAAACATTTATTATACTTTTTTCACGATTCACTGCATGAAGGTCGCGCGCAACTGTTTTGCACCAGACAAGTGATATTTTGGCCAGAAAAAGTTTAGAAATTACCTGAAAACCATTACACTCAGCTATCAGTGAGTGTCTGAAGTAGAGATAGAGACACTGGTGACACGAGTGAAGAAAACCATAAGCGTTACGGAGAGTCGCTGCAACGTGGGACAGACATAAATTGCATAAAAAGTGGTAAAATAATACAATTATTTAAAATTATATAATCTTATAGATATTGTTTTGCACTAACATTATATCAGCAACAAATGTAATATATAATAAAGGAAGTCTAGAATAAATCGCCTGTTTATGTGGGATTTAGAATGTGGGACAAGGCTTTTTGGCTAAAATTGGCTAAATTTACATAATATTTCTTTCAAAAAACACATTTATGATAGAATTTTTTGAGTTGTAATATTGCTATATTGTAAAATAAAGGTCATTCATTGCATTTATGTAATCAAATTAAATCAAAATATTCAATAATAAAATTACAAGGTGCGGACAGTGCTGGTGCTTAAAATTATAGAATCCCTCATCTATGCATTATGCTTGAAAAACTAAATATATACCCCTTCCCATAAGGGCTGGTGTCTGGGATGCATAACTGGCGCCATCAGAGACTCAGAGTAGACAATGAACTGTTACAGGGTGGGCAAGTGATTGCCACATCGCCCCATGTGGCGATAAAATCGATTTTTTTGCAATGCAAATGTTTAAAATTGACAATTCACAGCACCTAAAAGTAGGAATTTGTTGCGACTGGTCTTCTTTTTCCTGTCCATCCTTAGTGTGAGATAGACACATTTTCAAACATTCATTCTTTTTTTGGAAAAGAAACAGAATAAAATATATCAACTTTGTGACAGTCTTGACCAATAATTGAAACGTTGAGCCAGACTTGAAACAACATTATGCAAAAATAAATATGCTAAGATTGATTGTAATTATCAGAGACTACCTTAAAACAACGTTGTTCTAAAGAAAGTATGCTAAGGTTGATAATAATTATTATAGACTACCCTATGATAATTATAACACACCACAAGCACAATCCACAGTAGGCTATGGGGATCGCTTAAAATGGACAACGACTTAGAACTGGGCGTGTTGCTCTCCCAAACACTTGACGTAGCATACAATAAAAAGAATAAGGACCACGAGATAAAGATTATTCCCCGATTACCATGTGTTTTTTACCTGCGTCATGGCGAATTTTTTATCAATTATATCATCATCTCTGAGACTCGGTCTTGAGAATAAGTGGTTAAAAACAGTGTCGCTTTTTCAATTTCCAAAATTGTATTGTTGTATTGTGTTCGTGCATAGACTTTTGTTTAAAGGGATATTTGAAATCGTCGTATTTTCTCAGTGCAGTATAGGCCTATAGACCTCCAGTATAGCCACTGATACGAAATAATTCAGATACAGCTGGGACTCAATAATTTCTTTTTTACTAGAGACGAAATCATAGATTATAATTGAAAATGAATGGGCAGTAAAGTTGTGGTAGAAAAACCAATACCAACAAGAGTATCTGATATAGGCCTAACTGATGATAACTGATAATATTTGCATTAAAAAACATTCTGCCATAGGGGAGGGTGGCAAATTAATAAAGGTGAAATAAAAATAAATGTGTGAGGAATTTAAAGTGATCATTAGTAAGCGTTGTAAGCATTTTAATGGTCCACAACTTTTTTCATTTACATGTTATCACTTTTAATATATGATTGTAGCATACTTACATAATTATTATCACAATGAGGGTGACCAAACGCTTGTTTAAAATTAATGTTGGTCCACCGTCTGCGACGCTTGCCCACCATTAACACAACATTAGGTCGACAGCTGTTTATGTTTATTTATAGCTCATTTATTATGCCTCGCGCTCGATATTAAATGAGCTAATGTTGCTCATGTTTATGGTTTTTCCATTGTGTGGTTGTGTTTTCTTAAATAGTTGGAAATAGCTAGTCTAGACTACATCTGTCATCAAGTTCATTAAAAAACTACTGACATTCCAACCAGTATCTGATATCTTTTTACAGCAAAGATAACACGAGATCGCACTATTTGATGTTTTCTTTTGTCAAGATTTTGCGTAGATCATGCCCCCCCCCTCTATAGGTCCCTGCTGTTGAATGGTTTCTTGGAAATTATTTTCTGAATACGCCAATGTTGCTTGCTTCTGCAGATATCCATAATCAGTTTTTGTAATTATCTGAATGTCGGCCATCGTTAATTTACGCAAATTCGTAAGCCTACTTTTACATTGACACCCTGCTTGTAAATTCGACATGACTTGTTTTCTTATGTTCGCAGGAAACCATGGAAACGTATTACCAATTTGGAGTATTGTACCGTAACTTCTATTACTATTCACTTTTGATTTTATCTGTCTTCGTATCCTGTGGCAAAGAAGGGCATATCTCACTCAATGACATAGGATTGTTCTACACATCTTAATTGGGTCATTTTCGACAAAATTGATCATTCTGAACAATCCTATCTCCACTGCAGACCGCCAAAGTGTCCCAAATACTAAAATTTCAACATAGCACGCTGGAAAAACATGAAAACTTGTTCTGTGCCAAATTATTTTTTTTATGTTGAAGTATCGATTTATCAGCATTGTATAAAACTTCAAAAGCAATTTACTCAAAACTATCATTTTGTAGTTAGGATTGTTTCGCCTGTGACCGACGAAATATTGTAAACCTAGTATTTAAGATATACTATCATAGGAGGAAGTAGAGTCGGATGATAGGCCTTCAGACTTGATATCAGACTATAAAACTGCACCTACACCTTTTTTTATCAGAATAGAGTATGCTTGCAGTAAGTAAGTGAGTAGCTCATTGCGTATTTCAAGGCCTAAGCCCCAAAGTACAACACATTCGATATCCATACATTCCGTCATATCACATTTAGCCATATTTACATATTCTGCTCTACAACTAATGCAGTATGAGCATGCATGTAATACTATTTTACTCTCATATACGTGGCCAACCGTGTTTACTCATTGTACACAAATTAAACTACTGCACGCTTGGTTGTTAGTGTAATGTCGTACAAATCGGGAGATGTATTTACTATGCATTTTGCTAAAATCCATTCAAGACAGATAATATCTAGGACATTATGCGTAAATATATCTCCGTCGTATGTATGAAAGATATCACAGAGGTCTTGCAATGGATGCTCTGGACCCTGTGGCCGCCAAACAAGTTAATTTGAATTTTCACACACTGAAAGTTAATATTCAAGTGGGTGGAAATTATTCAGATTTGACAAAATGGAGGTCTACGATTATTGAATGTCTATGTTTGAAAACTAGCATTTAATCTGCTGAGACAAACGAAAAAAAAACAAGAATGAAATCCTGACCGGCGGATAAAGGGTTAAAACTTTCAGTGCGGGGAGCGTCTATAGACGTCACAATCTGACGTCTGAAGACGGTAGCACTGAAGGAATTATAAAATTCACAATGGCCGTAGACACATAACATAGGTATTCAAATGAAGCGGAAATATAAAAATAAGACATTTATGATGATTTCAACTTGAAAAAATACCTTTGGTCTTCATGTTTAATATAAGTATATTTCAGCGCTGTAGGGGTTAATAGGTGGGGCGGGACAAGGATTGCGCTGGGGTGGAGCACTCCAGGGCTCGTAAAGTACATCCAGGACCAACCGGGATCTGGTAACGCACATCTCACGAGTCTCGACTATGCTGGTTCAATGCTGGACCACCGTCAGCGACGGTGGCCCAGCATTGAACCAGCATAGATTATTTTCTGGGATAGTCCTGTCATGTTTAGAGGCGTCGACACGGATCCGCTAAAAGTCCAACAAACCTTTATCTGGATGGTCGCAGGACTCATCATTTCCATCGAACCATTTAGCGTCGCATATTCAATATTTGCCAATACAATAATTAGCAGTGGAGAGTTTCATACTCTGAGACTTGAACTAAGATTTGGCTACCAGCCTGCTGCAATATAATTCCCGCAATATATTATTCGGTCTATTATATAGGTAGGCCTAAATCTGATGCGACTGCTTCCTCTGTACTGACAGCATACGATTTGGAATGATGGATATTCATTGTCTGACCTCCGTTAACAGAAGTGTTCATTATTTGCATCACAAGACAAATGTATCACTGTCAGCTTTACATGCATATAGATTCATGCGAGCTCCCGTATAATTATGTGATATTGACATTGTGAAGAAAGGTATTGAGGGAGGCCTATGCAAGTTCTGCTATCAAAGTGGCAAGCGGCATATCATTTTAAAATCTTAACGTAGCTCGTTCTAACGACATAGGCGTACGTATCTCGACTCCAAGATTTAAGCCTAAAGTAAATGTTTTTCCAGTGTTTACCACGACTAAAAAATAATATGCTGTATATCATGCATGTAGTTATATATAATATGGCATACCCAGAAAATCCAGAGGTATCAGGTGCGTAGATTAACCCTTTAACCGCCGGTGCCGCATATATTCGGGTTTTCATTTTTTATTAGCACATTAGGTCCCACATTTTAATTATGTTAAAGATAAAATGTGACATCAACCAGCAAGATTTGAAAACAGATGACCTCCATTTTGTCACATCTGAACAATTTTCACTCACTTGAAGTTGTGGATCGCGTCAGCGAGACACAACTTCAAGTGAGTGAAAATTCAGATTGAATAATTTGGCTGTTAAAGGGCTAGAGCGAATACATGTGAGAACCTGACTGTGGGGGTATAATTTCTAGTAAAAAGTCGCCCCCCCCCTCCCCGTCTGTCAATTCCTGGATCCGACACTGGCGTAAAACAATTGTTTTGTTATTTACGTCTAGCGATAGCCATGTCCCAGATATAATAAAAAAAACTGTACCTAGGTGGCAGATAATTATGTGGGTGAAACCTAGGATAGTAGTAGTAGGAAGTTTTTTATATTTGCAAATCTTGATGGTTAGACACACATTTCATTCCCAATAACAGTGATTTGTTTGACTCATAAAACAGATTAAAAACGACTAAATTCGTGATCAGCTGGATGAGGTTAAGATCAAGGTAGACAGCATTGCATTTGTTAACCCTTTAAACGCCAAGCACGACTATACAAAGGGTTAATAATCATTTATTTAAGTCTCATCCAGTTTACATTATACAGATCATATATCAATGTCAGAATATTATGGAAGCGACTGGTCACTCAATGAGTTCCAAGAGACTGTGTTAAAATTAAATCAGCTTAAAATGATATATGCATAGAAGAATTGCATGCATTTCCCAGCAAACACGATTCGTTAAACTGATGCCTATTTAATGTTGGGCCGACGTCGGAGACGGCGGGCCAACATTAAATAGGCATTGGTTTAACGTATCGTGTTTGCTGGGATGGTAAAAGCAAACACAAGACTTGGCCGGAGGTGAACTCGCCTTAGAAATGGGTAGGGGCGTGACTCTATAGCATTGACAAACCTGACCCTGTTGCAATCTGCCTCATGACCTAATGTAATGTTTAAAAAATTGATACTTTGCGCTAGGCAATTTACATCAATAATGTTAATTGTTTTTAATAAAACTTATATTTAGATTATTTTTCAAGAAATTTCGTGAAAATTAAAAAAAACTGGAACATTGAGAAAAAAAATCACAATGTAATCACACTAAATATTTTCATTTATTTACACAGAAACTGATTCCATGTATATCAATGGGAAAGATATATTATGCTACAAGGTCAAAAGGCACCCTGTGCCAATTCTGGAAGTCAAAAAAGTCACACTGTGCTAAAGCTAGAAGCGCAAAAAAGACACCCTGTCCAGCGGCACATCCCCAGTACGCCCAAGTATGGGAGTACCCCCCTCCCCCAGGTTTTTTGGTTGCTGTGTAGCGAGGAAGATAAAACGTTACCACGCGCATCATAGATACATGTAGTCTATGTCAATAAACTCTGTCAACAAACATTTGCATGACAGGAAACGAATCATATACAGAACCGGTCTTCTTGGACAGACATTATGCGCGGAACCGTCAGCAATAGTGTCTTTTATTTTGTAGTTGTGGTATGTGTCCATTTCTATTTGGTATAGCTGACAACTTTATGAAATAATTATCAGCCCAGGGCCGTATGCTCTTACAAGTTGCGATATATCGTAGGCTTCGAATTGGTCGAGATGGCCACGCCTACGTCTACGATAATCTTGTGCGACGTGATGGGTTGGTGAGCTGCGAGGGTCAAGCTGTCTGCCTGTCAAGCCGGGGCTCGCGGGTTTGTCTCCCACTCTGGCATTCAGGCGGCATGCAAACTAGTTGTCTCCCCGTACCCCCGATGATGTAGTATTGCGGGGAGCTTCCGTAACCGCCAGGTAGCGTGCTCAACCTCAGACCGCACGCCCAGCAAACTCAAAACGTATAGCATTTGTACAACGTCGGCCCAACGTCGTCGATATTTGTCCAACATTGTTTAAATGTTATACAAATGTATTTTTGTTTATTGGGTGAAGGAGTCAGGATAAGTTAGAATCCATTTATTTTGTGCAAGGATCGACTTCAGTCGTCAGAATCTGACGTATAGAGACGTCAGATCCTGACGCCTAAAGTCGATCCCCGTACTGTTTATTGATGAGTGTACATAACTAGCTTATTTTCTATATTTTTTTCAATAATAATTGCGATATTTGTTTCAGAACCCGCCGCAATTAAAAGAAACAATCAGGAACATGTCGCCCATACTTTATTGATGCTGGAGTCTTTTGGAATAAACCAGCCATCAACCACAGAAGATAAGCGAACAAGAAGGACGCATGGTAATATGAGCAGCCCTGGACATCTAATTGCTAGCTGTACATCTTCCAGGCAGGACGCCTGAGCAATGACAGACATGGACAGAGCAACACGTCCAGCCTGGCCGCGCGCTCAGCATGGTGTCAAGTCTATGTTTAACATTTCTGGGGACAGCCGTTTGGAAGTCGTATCTCGCGGACTGCAAAAATACAGTGTTTGCTCACAGAAATGCGTCCTGTAATAGGTTGTGGTTGCCTGTGTGGTCTGCCCAGTAGGGCAATGTGTGTCTCCAGGACGGATTAGCCTTTGGGGGTCCTCGACGACCACTGACTTGCTCCATGAGGCTGAGACGAGGCGGCATGGCATGGGTCAAATGCGAAGAAACGCGTAAGTAAAAACACCCTAACCCACAGTCAGCATGTCAATATATTCGGAGCACGACGGACTTTGTAACATTCCACTGTACACCGTTGTGCATAACCTCGTGTTTAACAATCTGGTACGATATATCGTAGGCTTCTGATTGGTCGAGAAGACCATCTCGACCAATCAGAAGCCTACGATATATCGTAACTTGTACGTGAATACGGCTGCTGCTGAAGTGCCAACCCCAGCAAACATGAAGATTTGAGCCACTGTTGTGGTGATGATGTCGCCGATGTCACAAATAGCGGGCCATCATTACCACAACATTGGCTCAAAGTCTTGTTTTTACTGGGACATGGGCTGTATTTAAAATGTTCTGCTGACATTTCAGATCAAGTCTCCTCTCTAATTTTGCAAAACCGCACACATGAAGTATTTTAATTGATTCGTTTACGTTATTATGGCTGCATATAATTAGTGGGGTATATATCCCTTTGTCGCCGATTTGTATACTTGGTTCTGCTAGTTGCTGTTCTGTTTTTAGTACAATAGCTACTTAGCTTTGAGACTAATAAGTTGTAGACAAAATGGGTGCCGTGCGCATGCGCGAGGTATAAAGTCGACAGATCGTAGAAATCCTAAATTGTATCAGTGGTCATTACAGCGCTGGATTTGATATCATTACAATATTTTATATCACGAAAAATCTCACACGGTAAGAATGGCTTTATTGTTTGTTGGCTCCATATTTCCATATCACACGAACCGAATTATAGTTAATTGAGCGCGCGTGCTTTTAAAAGACACGATAGAAACGCACTGAATGCAGAATGCTTTCAGAGATTTTTCCAGATGTCCTGCGGAGGAAACAAACCTAATTAGTCAGTGATGTGAGCAGTTTCTGTGGTGTTTGCTCACATGTCCCACTGGGTACACGACGTTGTTGCGACGTTGAATCAACGTCAATGACGTTGATTCAACGTCGCAACAAAATCGTGTGTCCAGTGGACATCATTGACTAATTTGGTTATAATATATGCAATCATGAGCTCTTTCTCATAGCGATTAATAATGATTCACTAGTCACTAGGACAGATATCGTGGTCACTATACCTGTATACGGATACATCATTGTGATCGTCCTTATTATCAAATTATGTTTATTAAGATACTAACTACATGTACACACACGATTTTCACTGTTTTAAATCTAGCTCTTTCGCATTGTCCTTTCGTAGTTTCGCACTTTCGCAGGTTCGTACTTGCGCAGTTTGGCAGTCTTTCGTACTTTCGCAGTCTCGCACTTTTGAAGCTTTGCATCGCATCGCACTTTCGTAGTTTCGCGCTTTCGCAGTCTCGTTGTTTTGTTATTTTGTTGTTTCGCATATTCGCACTTTTGTTGTTTCATACATTCGTTGTCTCGCATATTCGCATATTGGTGTTTCATACTGTTGTTTAGCAGTCTCGGACTTTCGCAGTCTCGTTGTTTAGTACTTTCGTTGTTTCGCAGTCTCGCACTTTCGCAGTCTCGTTGTTTAGTACTTTCGTTGTTTTGCAGTCTCGTACTTTAGCAGTTTCGCACTCTTATTTACATTGTTTGCATTATCGTTGTTTGCCTGCCTCGTCGGTTATGCATGCGTCTCAGGTTCGAGCCCCGCTGTCCTGGTTTTCATAGAAATATCCTTGTTTCTCTCTTCTCAATGTGACTATGCGATCACGTTAATGGCGGCCTCGGCGTGTAAATTTTGACACCAGTGTGCCGATGTTAATTAACACAGGGGGGGGGGGGACAACGGAAATGGGAAACCGCGAAAAAAACAAAAGTGCGAAAGTGCAGAACTATGAAAGTGTGAAACTACGAAACAACGAAAGTGCGATAAAATGAAAGTACGAAAATGCGAAACAACGAAAGGCGATGCAAAGCAACGAAACTGAGAAACATCGATACTGAGAAACAATGAAAGGGCGATGCGAAACTATGAAAGGGCGATGCGAAACTACAAAAGGGCAATGGAAAACAACGAAACTGCAAAACAACAACGGATAAAAGGGCGAGAGATCAATCAATCAATCAATCAAATGTTTATTTCTAGATTACATAAATGATATTCAATTGTATATTACTTGTCAGGATACCCTCGTCAAGATAAATTCCTTTTATGTATAGCTAGCACGTGGGCCACCAGAAACATAGTTGTTCTTAGGTTTAGTAAATATAGGCCAAGAGTAATAGGGTATATATGAGTGAAATCTGGAACAAAGTCATAACAAGCTGAAAATTTCAAAAAATGTCCAGAAAACTATTCCCTATAACATACTAAAAGTCCTCATGAATCCACCCTGGGCCTTTTGGGAAATTCAAGATGGCGTTCAATATGGCCGCCAATTTCGCAATTTGTCATATCTCGGGTTTAAATCATCATAGAAATGTAAATAAAGAGTATAAACATATGTTTTTGGGGGCGAGGAATTCGATTTTAACAACATTTTATTATTTAAATTAGCACATTATCCGTTATTTATTGCTCCCGTTAAAAATCAATAACAATGTCTGTTTTTAGATGACAAAGCAAATACGAAATATTAAAAGTGCATATGGGACTTACAGTAAATGTTCAGACAATAATACATTACTTTTAGGCCTAATGAATAGTCAATAAATGTCGGCAATCAACACAATATCATTAAAAACTCGTTTTTATTATACAATACTTCATCGCCGAGTATGACTAACTGCTGCCACATCCTGCTACACGATTGAACTGTGCATTTAATATTTTTAAATAATAAAAAAGCTAACAAATGTTTTTTTCAATTGCAGAGTTTAAAGATGACCTATAACATCCTATATGGTATGAATGAATTCTTGCCAAATATGGGTGTGATAGATGATATTTCGTGATGAGATTCGTTTGTCAGTATATAATCTTAGTGAATATCCCACTGTCGAAGACACTGAAAATGGGTCTTCGGTGATACCAAAATCATTAAAGCTATTCCTGTACAGGTTACTTAACCCAGAGGGCAAAAAAATCTGCTGTAGTCACTCGGCGATATACTGCAATAGCACATTCTGTGATTGCCACCTGCAGACCACGGTCTTTCATTTCACCACTGCTACTTGCCATATCAGTATATTCACATCGCAAGTATGCTTCCCGTGAGATGATAGACTTCTGAGTAGCATCAGTTTTGCCGATGACTACAAAGAGGTACAGAGATTAGAGAATGGCATGATATCTGCTGGTGAGCCTTCATATAGCCTTAAAGGTTTCACACAATTTTTATTTGACAATGCACTAACTGGGCACAGCACCTTTCATGCCATGGGAGGTATAGCTTGTGTGACACAACCTGGACAAGTTGAAAAATGCCCTGTCAAACGCATAATGCAGCCACCCCCAGCAGGCCAAATAACCATCAAAACATACAATAAGCCTCCAATGCCGGCCCACAAATCAGTTCATATAGAGCCTCCGCGAACCATTGACAATAATAGACTGCGATTGTCCGCCTTTTATTTGGCCTGGATGCTAGGATACCTTTTGATTCTAACACCGTGTCTGCGGTGCCTTGGAGTGGCTTTATGAAAACTATCATGAAAAATGATGAGTTTCAAAGCTCAAGAATTTAGAATTTACCTTTCATAAGGCTAGACCCAAGTAACCATGGTAACCACAGCACTATGTACACTGCTTTATGCTTTGCGCAAGCTCAAAGTGAAAAACACAACCCCAGTTATGCCCGGTGACATTTGATCAGCCACTGTATCAAAAAGCTACGGTTTCCACATGTTAATGTCCTACTTAGACAGCATTGGGAACAGAATGAATTTTCAATCATCAACTCAAGCTGGGGACAAGAAAGACTATGATGTATTGTTCAGTGGCTGCAAGCACATCCGCCATTTGCTGGCTATCTGATCGACTAGTCTCGATTACCACTGGTGTTTTAGCAGACACTTCTGCAAACTGTGACAATGCAGTTCAGATCGGCGCCGCCAAAGTGCTGCAGCAAAATTGACTGGAAAGTCATTTACAGAAATAACTTTGCATCGCAGTGACAAAGTAAAAACGATTGGTGATGAGAATAGTGTCAGCAATGCGGGAAAAACACTGTGGTGAACCCAAATCTTCTTTTCAACATAATCACCTAAGTCAAGTACTGACATGGAACAATTCCTAACATAAGAACTGGCTCCACAGATTGTGCTATGAGAAAACCAACCAAAAGTGTCCTGGGTAATCTTTTCGAGTCATTTGCCCCTGTTCAAACGAACCTTCCCCAAAACAGCTCATTTTGTTATAGATGGAGATCATCTGCTGCAGTCTGTAGTCTGGTCACAGCAATCTACCTACAGGGCAGTGTGTCAGTGGGCAAAAAGAGCAACATCAAGTGGCATCATCTTTGACGAGAACATGACCATCTCGACCAATCAGACCATCTCGACCAATCAGAAGCCTACGATATATCGTAACTTGTACGTGAATACGGCTGCTGCTGAAGTGCCAACCCCAGCAAACATGAAGATTTGAGCCACTGTTGTGGTGATGATGTCGCCGATGTCACAAATAGCGGGCCATCATTACCACAACATTGGCTCAAAGTCTTGTTTTTACTGGGACATGGGCTGTATTTAAAATGTTCTGCTGACATTTCAGATCAAGTCTCCTCTCTAATTTTGCAAAACCGCACACATGAAGTATTTTAATTGATTCGTTTACGTTATTATGGCTGCATATAATTAGTGGGGTATATATCCCTTTGTCGCCGATTTGTATACTTGGTTCTGCTAGTTGCTGTTCTGTTTTTAGTACAATAGCTACTTAGCTATGAGACTAATAAGTTGTAGACAAAATGGGTGCCGTGCGCATGCGCGAGGTATAAAGTCGACAGATCGTAGAAATCCTAAATTGTATCAGTGGTCATTACAGCGCTGGATTTGATATCATTACAATATTTTATATCACGAAAAATCTCACACGGTAAGAATGGCTTTATTGTTTGTTGGCTCCATATTTCCATATCACACGAACCGAATTATAGTTAATTGAGCGCGCGTGCTTTTAAAAGACACGATAGAAACGCACTGAATGCAGAATGCTTTCAGAGATTTTTCCAGATGTCCTGCGGAGGAAACAAACCTAATTAGTCAGTGATGTGAGCAGTTTCTGTGGTGTTTGCTCACATGTCCCACTGGGTACACGACGTTGTTGCGACGTTGAATCAACGTCAATGACTTGATTCAACGTCGCAACAAAATCGTGTGTCCAGTGGACATCATTGACTAATTTGGTTATAATATATGCAATCATGAGCTCTTTCTCATAGCGATTAATAATGATTCACTAGTCACTAGGACAGATATCGTGGTCACTATACCTGTATACGGATACATCATTGTGATCGTCCTTATTATCAAATTATGTTTATTAAGATACTAACTACATGTACACACACGATTTTCACTGTTTTAAATCTAGCTCTTTCGCATTGTCCTTTCGTTGTTTCGCACTTTCGCAGGTTCGTACTTGCGCAGTTTGGCAGTCTTTCGTACTTTCGCAGTCTCGCACTTTTGAAGCTTTGCATCGCATCGCACTTTCGTAGTTTCGCGCTTTCGCAGTCTCGTTGTTTTGTTATTTTGTTGTTCCGCATATTCGCACTTTTGTTGTTTCATACATTCGTTGTCTCGCATATTCGCACTTTTGGTGTTTCATACTGCTGTTTAGCAGTCTCGGACTTTCGCAGTCTCGTTGTTTAGTACTTTCGTTGTTTCGCAGTCTCGCACTTTCGCAGTCTCGTTGTTTAGTACTTTCGTTGTTTTGCAGTCTCGTACTTTAGCAGTTTCGCACTCTTATTTACATTGTTTGCATTATCGTTGTTTGCCTGCCTCGTCGGTTATGCATGCGTCTCAGGTTCGAGCCCCGCTGTCCTGGTTTTCATAGAAATATCCTTGTTTCTCTCTTCTCAATGTGACTATGCGATCACGTTAATGGCGGCCTCGGCGTGTAAATTTTGACACCAGTGTGCCGATGTTAATTAACACAGGGGGGGGGGGGGAACAACGGAAATGGGAAACCGCGAAAAAAACAAAAGTGCGAAAGTGCAGAACTATGAAAGTGTGAAACTACGAAACAACGAAAGTGCGAAAAAATGAAAGTACGAAAATGCGAAACAACGAAAGGCGATGCAAAGCAACGAAACTGAGAAACATCGATACTGAGAAACAATGAAAGGGCGATGCGAAACTATGAAAGGGCGATGCGAAACTACAAAAGGGCAATGGAAAACAACGAAACTGCAAAACAACAACGGATAAAAGGGCGAGAGATCAATCAATCAATCAATCAAATGTTTATTTCTAGATTACATAAATGATATTCAATTGTATAATACTTGTCAGGATACCCTCGTCAAGATAAATTCCTTTTATGTATAGCTAGCACGTGGGCCACCAGAAACATAGTTGTTCTTAGGTTTAGTAAATATAGGCCAAGAGTAATAGGGTATATATGAGTGAAATCTGGAACAAATTCATAACAAGCTGAAAATTTCAAAAAATGTCCAGAAAACTATTCCCTATAACATACTAAAAGTCCTCATGAATCCACCCTGGGCCTTTTGGGAAATTCAAGATGGCGTTCAATATGGCCGCCAATTTCGCAATTTGTCATATCTCGGGTTTAAATCATCATAGAAATGTAAATAAAGAGTATAAACATATGTTTTTGGGGGCGAGGAATTCGATTTTAACAACATTTTATTATTTAAATTAGCACATTATCCGTTATTTATTGCTCCCGTTAAAAATCAATAACAATGTCTGTTTTTAGATGACAAAGCAAATACGAAATATTAAAAGTGCATATGGGACTTACAGTAAATGTTCAGACAATAATACATTACTTTTAGGCCTAATGAATAGTCAATAAATGTCGGCAATCAACACAATATCATTAAAAACTCGTTTTTATTATACAATACTTCATCGCCGAGTATGACTAACTGCTGCCACATCCTGCTACACGATTGAACTGTGCATTTAATATTTTTAAATAATAAAAAAGCTAACAAATGTTTTTTTCAATTGCAGAGTTTAAAGATGACCTATAACATCCTATATGGTATGAATGAATTCTTGCCAAATATGGGTGTGATAGATGATATTTCGTGATGAGATTCGTTTGTCAGTATATAATCTTAGTGAATATCCCACTGTCGAAGACACTGAAAATGGGTCTTCGGTGATACCAAAATCATTAAAACTATTCCTGTACAGGTTACTTAACCCAGAGGGCAAAAAAATCTGCTGTAGTCACTCGGCGATATACTGCAATAGCACATTCTGTGATTGCCACCTGCAGACCACGGTCTTTCATTTCACCACTGCTACTTGCCATATCAGTATATTCACATCGCAAGTATGCTTCCCGTGAGATGATAGACTTCTGAGTAGCATCAGTTTTGCCGATGACTACAAAGAGGTACAGAGATTAGAGAATGGCATGATATCTGCTGGTGAGCCTTCATATAGCCTTAAAGGTTTCACACAATTTTTATTTGACAATGCACTAACTGGGCACAGCACCTTTCATGCCATGGGAGGTATAGCTTGTGTGACACAACCTGGACAAGTTGAAAAATGCCCTGTCAAACGCATAATGCAGCCACCCCCAGCAGACGTAGTTGGTTCATTTGGCCAAATAACCATCAAAACATACAATAAGCCTCCAATGCCGGCCCACAAATCAGTTCATATAGAGCCTCCGCGAACCATTGACAATAATAGACTGCGATTGTCCGCCTTTTATTTGGCCTGGATGCTAGGATACCTTTTGATTCTAACACCGTGTCTGCGGTGCCTTGGAGTGGCTTTATGAAAACTATCATGAAAAATGATGAGTTTCAAAGCTCAAGAATTTAGAATTTACCTTTCATAAGGCTAGACCCAAGTAACCATGGTAACCACAGCACTATGTACACTGCTTTATGCTTTGCGCAAGCTCAAAGTGAAAAACACAACCCCAGTTATGCCCGGTGACATTTGATCAGCCACTGTATCAAAAAGCTACGGTTTCCACATGTTAATGTCCTACTTAGACAGCATTGGGAACAGAATGAATTTTCAATCATCAACTCAAGCTGGGGACAAGAAAGACTATGATGTATTGTTCAGTGGCTGCAAGCACATCCGCCATTTGCTGGCTATCTGATCGGCTAGTCTCGATTACCACTGGTGTTTTAGCAGACACTTCTGCAAACTGTGACAATGCAGTTCAGATCGGCGCCGCCAAAGTGCTGCAGCAAAATTGACTGGAAAGTCATTTACAGAAATAACTTTGCATCGCAGTGACAAAGTAAAAACGATTGGTGATGAGAATAGTGTCAGCAATGCGGGAAAAACACTGTGGTGAACCCAAATCTTCTTTTCAACATAATCACCTAAGTCAAGTACTGACATGGAACAATTCCTAACATAAGAACTGGCTCCACAGATTGTGCTATGAGAAAACCAACCAAAAGTGTCCTGGGTAATCTTTTCAAGTCATTTGCCCCTGTTCAAACGAACCTTCCCCAAAACAGCTCATTTTGTTATAGATGGAGATCATCTGCTGCAGTCTGTAGTCTGGTCACAGCAATCTACCTACAGGGCAGTGTGTCAGTGGGCAAAAAGAGCAACATCAAGTGGCATCATCTTTGACGAGAACATGAAAACCACCACTAGTCAGACAGCCTTTTTGGCAAAAAGTCACAATAAATCACGTCTCATAGTGATGCTCAATGGTTTGCTAAATGACGTTGGCATACAAAAAATTCAGGCACCAGCTGATGCAGATGCATTGATTGTCTCAACTGCCTTGTCTGTGGCAGAATCCCAAAACTGTGATTGTAGTAGAAACCGACACGGACTTATTGGTAATGCTGGGGACCCTATCAGCCCCTAACATGGACCTATACATGCTATGCTCTAGGAACCCTTTCATATTATATAGCATAAATGACATTCGGACCTCTATTGGTGATACAAGGAAATATATGTTGGTGTTACATGCCATAACAGGATGCGACACAGTATCTGCTCTATATCGCACAGGTAAACGTAAACCATTTAATCTATTGCACACCTAAAGAGAGTATGGCATGCTGAACCTATTTTTAAACTCAGACAGCACACATGAGGAGATTCAACGAGCAGGTGAAAGTTTTCTTTTGAAGCTATATGGTGTATCTAAGTGTGCGTCACTAGACGAGCTGCGCTACATTTGTAATAAAAAAACTTTCTTCATTCTTCCAGTTAACATGATATCTTGTGGATGCAAAGCAGATGGCTGTGGAGTTTCGTGTGGCTGTAAGAAGACTGGTGTGCAGATTGGTGTGCACTGTTCCACCTTGCGTGCAAACTCTAGTGGTCAAACATTCAACAATGTAGGACCTGCACCCTTGCTGAATGAAGATGACAATGATGAGCGTTCAAACACTGATGATGAGGACGATGATTAAAATCTAAGATTTTAAAAAGTGGCCTGTGCCAATGGTAAAAATATGTTTTATCAGTATTAAGATGTGTATGGATTATAATTTTGCTACCTTCCATGTACATTATGTCACCAGTAATAGGCCTATAATGAACATTGTTCATATATGATAAAATGAAATTAAATGAAGGCCTTTAAGCTTTAGGCAACCTTTGTGCACATATAGGCTAAACTGGGTCAGGAGAACTTCTCGAGGATGGTGAGATGATTGAGATGACACTGTCCTCCAGACACAGGACACGAAATTCGAGCCCTGGCGGTCTGAGGTCGAGCACTCTACCTCTCGGTCACAGAGGCAACCCACAATACTAACTTTCACACGTGGATGGGGAAGAAACATTTTTGTTTCTTTCAAACCGCCGAGACCGGGAACCGAACCCCGAACTCTTGCGTGAAAGGCAGCGGTGCTAACCACTACCCTAGGGCCCCCGCATATATGATTTACGCATACAAACGGTTAATGGTTTTTATAATGTATATGTAAAATAATTTTTGTGTTGAATATTGTTCTTATCGAATTCCTCGCCCCAAAAAACATATATTTAGACTCAATAATTACATTTTAATGATGATTTGGGCCCAATATATGACAAATTGTGAAATTGGCGGCCATCTTGGACGCCATCTTGAATTTCTCAAAAGGTCCAGGGTGGATTCTTGGGGACTTTTAGTATGTTGTAGGGGATAGTTTTCTGAACATTTCCTGAAATTTTCAGCTTGTTATGAATTTGTTCTGGTACCAAACCTAATACTCTTCGCCTAATATACACAAATGAATTATATTTGACAATTAGTTATTTTATTATAACCGTTCAAGTAAAAATAATTTTCTGTTGACCTTCTTTTTTTTGAAGAACTCTGAAGGCTACTTTCGGTGGCAGGTGTAACAGTTCAAAATTATGCATTAATTTATGTAATTGTTTATCTAGACTTTTGACAGATTCATGTTTAACCTTGGGTATAACAATTTATATTACTTTTTGTGTATGTCTTCCATCGTTAGTGGGCCTAAAGCTTTGCACAGTAGTTCGGTATGTGATAGATTATAAACTGCTCAATATAATTATCCTGACTGCCCGTTTTCTATAGATTTGATATACTCTGTGAAGTATATCACCAAAGTAATATACCATAGTTTATATGTGGTAGCAGCTGGCTTGAATATATAATACGCAAAATATATGTTGGTACATAGTGTTTTAATATATTCATTACTCCCGGAATTCTAGATATTTTACTTGCAATTGTATTTATGTGCGTCTCCCACTGCAGGTTTTTTGTAAGCTGTTGTTCCCCTTGTCGTGATGTTCGTTGTTTAAAACCTTATAGAAATGTAGGATGTAGTAGTAACTAACTCGTGACTACTTTTTACTCTTGTTTTAGTCAGAGAAGTACAGAGACTCACTTCTCTGGTCTTAGTATAAAGTATTATTATAGTTTCCAACTAGGACATAATATTTATGCAATTTATAATACGAAGAGAATATAATTATGTAACACCAATTTACTGTTATACACAACATGTCTTAGCAGTTGTGCAATGCCGAATGGATGTCGACAATAATTGTTATCAGAAACATTTCCAGGCATGATTGGCTTCACTTCAATCTGGTTATCTGACCAATCTGAAGATAGAGATATATTTCCAATATGTAAAAATACATAACAATTACTGATCTTTCAACATCACTCCCTGTGAGAGTTATGATGAAGCATGATCGTGTCATCCGCCTGGAGAAGCCGAGCCTTGCCGTAGGGAAGATGGATCAGGTGTGATTTATGCTTATAAATTTCCAGCATATGTTGCAATCCACACGGTGGGAGCGGAATGGAATCCCAGAACATTTATTCAGTGCTGTGCTAACGTCCACAGACGTCCGCCCAACACTGAATCAACGATTTGCACTGTGAGTTGATGCTCATTGTCATTTATTTGCCTAGGGCTGGGCCGTAGTATATGCCGTTATGTACCCGGGAAATCCGTAGCAGAGGGAATTGGCCAAAGCCAGTGACTGCATTCATTCATAATTCATTCATTGGACAGGATCCCTTCCCAGCCGGCGAGAGATTAACTCCGAAGAGGCGTTCAATTAGAGATATGGGGATTAACTCTTCTCTCCCCATGGCCACCACATATACGTGATTATCAGAGCATATTATTGACCCTTCTGTCCCCATGGCGACCAGATCGACGTGAATATCTGTACGATGATTAACAGCTCTCTGATCTGAGATATTGATTTTTAACCCTCAGAACGCTAAGATATTTTTTCATAAACCATGGAGACCAAAGGGTTTTTTTTCATTTTGAAATCATCATAAATGTTAACTCTTTCCGCTTCATTTGAATACCTATGTTATAGGCGGTCAATATGATGCTTAAAATTCTTTCAGTGCGGGACCGACTTTAGACGTCAAAATCTGACGTCTACAGACGTCAGATTTTGAAGTCTGAAGTCGGTCCCGCGCTGAAAGAGTTAAGTTGGAGATGAATAAATCTTAACGACAAAAATGGAACAGTGTCACTACACATGCATTTAGTGTTATTCCCTCGGCTGCTGCACTCCTAGTAATTACAGGTCAATAGTCAAATTGGAGTAGTGTTTCGATTTACTGTGCAAGGTTGCAAACACCAGAGAACTACTTGTGGTGAGAGCTTCTGATCGTTATTATGATTACAGTGTCACTGCCTTCCTGTTAATGTAATTGGAGAATAACAGGTCGTAAATGGCAATACAATAATGAACATATTACTTTACAGTGGACATTTGAATAAGATACTCATGTTACTAATTACAGATTTGTATTCCTCCGCCAGCCGTCCGTCTCATGGTCTTTTCACTTACGTTTTCTCTTCCGTCCGTCCGTATGTCCGTCCGTCTGTCCGTATGTCCATCCCGGGAAAAACATGTGGTTTCTCTAAGAACAATAATGTCAACTGTATGTCCTTCAACCAAGGCTTCTAAAAATACAGTGTACATCAGTCTTTACTATATGTGACGTGCCATATCAAAACCGGTCCTATGTTGCAAGATATATATAGAAAATGAGTCAGTAAGTGGCGTTTAAAGAGCCAGCGCTCAGGTTTCAGATGCACAAAAAATAATAAATATATCTCAATTATTTGGGAAATCATCGATAAAACAGGATTTGGAAACTTAAGCCCAAAATATCGCAAAATGTTGAGAAAATGACCTACAAAGTTTAAATTTAATTGACAAATAGTTTGAATAGTTTAAACTAAATCATTTTTCATATAGGAAATAAAACTAGGGTGTCTTCAATAGTTTGTACTTATATTGCTTTGAAGTTGTATTTCCGATCAGCGTTGAAAAAGAAAATTAGCAAAAAAATATTATTTCAACAAAACATGGCCATAACTTGAAATCTAAAGCTCCGACATAGGTCGGGTTCCAATGTGTCACGCCACATATATATACTCAATAGATGTTTGACCTACCGATCACGTAAATGGCGGCCTTGTCGAGCTAAGATTGAAACCAGTGTATCGACGTTAATTTCGTGCAGGGCCACGCGCTGCGCGCTCCTTCACCTATTTAATGAAGTCATAAGGGATGAGTGATCTTTGTCATTATGATGAGTTTGAATTCATCTATATAGCCTACTATTAAACAATACCACGGTATTAGCTTTTAAAAATCGTATTTAAACTGTACTTGGTGATCATCTTGGTAAATGAGTTTACTGCGACTTGTGTTCTTAAACCCTTTGAATCAGACCTCTGATTGTTCAAAATAAGACTGATGACTTTTTATGAAGATATCCACTAATCGCATAGATCTCATTGGAGTGAAATTAGAGCTTTCACTCACTTGAAGTTGTGTCTCGCTGACGCGATCTACAACTTCAAGTGATTGAAAGCGAGATGGCAATAGCAAACAAAATGTGACGATAGTAGGCCTAATGCATATCAATAATTGTAAACATGAACATTTGCCACTTTTCAAGCACCATGAATAGGTCGTTGACCAGAAGAAGGAAAGATCCCCCAGCAGACGCAAGAAGTTGAATCAATGTTGGTTGAACGCTGGTCCACCGTCTACGACGTTGAACCAACGTTAACCCGACATTGATTCAACGTCTTCTGTCTGCTGGGAGGACCAGATGTGATATGACATTCATGCTAGAAAGAATCAATATTGTGGCAAGGTCGCCATGGTCAAGGTGTCCACTTTGTTTTTTCTTGTACGGGGGGAGGGGGGGGGGTGGTGCTGATCTTGACTAGACGTTGGGCTAATGCTGATTTAATTCCTTGACAGCATTAACCCTTTAACCGCCGGTGCCGCATATATTCGGGTTTTCATTTTTTTATTAGCACATTAAGTACCACATTTTAAAAATGTTAAAGATAAAATGTGACATCAACCAGGAAGATTTGTAAAGAGTTGACCTCCATTTTGTCAAATCTGAATAATTTTCACTCAGTTGAAGTTGTGGATCGCGTCAGCGAGACACAACTTCAAGTGGGTGAAAATTCAAATTGAATAATTTGGAGGCTAAAGGGTTAATCCGCTAAGCGATATAGTCGTTTATAATCCGTTTTTTTAGCCGATCAAATCACTGAATGACATAGGGAATGAAGCTGTTGTTCAAACATCTAGATTTACTGATTTTTTTCTCAAATTAAGCAAATATCAATAATTTTCACTCACTTGAAGTCGTGAGTCGCTACCGCGACACACGACTTCAAGTGGGTGGAAATGTTTGTTTTAATGTAGCGCTTGAAACAACATTGGCTCAACATCCCGTCCTGGATTAGAGCTGACCATAATCACCAGGTTAGATGGTCGTCTATAGAATCAGTGCCTACTCATTTCAGGGTTCACGACCCGCCATATCTCATCCGCGAATTACAACAAGATTGGAGCACCGCGGTCCGCTGAGGCCGATAAATGTCCCACAAATGGATAGATGCGGCTTTAAGTTCAACATTTACCCACGTAGCAAACATGATATGGCTGGGCCTTGGTACTATGTACAGTATGCGGAGTTGTTCCAGCGTTGTTTCAATGCTATAGTTCGACATAGCTAATATAAAACCTGTGCTGGCCGGGCCATTGTCCTGTGTTAGCTTCATTGCCAAGCTTGAATCGAAAAAGTGGTAAACCATGTGGAGCTAATAAGGTTTTTTTTTTCAATTTGAAATCGTCATAAATGTCTTATTAAGCTCTATCCGCTTCATTTGAATACCTATGTTATGGGTCTACTGCCTATAAATAGTTTACTCTTTCAGTGCGGTGGCCGACTTTAGATGACAGAATCTGACGTCTATAGACGTCAGATTCTGTCATCTATAGTCGATGGCCGCACCGAGAGGATTAAATATTGCACTGCAGGAAGCCATGCAACTGCCATAAAAGGCAAAAAACTGTGCTAATTAGTCGCAAAATGTTTGCCTAACGATCTCAACGCTATGACCTTTTCGTCGCCAAATGATCGCGGATTTCGCCAAGTATTCACCGTTTCCGTCCATTTGTGTGCCATCAAATTTGTCACCAACTGTTTGCTGATTGAACACAATTGGTCTGACTGCGAGATGCGAACAGTTGACGACTAATAAAAGACAATTAGGTGACAAAATATGAACACAATCGGCGATCAATTGGCGATGAAAAGGTGATTGTTTTAGGATCGGTTGGCAAACATTCCCTGACTTATTGAAGGGCTCAGTGGAAAAACGAGTCTAAGTAATACACTAAATAATGTGACTCATTTTTTCACTTAGCCCTTCGATTGGCGAACGTGGCGATCAATCGGCCAATTGGAAGCTGTTTAGCAACTGTTCGGTGAGCAAATGGCGAATGTGGCGATTAGTATGCAAATATTCAGCGAACAGTTCAACGGAAAAGTCACAAACGTTCCCCATCTTGTCCCAAAACTGATCGCCTAATTTCCCATTAATTGCAAATACTCCCCAACTGTTCGCCAGTTTCGTTTTTTTTGGCAACAACTTGGCGAGCAGTTGATGTGCATTTAGCGAATAATGCGATTAGCTTGCCAGAAAGGGTCCACGAATAATCACGGGAACTTTAAACATTTTCTTCAAGAAATGAAATGAATGGGGTTTTAGGCCAATTTTGGGCACATGTAGGCTAAACTGGGCCAGTAGAACCTCCTGTGGATGGTGAGATGAATCAGATGACACTGCCCTCCAGACAAATAATTCGAAATTCGAGCTCTGGCAGCCTGAGGCCGAGCATAGGTTTTCACAAAAGTCGCCAAATTGACTTCGCAAATTGACTGCCATTTGGTGAGATTCCTGCTTAATGCTTCAGTTCATTTGTGATAGTCCAGCAGTCTATTATTTTGTTCGTCAGGCAGTGCGACCGATAAGATAAATGTCAGCGACAGACTTCTGACTTATCTGTCACGTTAATTTTATGATGTCCCAACATTGCATTAACGCCCGGCCAACGATTAACGTCGTCGATACACCTTCGACTGTTTTTGTTGGCAGGGAGATTTAGTCTATGGTCTGTGATTTGTTACTTGTCAAGTGTTTCCTGTTTGTACAATGCTTCCCAGTAGACAGGAGAGAGATATGGCAAGGCAGGCGGTATTGCTGAAACTTTACTCCCAGTGCCATGTGTATTTTCCTTTTTGTTTTGTTCGACAGCTCATCACGAAGAATGGAAGAGTTAAACAATGAAGTTAAACCAATATAATTTTACTATGGGAAGACACGTACTTGCCAGATACGTGTACAAATCTGTGTATCTCTTGAAATTTGTAATTAGAAAAAAACGTGGTAAAACACTGCTGCCCCATCGTGATGGAGATGAACTAACGTAGAAAAACCTAATAAATAATTTTCCCATTCGTTGTCATAAAACTGCATGATACTGCATATTGGGTTTGCGGAACAGAATAGCACTGGCTGACATGCAGCTGGAATTATCTTGGCAATATTATGTATCAATCAGTGTATATCACTATTGTGAAATTTCACTCAATAATTGTATGAAAAAGCAGAAGCTAGAATAAACATGCACTATATCTTCAGAAGTAATAATGCCTTTGAGGTTTGAACTTTACTTTATCAAGGCCGTTGACTAGTTGTGTTTCTTTATTTGACATTTAAAATAAATAAACAACTGAACCTGTTAAATTTATAAGGGATGATTCTTTTTCAAGCTTCTTTTAAAAAATAATTTATGATAAATTATAGCTGATATTTTTTGTAGTAAATAATTGTTGGAAACAAGTAAAACGCATCGTACGCACTAATATTATTATGACTTAAATAACTTGAATTTGTAATATGCCCAGACCATCACGTTTAATCAAGTTGCTTGGCAAAGTAGAGCTCACCACAACATACTAACACAAACATTTATAAATGTGTATGGCATTTGGTTTTACATTTCATATATGTGGCCTACTTTTACTACTAACTGAATGCTTATCACACGCAAAAGCATCTGACAAAATACTTATTCAAAGTAAAATGTATTCTTCAAAGTGTGTCATATTCCCTAACTCCTCCATGGCTGGGTCAAGTTTCTTGATGGGCTGCAAGACTTTATAGGACGTGCAAATACATTAATATCACCTCGACTCTCTAGCAATTACGATGTAGCCATTTGTCACGTGACCCCATCAGAAATAACACGACCATGACCACTCAGTCCTCACATCTCACTTCTAATGTCAGCTTTCAATTATAGCTGAATCATAGCAAATCTGGGAGGAAAATCAAATCAAATGATACTCAGTGGTTCTGTCATGCCTTGGTATCCCGTAATCACGTAATCAAATGTTATAACATACCGGTATGTCAAAAAATTAAGATGGCTGCCATTATATCGTGGGTAACTGATATTTGTTACAAGCACAATAACCTAATACTTTTATTGTACTTTTTCGAACATTTTCGAGTGAAGAAATCAGTTTGATATTTTATGCTTTTAAAATGAATTTGTTATCTTAAATTTTGAATTGGTTGCCGATTTAATTACCCGTTGTAAAGGATAGTAGTCGCAATGTCAATCTTCTCTTGCAGCATTAGACTGCGTGTGTAAACTAATTTGTTTATCTTTGGGGAACACACTTCTCCGCATATTCTTAGTTAGGATGGTTTTATATCCATATCTGCAAGCAATGAACCAACCAGCCAGCCACAACCAACCAACCAACCAACCAACCAACCAGCCAACCAACCAACCAACCAACCAACCAACCAACCAATTGGCAATAATTGATAAAACCCATATGACGTGATGCCGTGTGTGAAGGAAAATAAGATATTCCTATAATTTTTTTACGGACTGTAGTAGTTTCAGATACATTATCTCAGACTTGATTAACATGGAATACATTGAGAAGGTAATACTTCCCCGACTCCTATGTTTTTTCCCTATGGACACTCGCTCTGAAATAAACACATGGAGACGGCTGTTGGTCTAGCGGGATGACCTCTCTCCACACTGATCTCATTCATACATTATTCACTTAGTCCCAATGGCACATCCCTTCACCAAAATTAACCTATCCTCCATATATGAGAACTACACCTCCATATGTATAAATTGGGCATTCTAATATCAAGGCAAGGAGTGTTTTTTTTGCTTGTTCGTTCGTTCGTTCGTTCGTTCGTTCGTTCGTTCGGTCGTTCGTTCGTTCGTTCGTTCGTTCGTTTGTTCGTTCGTTCGCTCATTCGTTCGTTCGTTCGTTCGTTCGTTCGTTCGTTCGTTCGTTCGTTCGTTCGTTCGTTCGTTCGCTCGTGTTTGTTTGTTTGTTTGTTTGTTTGTTTGTTTTTTCATAAATAATGTGGCAAATTTAAGGTAGATTGCCAATTCCCGGGTTATAACTCAACCAAAGGAAGATAAACTCTTTGAATAGTCTACTATTCAGAAGCTTGTATGTTTCTTACGTAGGATTAGTATCATCAAATGTTTAAAATAAACCCAACAGATATCGCCGGACTGGGGAAGCCATGAACATGCACATTGTCCAGCTAGCATCCTCACATTTTAAGTCCAACACACAAATAATTCCCACTGGGCTCGTGACGCTGTTCCGAAGTTGAATGAACGTCAATGACGTCGATTTAACATCGCAACAACGTCGTGTACCCAGTGGGTAGCAACTATGGGGGGGGGGGGGTTCGCGGTATGTGCATGGAAGATGTGCAATACATATTATATCTTATGTGCATGTAGCCTACGTTATGTGCACATCGTTTTTTTTGGCCGCAGATAATGTATTATATTCTGTGAGGCAGCTGTGATATTTGCACGACCAGTAACAACACATATGTTTAGTAAATGGTTTATATATGGAATTCCATCGGGGCCATCCCATTTGTATTTTCTCTCACCTCACGATACAAAGGAGCGACGGAACGAAAGAGCGAGGCGAAAGAACGACAGAGCGAGGCGAGAGAACGACGGAGCGAGGCAAAAGAACGACAGAGCGACGGTACGACGGAGCGAGACGAAGGTACGAAAATACGACGGAACGAGGCGACGGAGCGACGGGACGACGGAGCGAGGCGAAGGAGCGAAAGAGCGAGGCGAAACAACGACGGAGCGAGGCGAACAACGACAGAGTGACGGTACGACGGAGCGAGGCGAAGGTACGAAAGTACGACGGAACGAGGCGACGGAGCGACGGAACGACGGAGCGAGGCGACGAAGCACGGTGGGGCTAAACGCCTAGTTTTGGAGACCACGTTCCGACTGAAATCCTCCATGTGGGGCTTTTCAGGCGGCATCGTGTTTTTCCATAGACCGATTGCCGGTTGAAAAAATACGGGGCGTGGAATTGAATGTTCACCGTTTTAATTGTTATATACATTTATAATTGTTATCTCATTGATTCTTTATACTGTTTACTTTAATCTAAGTTTTTCAAATGATGTAGTGTAATTGTATTCGTGAAATAATCAAGTGATTAAGCAGAGCTCCCTGATTCACTGTTCTTGAATTACTTGCTTTATCGCTCACATTTTTTATCTAACATTGATCGGTCTTAACCCGTGTTGTAAGAAAATCGATCAAAAAATTAAAAATCGAAAACGAGACGATTTTGCACAACTTTTTTACCAATACGATGATGTCATTTCAAGATTATTTTAATAAAGTTTAAAAAAATTGAACGAGGCGACATTTGATAAAAAAAGTGGGTGAGCGGGAATTGGGGATTTTTCCGATTCGCTGAGCTGAGATTAGCCTATCACTCAGTCTCAGACTCAGTCATGTCAGTTCACACTGGTTCATGGACTGGCACTGTGACTGTGTCAATGAGTGGGACAGTGACTCACTGACTGACAGTGTGTGACTGGCAGTGTAACCTGGACCCAGGGCCAGGTAACGCACACCACCTGGAGGTTCAAGTTTTATGACAGGTGGATGTACATACATATAGCCGGCATACCGGCACTACCGGATCATCGGTTAGACCAGCCAGGAGCTATAGGAATATCCCCACCTCCCATATATTCAGCTACGTTATGAATTGGAAGTGGGGCTATAGTATAGTTATAGCCCCACTTCCCATTAATAATATATGGGAGACGGGGCTATAGTTTTGGCCCCATTTTTTAAATATTTTAGTGAATGTGAATAGGGCTAATCCGGTAGACTAGTAGTATAGAAACAAACTTAATATATATTTATAACAATACTATTAAAATTTAATTTATATTATTTTTCTAAGATCTTTAAAATAATTAATTTTTGATTTGCCTTGAGGGAAAATAGACCCCCTGGGGTAAAGGGTTTTTATTTGGGGCCGGGAATAAGCAGGAAATAGGGGGCTTCAATATTTTTTTGTGGGGGATGGGTAAATGACCATTTTAAGCATTTAAATCTTCAATATTTTAAGCCCCATTTCTAATTAATAAGAAATCGGAGGTGGGGCTAAAGCTTTAGCCCCAACTTCCACATTGTCCTAGTTGCAATATATGGGAGGTGGGGCTATAGTTTTGGAAAAAACATTAGACATGTATAATATTTGAAAAAAACATTCTATGATCTTTAAAATAATTAATTATTGATTTGCCTTGGGGGAAAAGACCCCCCTGGGGCAAAGGTTTTCATTAGGGGCCCGGGAATAAGCACTCAGCATTACAGGCGTATCCCCCCCTTGTTGGCAAAGAAAATAAAAATATATTCCATATTTTACTGTCATTTCAGTTGAAATAGGCCATTTTAAGCACTAAAATTAAAAAATCTGAATTTTTTCTCCCGGGGGAGGACCCCCACCCCTTTTGGACCACTTCTCTCAAACATTCCTGGCGGAAACCCTTGCTTGGATATTTTTTGGGGTAAATGACCATTTTAAGCATTTTAATGGTCAATATTTGAAGCCCCATTTCCCATTAATAATATATGGGAGGTGGGGCTATAACTTTAGCCCCATTGCTCAATAATAATACATGCGAGGTGGGGCTATTTGTCACTGTAAATGGGGCTAATCTGGTAGTTGTATATAGTAACAAACATTATATGATATTAAACATTTTCTAGGTGGGTAATTAATCCGGTAGATAGCCGATATGCCTGCCATTACCAGTAGGCCTACTGATAAATAGGCAATAACATATCACCAGGATCTGGTCCATTGGTAACTGCACAATTTTGAGGTTAGTCTGTGTGGGCTCCCGTTGTTGAAAATGTGCAGGATACTCTGATTAACTACGATACTGTACTCTAGCGTGACATGTAACACTGGCTTTAATATTGATTGAAAATACTGTATTTATTCTAATAAACACCCCTATTCATGATATTCCAATAAACCTGATAAACGCCCACTCCTCTAATTTAAATATAAAATCCAAGATCTTGGCACGCTATATATATATATACATACATGTACCGGTACATATATTCATTTAAAAAACACTCTAATAAGTGCCCTCTAGCCTCAGGGGGTTTTCTAATTGACACACAGGACATTTTTGGGGATAAATCAGTTATGTTAGTTAATCATGTTAATAGAGACCATAAAAATTAAAGTTTTTTACTTTGTAAAAATGATAGTCTTGCCTAATTTCAATGATTCCTCGTACTGAAGAACCATCATTTTATTTGACATAAATGGCAGCAAATACTGATGGATCTTAACCATTTATTATAATAGTTTTTTTTCACATTTTTATTAGCACATTAAATGACACCTTTTAGACATGTCAAGGATAAAACATGACATAAATCAACATGATTTAAAAATCGTTCACCTCCATTTTGTCAAATCTGAATAATTTTCACTCACAGTCCCTTGAAGTTGTTGATCGTGTGAGCGAGGCACAGCTTCGAGTGGGTGAAAATTCCAATGAAATAATTTGGCATTTTTCCCTAGTACATGTGTGTAGGCCTATACATGTCATCAACCAGGGAGACAATGGAGACAATAAGATAAGAATGCACCACAACAAAGAGATATGAGTCTGTTGTGCAACAAGAAAATTGGCCTGTTGTGCATAGAACATTGGCCTTCAAGTGGAGTAATCCAAATCTGCATGCCATTATTTGAATTGTGCTGCTAAGGTTTCAACCAAATTTCAGACTAAATAAAATACCAGTGAAACTTGTAATATCTTAAAGTGTTAGATGCTAAGCTAATCAAATAATTCAAATTTGGATATTAAACTCATTCATTTGAGGCTAGAAATTGCGTCAGCAATTCCAGCTTCAAATGAATGAAAAAAATACCCACAAATCACTTCAACAGACTTAGGCCTACAAGGGTTAAAGCACATAATTATGTCGCTGCTTTGAAGCTGAACCATAATATTTACAATATTTTTTAGTCAATGTGGACGTTGACCATGATGCACATTGTTTCATACTTGGAGAATCATGATGTCTGTTAATTGAAATAATACATACATGTCATAAAGGCTCCAAAAGGGCTTAGCATCGATAAAAAAAAGGTTGTATAGCAAGGCATAATTTAACATACATGTATAACATCACAATTTCTTCATTCAGACTTTTAGTAGGGATGCAATGTTAGCTGGATTTGCTATTATTGAACTTGAAATTTGACTAATACACACTTATGTACATTTCAACACTGAACATTCTCAGGCAAATCATCCCCTGCATGAGGCTGACATTTTTTTGGGCACCAAAAAAGAACCAAAACAAGAACCAATTTGGCCAGCCGGGAGCCCTTATTTAACTATCAATGTCTAATAATTATCTATATACCGGTTTAAAGCAGACTGGTGAATCAAAATGTGAAAAAGTTGACATGTTGAAAAGCTTGAGCTTGACTGCATCCACACCAGGTTGAAGTGTAGGCCTAGACCAGGGTCTAGGCCTAGCAATTTCCCATCTTTATATTAACTTGTATATTAACCGTTTAAGTGCTTGGACCACTTTGTAAATAGTTAATAATTGTGGTCATGATCAAAATGATAGTTTAACTTTTGTTCTCATTTTTGGGCGGACAACTGAAAATTCTGGCTGACAACCAGAATATTAAAGTTGGTTGTTCAACTGACCTTTTGAACTTCATTTCTGCCCTGGTATATTTTTTTCATTTGTGATTTAGCAAATTTACACAATTTTATCTCAATTGAACCAATTTTTATAAATTAGGCAGATCTGATTTTACATGGAGGTATTTTCATTCATTTTAAGCTAGCAATTGTATCAGTAATGCTGGCTTTAAATGAATGAAAAATCTCATTGTCCTCATCATGTCCATAGGAAAATATTCAACCACAAAAAAAATGACAAACTGTCATAATCAGATTCAATTTAATCACCAACTTAAAACAAATAGCTCATTCTGTCATATCAAACATGCAATAAAATATCCCAAAATGTCTGTAGGAAAATATTCTTCACTCAACTAAAAAGAAGGAATAACAA
The DNA here is from genome assembly GCA_964017125.1 of Flabesymbios commensalis. Classification (NCBI taxonomy): domain Eukaryota; kingdom Metazoa; phylum Annelida; class Polychaeta; order Terebellida; family Flabelligeridae; genus Flabesymbios; species Flabesymbios commensalis. The sequence continues at coordinate 59,730,729 of OZ024908.1, forward strand.
ATAAGCAGTATTATATTTAGGACATAGGCCTATCATGATTAAGTTACCCATTCAGGGCATCAGCACAATAGGCAGGAATGCCCCCCGGTACCATGAATGTGGACTAGATGTTTGAAATTTGCAAAATGCTATATTATTTTAACCATTTATATTACACAAATTATACAGTTCTGATTGTTGTTTAAATGTTAAGGTGTTTTTCATTCATTTGTAGCTGGAAATAGAATCAGCAATACCTGAGCTTTTAATGAATAGAAAATGTAAATAAGTAGGCTAATGCAGCACTTAGCCTAAGGTGTTCAAGAAAACTATGACAATATGATGACGGCTAGAATTGCATGGTCAAACATGAATAAACAAATTTATCTCATATGCTAATCATCATCATAATTAAATTAGAAACTCTCTATGGAAGCCTGATTTAGGCCACACTTTTAAAAATTATTATTACGGGGCCACCATTCAATCACAGGGGGGGGGGGGGGCGGGGCTGGAGTTTTTGTCACGGACAAATGATTTATTTCAACCTGGCTTGGCGGTGCTTTAAATTTTTTTTTAATTTATTACGTGTTTATATAGAACACTTTGTTCTTGAAGTAAATTATTTATTTTACGCCCAAAATTATTTATTAAAAAAAGACTCCAGTCCCCCCGCCCGGAGATTGAATGGTGGCTCCCTTAGACTCACTGCTTTGAAACATTCATCCTTTCATATCATCATCAATATAATGGTTATCCTGTGGCCTATAGGCCAATCATGATAATGTACATATGTATGTTTGTACTAATTTCTAAATTTCTTGAACTGTTAAAAGTTTTATTATATTATGGGAATGCATGCTAATTTAAAAAGATAGGATGCTAGGAGGGAACTGCTGAAAGAATTGAATCTAGTAATCAATTAGTCATGCAAACACTATATTCTGATAGTAAGTTTGTGGGCCAAAATGTCTACTAACTAGTATAACTCCCGCCACTTAATATTCACGCCTTCAAAATCCGAGGGACTTTCTTTATAGTGTTGTTAATTTAACATACACATGGGCAGGTATTTCCATAATTGACAATTTTAATTTTTATGCCCCACCCGTAGGGGGAGGGGGATTTTAGTCGCGCCAGGATTCCGTCAGGCGTCATCCGTCAGGCGTGACACACGTTTTCTTGTGGGCTCAAAAACTACTAGTCAATTTTTTTTGAAATTTTAACATGACAATCTTGACAAAATTTTTAAAGATGCCACCAAAATTCAAAATGGCTGCCAGAGGTCAACATCAAAAAATTTTGTGGGTGCAAAAACTTAAAGGCAGAAATTATTCAAATTTTACAATCACATTCCCCATGATATGGAGATGTGCAGGTGACTTTTTGAAGGTTTTACTGAAATTCAAAATGGCTGCCATGGATCTACTTCAATTTTTTGTGAGTGCAAACACGTAAAAAATTAGTTTGGTCAATTTTAAAAAAAATTCAACATCACATTCCTAGCAACATGGGGATGTGCAATTATTTTTTAAAGTTACTACCAAAATTTAAAATGGCTGCCAGAGGTTAAACCCAAATTTTTTTGTGGGAGCAAAAAATCTAAAACTAATCAGAAATTATTCAAATTTTACAATCACATTCCCCATGATACGAAGATGTGCAGGCGATTTTTTAAAGGTTTTGCTGAATTCAAAATGGCCGCCACGGATCAACTTCAATTTTTTTGTGGGCGCAAAAACTCGAAAAAATTAAAGGCGGAATTTATTCAATTTTTACAATCACATCCCCCATGCTATGGAGATATGCAGGTGATTTTTTTAAGGTTCTACTGAAATTCAAAATGGCCACCATGGATGAAATTCATATTTTTTTGCGGTCGCAAAAATTGAAGTTAGTATAAATTCACAGTTTACAATCACATTACCGTAACCCACCATGTGGATATGTGCAGGTCATATTACTGAAATTTAAAATGGCCACCACAAGTCGACTTTTTAAAATTTGTAACCCTCAGACCGCATAAACATGTAACCTAATTTATGGCGGGGGATGATATAGGACTTCAGGCCTCTTGTATTGTTGGTATTTGGTAGAACTTAATATCTAGTACTGGTAAGTTACAATCTTGGTAATAAAGTAGTGGCCTAAAATGAACATGTTCAATATGCAGCCCTCTGACTATATTTGTCGGTGCGATTATTTTTATTTGGGGTTAAAGTAAAATTTAAAAACATAATTTTGTAACCACCAAACATTCTTACAGTGGACCAAATCACTCCAGATATTTCAGTAGGTGGACCGTGGGGGGGGGGGGGGGGGTGGTGGTAATTGGAGCCCAGAGGGGATGATTTGCAAAAGTTTATTTGGCTACAAGTCCATATTATTTACAGTATGTAGGCCCTATGTATTTCAGAAGAAAAAGTCTAAAAATTAAATGTGATACGAGCAAAATACAATATAATACTAAACACAACTAGAACAGGAGTTCTCAAAGTCTGAGGCCCGGCTTTAGTCTGTTTGAGTGCTATAGACAAAAAATCGGCTTAATATTTTCTAAACATAACCATGATAACAGTCTATTTAGTCTTCCTCGTGGGCCAGAATCCTAAATGTCTAGGATATAATTAAGGAAAGAACCAAGGAGACAACTTAAAATATTTCTTCAACGGTGTATTCCTTCCACTACCATCACCGGTGCTTGCCAACATTCATTCAATACTTGCCTATGATGTACCTCGTACAGACTGAGAGGATGTAGGCCTACCTACCAAATTCCGGCTCAATGTTGGGCCAGCGTCGCAGCCCATTGCTGGTTCAATGTCGGTCAATCGTCTACGATGCTGGACCAACACTATAATCTATCACTGGGTCTGCTGTATACTTTGCGCAAACATGTGGCATTCACCCAATGCTGTTTCAATGTTGACCCACAGTCTCTCACGCTGGCCCGACATTAAAACAGCATTGGGTGATTGTACCTTGTTTTCTGACTGCTGCATTGTTTGCAGTGACGCTTTCCATCCCGACACCAGAAAAAAAACGGATAACAAGATACATTGGCCCAATGTTGAAGTAATGCTGGGCCACCGTCTGCGACGCTGGGCTAGCATTATTCCAACCAAAACCATTTAAGCTCTAATCACTATATTTAATCGTGAATGTATTTTTTCTGAACACTTTTTAAAGACGAAAGTACTTAACCTAGGGATCTCAAACGTTATATTCGACATGTTAATAAGGACTGGTGTAGGCCTACAGAAATGTTCCCCACACACACAGCACCCCTCTTTCCCCTAAATAGGACACAAACTCAGGTAAAATAAACTTAATATTAAGGTTTTTTTTGCCGTAGTTGCGTAGGCCGTAGGTGCATTACTCGGTGTCTATTATGTTCAGTTTTATTCCGGCCGTAGGCCAGGAGCCTATTTAGGCTCCTGGCCTACAGCCGGGCCTAATAATAGGCCTGCAATGTAGCATAGCTACATGTAGCCTACATGTGAGGAATCATGTGATGAAAAAACCAAGTGTGCAACAGAGACAACACTGCAAGGGTGTCTACATGTATGCTGGGTATAAAAGACCTATACAGGATTCAAGTTTCCCTGCATGTGTTGGGAGGTCATCATGGGTAAAATTAATCTGACAGGTAAGGTTAATTAACACACTGAAACTGTACAAACTAAAAAGTACTGTAGGATAAAACTGTTGTAATTTACATCATAGTGACGTCAAAATTTCAGCCTCTTTGTTACATATATGTAGGGAAAACTATTTTTTCTTTTAGTAAGCTAGAAATTATTGTGTAATTTTAATGACAAAATAACACAACTTTCTTCTTCGGTTTTACTTGATCATCATTTTTTAGCATATTACCGCTGACCCATTAAAATACCTGGATCACAATGACACCTTTCCCAATCATGGTAGGCTATTTCGCTAGAGTCAAATAACACAACATTATTGTTTGGTCTTACTTGATCATCATTTTTAGGTGCATTAGGCTTACTCAGTGCCTAATTTTTATGTTCATCGTTATTGTAAAAGTCAATATTAACACAGGCTGTTCGGTCTTACTTGATAAACTTTTTTTAATGCATTAGCCTAGGCCTACTCAGTGCCTTTTTACCCCTCAGCCATTATATTAAGGCTGCGGGTTGTGGTTCGTGTAGGCCTAGTAATCATAGGAGGCGGCGGTGCAGATGCTTGTAAGAGCGATAACTTCATAACCCCTTGACTTAGGGCCTTCATTTTTTTTACCTCATGTGCTTGTCACTAATGTGAAGGTCGAGTTCGACATTCAGTGACCTTAACCAAATATCAAGGTCACGGAAACCAAAATGATTTGTAAGCGTGATAATTTCATAACGTTTCGACTTACGGCCTTCATTTTTTCACCTCATGTGCATGCCATTAATCTTGAGATCAAGTTGAAAATTCAGTGATCTTGACCTAATTTCAAGGTCACGGAAACCAAAATGACTTGTAAGCGAGATAACTTCATAACGCCTTGACTTAGGGCCTCTATTTTTTTATGTCGTATGCATGTCACTAATCTGAAAGTCAAGTTCGGCATTCAGTGACCATGACCTAATTTCAAGGTCACCATCTCACGCAAACCAAAATAGCTTGTAAGCGCGATAACTCGATCATAACTCCTCGACTTAGGACCTCCATTTTTTTACCGCATGTACTTGTCACTAATCTGAAGGTCAAGTTCGACATTCAGTGACCTTGACCTAATTTTAAGGTCACCAGGTCACTGAAACCAAAATGGCTTGTAAGCGCGAAAACTTCATAACGCCTTGAATTAGAACCTTTATTTTTTTACCTGGTGTGCATGATACTAACTTGAAGGTCAAGTTTGACAATCAGTGACCTTGACCTAATTTCAAGGTCAACAGGTCACGGAAACAAATATAGCTTGTAACTGTGATAACTTATTCATAACGCCTTGACTTAGGGCCTTCATTTTTTTACCTCATGTGCATGCCATTAATACGAAGGTCAAGTTCTACATTCAGTGACCTTGACATAATTTTTAGGTCACCAGGTAACGGAAACCAAAATGGTTCGTAAGCGCGATAACTTCATAATGCCTTGAGTTAGGGCCACATGTGCATAAATTTTTCATTCTTGATATTGATGGACAGGGAGGGGTCCTGCCATCAATTGATTTTTATGATCAGTGTTATTGTAGAAGATATTTTTTCTTTTCTTGCACCGCTGACCCGAAATACCTGGGTGCACAAAAACACCTTTCCGAATCATGGTATTTCGCTAGAGTCAAATAACACAACATTATTGTTCGGTCTTACTTGATCATCATTTTTAGGTGCATTACTCGTGCCTAATTTTTATGTTTAGCGTTATTGTAAAAGTTATTTTTTTGTTGCACCGCTGACCCAAAATACCTGGGTCAAAGGTGCACAAAGACACCTTTCCCAATCATGGTATTTCAATAGAGTCAAATAATACAACTTGATATTGTTCGGTCTTACCTGATCATCATATTTAGGTGCATTACTCGGTGCCTTTGTATGTTCAGTGTTATTGTAGGAGATATTTTTTCTTTTGTTGCTCTGCTGACCCGAAGTACCTGGGTCAAAGGTGCACAAAGACACCTTTCCCAATCATGGTATTTCGCTAGAGTCAAATAACACAACATTATTGTTCGGTCTTACTTGATCATCATTTTTAGGTGCATTAGGTCTACTCAGTGCCTAATTTTTATGTTCATCGTCATTGTAAAAGTTATTTTTTGTTGCACCGCTGACCCGAAATACCTGGGTAAAAGGTGCACGAAGACACCTTTCCAAATCATGGTATTTCAATAGAGTCAAATAATACAACTTGATATTGTTCGGTCTTACTAGATCATCATCTTTAGGTGCATTACTCGATGCCTTTTTATGTTCAGTGTAATTGTAGAAGATATTGTTTTTGTTGTTGCACCGCTGACCCGAAGTACCTGGGTCAAAGGTGCACAAAGACACCTTTCCCAATCATGGTATTTCGCTAGAGTCAAATAACACAACATTATTGTTTGGTCTTACTTGATCATCATTTTTAAGTACATTACTCAGTGCCTAATTTTTATGTTCATCGTTATTGTAAAAGTTATTTTTTAGTTCCACCGCTCACCCAAAATACCTGGGTCAAAGGTGCACAAAAACACCTTTCCGAATTATGGTATTTGGCTAGAGACAAATAACACAACATTATTGTTCGGTCTTACTTGATTATCATTTTTAGGTGCATTAGCCTACTCGTGCCTAATTTTTATGTTTAGCGTTATTGTAAAAGTTATTTTTTTGTTGCACCGCTGACCCAAAATACCTGGGTCAAAGGTGCACAAAGACACCTTTCCCAATCATGGTATTTCAATAGAGTCAAATAATACAACTTGATATTGTTCGGTCTTACTAGATCATCATCTTTAGGTGCATTACCCGATGCCTTTTTATGTTCAGTGTAATTGTAGAAGATATTGTTTTTGTTGTTGCACCGCTGACCCGAAGTACCTGGGTCAAAGGTGCACAAAGACACCTTTCCCAATCATGGTATTTCGCTAGAGTCAAATAACACAACATTATTGTTTGGTCTTACTTGATCATCATTTTTAAGTAGGCCTACATTACTCAGTGCCTAATTTTTATGTTCATCGTTATTGTAAAAGTTATTTTTTAGTTCCACCGCTGACCCAAAATACCTGGGTCAAAGGTGCAGAAAAACACCTTTCCCAATTATGGTATTTCGCTAGAGTCAAATAACACAACATTATAGTTCGGTCTTACTTGATTATCATTTTTAGGTGCATTAGCGTACTCGTGCCTAATTTTTATGTTTAGCGTTATTGTAAAAGTTATTTTTTTGTTGCACCGCTGACCCAAAATACCTGGGTCAAAGGTGCATAAAGACACCTTTCCCAATCATGGTATTTCAATAGAGTCAAATAATACAACTTGATATTGTTCGGTCTTACCTGATCATCATATTTAGGTGCATTACTCGGTGCCTTTGTATGTTCAGTGTTATTGTAAGAGATATTTTTTCTTTTGTTGCTCTGCTGACCCGAAGTACCTGGGTCAAAGGTGCACAAAGACACCTTTCCCAATCATGGTATTTCGCTAGAGTCAAATAACACAACATTATTGTTCGGTCTTACTTGATCATCATTTTTAGGTGCATTAGGTCTACTCAGTGCCTAATTTTTATGTTCATCGTTATTGTAAAAGTTATTTTTTGTTGCACCGCTGACCTGAAATACCTGGGTCAAAGGTGCACAACAACACCTTTCCCAATCATGGTATTTCAATAGAGTCAAATAATACAACTTGATATTGTTCGGTCTTACTAGATCATCATCTTTAGGTGCATTACTCGATGCCTTTTTATGTTCAGTGTAATTGTAGAAGATATTGTTTTTGTTGTTGCACCGCTGACCCGAAGTACCTGGGTCAAAGGTGCACAAAGACACCTTTCCCAATCATGGTATTTCGCTTGAGTCAAATAACACAACATTATTGTTTGGTCTTACTTGATCATCATTTTTAAGTAGGCCTACATTACTCAGTGCCTAATTTTTATGTTCATCGTTATTGTAAAAGTTATTTTTTAGTTCCACCGCTGACCCAAAATACCTGGGTCAAAGGTGCACAAAAACACCTTTCCCAATTATGGTATTTCGCTAGAGTCAAATAACACAACATTATAGTTCGGTCTTACTTGATTATCATTTTTAGGTGCTTTAGCGTACTCGTGCCTAATTTTTATGTTTAGCGTTATTGTAAAAGTTATTTTTTTGTTGCACCGCTGACCCAAAATACCTGGGTCAAAGGAGCATAAAGACACCTTTCCCAATCATGGTATTTCAATAGAGTCAAATAATACAACTTGATATTGTTCGGTCTTACCTGATCATCATATTTCGGTGCATTACTCGGTGCCTTTGTATGTTCAGTGTTATTGTAAAAGATATTTTTTTCTTTTGTTGCTCTGCTGACCTCGGAGTACCTGGGTCAAAGGTGCACAAAGACACCTTTCCCAATCATGGTATTTCGCTAGAGTCAAATAGCACAACATTATTGTTCGGTCTTACTTGATCATCATTTTTAGGTGCATTAGGTCTACTCAGTGCCTAATTTTTATGTTCATCGTTATTGTAAAAGTTATTGTTTGTTGCACCGCTGACCTGAAATACCCGGGTCAAAGGTGCACAACAACACCTTTCCCAATCATGGTATTTCAATAGAGTCAAATAATACAACTTGATATTGTTCGGTCTTACTAGATCATCATCTTTAGGTGCATTACTCGATGCCTTTTTATGTTCAGTGTAATTGTAGAAGATATTGTTTTTGTTGTTGCACCGCTGACCCGAAGTACCTGGGTCAAAGGTGCACAAAGACACCTTTCCCAATCATGGTATTTCGCTAGAGTCAAATAACACAACATTATTGTTTGGTCTTCCTTGATCATCATTTTTAGGTACATCACTCAGTGCCTAATTTTTATGTTCATCGTTATTGTAAAAGTTATTTTTTAGTTCCACCGCTGATCCAAAATATCTGGGTCAAAGGTGCACAAAGACACCTTTCCCAATCATGGTATTCCAATAGAGTCAAATAATAGCCTACAACTTGATATTGTTTGGTCTTACTTGATCATCATTTTTTAGGTGCATTACTTGGTGCCTTTTTATGTTCGGTGTTATTGTAAAACATATTTTTTTGTTGCACCGCTGACCCGAAATACCTGGGTCAAAGGTGCACGAAGACACCTTTCTCAATCATGGCATTTTGATAGAGTCAAATTTACACAACTTTATTATTTGGTCTTACCTAATCATCATTTTTCAGGTGCATTACACAGTGCCTTTTTATGTTCAGTGTTATTGTAGAAGATATTTTTAGCTGCATGTTGTAGGGCCTACGTCAGTCTTGTCAGATTTAACAATATATGTAATAATAATTTAGTACCCGGTATGTCCAAAAAATTCAGCTTCTCTGAATCTGGAGTGGATCATTGGCTTCTCTGGGTCTGGAGTAGATGTTCGAGCAATGGCTAGGTCTGGAGTCAATGCATGGGAGAATCAATTTTAACTTCTCTGGAGTGGATCGATGTTAGCATCGGATTCTCTGAATCTGGAGTGGATGTGAGCATCGACATCTGGAGTGGATTCTCTGGGTCTGGAGTATATGTGGGAATCAGCTTCTCTAGATCTGGAGTTGATGTGAGCATCGGTTTCTCTAGATCTGGAGTGGACATGTGAGCATCGGCTTCTCTGGATCTGGAGTGGACAGGCCAACATGTGAAAATCGGCTTCTCTAGATCTGGAGTAGATGTGAGCATCGATCGGCTTCTCTATATCTGGAGTAGATGTGAGCATCGTCTTCTCTAGATCTGGAGTGAATGTGAGCACGGCTTCTCCTGATTTGGAGTGGATGTGAGCATTGGCTTCTCTGAATTTGGAGTGGATTTGAACATCGGCTTCTCTAGATCTGGAGCGGATGTGAGCTTCAGCTTCTCTGGATCTATAGAGTGGAGGTGAACATCAGCTTATCTGGAGTTGATGTGAACATCGGCTTCTCATGATCTGGTGTGGATGGTAACATCAGCTTCTCTGGATCTGGAATGGATGTGAATATCGGCTTCTCCGGATCTGGAGTAGATGATGTGAGCATGGGCTTCTCTTGCCTGGCAAGCCTGGCCAATTTCATTTATGGACGGGTAGAGGCCAAGGTCCTTATATAGTCACGTGACTTTCATGCCTGTGTTAATAAGGCCGGCGAATAATTTTCTGGGTCAAGTCATAGGAAGTGCGGCAGAGGGGAAATACAATACTGTAAACAACTCTACATCCAGGGAAGTGACCTTTCGAAATTGTCTGAATTCGGGGATTACCCTATTTTCATCTGAAAATAGCAACTAGTAACAAACATTTGCCACTGGGGCTTACCAAAGCCTACATGAAGCTCGGCCACGCCGCGTAGTGTGGCTCAGGGAACCAAAGTAGGGCTTCTCCGGATCTAGAGTGGATGTGAACATCGGCTTCTCGTGATCTGGAGCAGATGGTAACATCGGCTTCTCTAGATCTGGAGTGAATGTGACCATCGGATTCTCTGGATCTATAGAATGGAGGTGAACATCAGCTTATAAATCTGGAGTAGATGTGAATATCGGCTTCTTGTGATCTGGAGTGGATGGTAACATCAGCTTCTCTGAATCTGGAATGGATGTGAACATCGGCTTCTCTGGATCTGGAGTAGATGTGAGCAGGATGAACATCGGCTTCTAGCTGCTTCTCGTGATCTGGAGCAGATGTTAACATCAGCTTCTCGTGATCTGGAGTGGATGGTAACATCAGCTTCTCTGGATCTGGAGTGGATGCAAACATCGGATTCTCTGGAGTGGATGTGAGCATCTGCTCCTCTGGATCTGAACTGAAGATGAGGATCGGCTTCTCTGGATTTGGAGTGGATGTGAACATCAGCTTCTCGTGATCTGGAGTTTATGGTTAGACCGGCTTCTCTGGATCTGGAGTGGATGTGAGCATCTGCTTTTCTGGATCTGAAGTGGATGTGAACATTGGCTTCTCTGGATCTGGAGTAGATGTGAGCAGGATGAACATCGGCTTCTAGCTGCTTCTCGTGATCTGGAGCAGATGTTAACATCAGCTTCTCGTGATCCGGAGTGGATGGTAAACACCAGCTTCTCTGGATCTGGAGTGGACGCGAACATCGGATTCTCTGGAGTGGATGTGAGCATCAGCTTCTCTGAATCTGAAGTGAAGGTGAGGATCGGCTTCTCTGGATTTGGAGTGGATGTGAACATCAGCTTCTCGTGATCTGGAGTTTATGGTTAGACCGGCTTCTCTGGATCTGGAGTGGATGTCAGCATCTGCTCCTCTGGATCTGGAGTGGATGTGAACATCTACTTCTCTGGATCTGGAGTGGATCTGAGCATCAGCTTCTCAGCAGTGGATGTGAGCATCGGCTTCTCTGGATATGGAGTGGATGTGAAGGAGCTCAGCCATTAGTCTGGTCAGTGGCTTAGCACCGTACCTTGGCCTGACACTGATAATAGGCCTACTTCATTGAGGAGGACTTAGATGTCAATCATTAAAGAGTAATACAGATTCTCCTGTTCTAGCATGCCCAGTGTTTCTTCCCTATACTAGTATAGAGTATGGGCTAGACTATCTATAGGCCTATAGCCCTAGCCTAGGTGACATGAATTTATGTCAAATTGCCTATCACTAGACTAGTGCATAGACTACCATTGGTCTACAACATTGGCCTATCATCTGGTAGTAGTAGATCCTAATTTAAAAAAAGCCTCTTTCATAAACTTAGCCTCATAGTCTAGCCTATTATGACTAGGCCTATGAGGCTATGACTATGCTAAGTTTATGAAATGTCTCATAGTCATAGACATAGTATAGTGACATAGAGGTAGACTCTAGGTAGACTAGGGTCTAGGCCTATACTAAAGCCAGTGAAGGACACACCCTAGGTGATACATGTTGCCTATTAGTAATTATATAGGCCTGGTTATATATACTGTCTATGAAGACGATTTTTATATCTATGCTAGATCTAGTCTAGCTAGCCTCTAGGCCTACTTAATAAGCACAAGCCCAGTAATGGGCAGTAGTCTGCAACAGATCATTCATACATTGCCCTACAATAGGCTAGATAGATAAAAAGTTTTTGTTAGATTAGAACTCCCAGTTCTGGGCTTTTCCCTTGCATTCTTCATTGACCTTGTCCCAGTTCTCCAAGTCTTCCCCTAGCCTGGCCTAGGGCTGAAGCCAATGCCCATAGGTGCATAGGCCTATTATCTAGGTAGGCCTATATCCATAGAACAGAGACATGAAGTTAGTTGTAGGCCTAACTGGTTACATGTTTTAGGCTACAATTAGGCTAGACTGCAAGACTATTAAAATAGCTAGATTATAGTCTAGGTTATATAGGCCCTATTATTAACCCACCAGTACATGCAGTAGGTTCTAGGACTACTAGACTAGTAGGCCTATACTAATACTAATAGGTATAGGCCCCTATATATCATCTACTCTAAGTCTGACTATAAAGGCTAGGCCTACAAATAAATGGCTCGTGCATAAAACTATTACTTATTAATATTAGTCTATTGAGCCTCCGAGGCTAAGCTTACTCTGCCTGCAAAGCCAGGGGCAGTATGCCTATCTAGTTACTTTACAAACTGTAGGCCTAGCTTAAGAAGATAGGCCCACTGCCTTTTGGCTTTGCAGAGCAGTAACATTACTGAAGACTGATGCCGTGATGGGGTGATGGGTCCAGTCTAGGTCATAGTCATACTCAGCCAGCCCATAGACTAGGCCTACCCTGTTCACTCTGCAAAGATTATTTTCAAATAGCCTATCTACAGACTTAGTACATTATTGTTTCAACAATAGCATTTCAAATCTTTATAGGTCTATGCTTTAGCTTAGCACTGTGCTGCGCAGTCCACAGCAAATACAAACATTGCCTTACAATGGTCAATAGCCTAGCCCTAATTCTACAAAATAGTCTTTATTTAATGTGTTTTCGTTCTGCTTCTGTGGCTTCTCAGATAGGCCTAAACTAATAGTCTATCGGCCCCTATAGGCCTAATAGGGCCTAGTAGACCACTAGGCCTAATAATAGGCTGTGTATTTAGAAATATGTTGTCTCAAATTAGGCTAATCAAGTAGCATAGACTATAATCACTGATAATACAGGAGTAATTTTCACCCACTTTGTAGTCTAGTGGTATGTATAGATCTACCCTTAAGAGTAGATAAAAGTAAGAGTAGACTAGACTAGGCCTAGTAATAGCCTAACCTAGTCTATTTTAGCCTTCACTGCAGTGCTTTAGGGCAAACATTTGGCGACATGACAGCGCGATGGCAATGATGGATCATTAGGAAGTCATAATGATATGTTTTTTGAAATCTGGGCTCTGTTTGGAGGGGGGGGGGGGGCTAAGCCTGAGAAGAATGTAGGTTTCTTCAGTTTAGATCAATGAATTCCACATCAAAAATACAAAACAGGCACGTATAATCAGTGATAATGTTTGTAAATAAACCCTTCCAGTTATTAAACGGTCACAATAATGCATAGAATAGGCTAAATCCAGGATCAAATTCATAGTTATATTAGTTGGATTTTTAATGCCTGTTCTTGTTTGATGTGAACGTTACAAATTAGGATAATCTGACCCATGACCTGTCGTTGCTCATGACAACGTCACAAAATCCCAAAAAACTCTTGGAGTACCGAATGTCATTATTCTGACCTCAAATACACCAATTGAAGAGGTGTAGTCTTAAAAACCAGGTCATTGGCCCCTGTGTGAAGCGAAAGAGCGACGGAGCGACGAAGCAAGGCGAAAGAGCGACGGAGCGACGAAACGAGGCAAAAGAACGAAATAGCGAGACGAAAGAACGACGGAAGGAGGCAAAGTAGCGACAGGGCGACGTTTATATGTATTTGTACTGTCGCTCCGGCGCCTTATCAGATGTGTGGACTGCTCTAACCAGAAAAGGTAGGTCTAAGCCATCCAAATAGTGGGACTTTTTATAACAAAAGAAAAGTAGTATTGTATCGTCGCTCCGTCGCCTCGCTCTGTCGTTCCGTCGCTCCGTCGCCTCGCCCCGTCGTACCGTCGCTCTGTCGTTCTTTCGCCTCGCTCTTTCGCTCCTTCGCCTCGCTGCGACGCTCCGTCGCCTCGCTCCGTCGTACTTCTGTACCTTCGTCTCGCTCCGTCGTACCGTTTGAAATGGCTTTTTATAACAAAAAAAAAGTAACGAGGCAACGGAGCGACAGAACGAGGACATGTAAACCTCGCTCCGTCGCTCTTTCGCCTCGCTCCGTCGTTCCGTCGCTCTTTCGTACTTTCGCCTCGCTCTTTCGTTCGTTCGCCTCGCTCCGTCGCACCGTCGTTCCGTCGCCTCGCTCCGTCGTTCCGTCGCTCTTTCGTACTTTCGCCTCGCTCTTTCGTTCCTTCCCCTCGCTCCGTCGTACCGTCGCTCTGTCGCCTCGCTCCGTCGTTCTGTCGCTCCGTCGCCTCGCTCCGTCGTACCGTCGCTCTGTCGTTGTTTCGCCTCGCTCCGTCGTTGTTTTGCCTCGCTCTTTCGCTCCTTCGCCTCGCTCCGTCGTTCCGTCGCTCCGTCGCCTCGTTCCGTCGTACTTTCGTACCTTCGTCTCGCTCCGTCGTACCGTTGCTCAGTCGTTCTTTCGCCACGCTCCGTCGTTCTTTCATCTCGCTCTGTCGTTCTTTCGCCTCGCTCTTTCGTTCCGTCGCTCCTTCGTATCGTGAGGTGAGAGAAAATACAATTGGAATGGCCCCAATGGAATTCCATATTTATATATTATGTGCATGTACGTTATGTGCACATACTTTTCTTGGCCACAGATAATGTATTTTATTTTGTGATCGAGGCAACTGTTTTAGCACCTGAACAGCAACGTCACCGTGCATTTTTGCATCGATTAACTCTTCTGTGGATTTTCTGTTTTCACTTAACTCTTCCTTTACCAACTTCCCCCTGATAAAACTACCCCCAGAAACCGATTTCTTTTATGAGGAGGACCCCTGAGGTAGCCCCATGGGAGCAATAGGGGCCTACAGGATATAGCTATGCGCATGCGCACATCACACAAATTTGAAATGCAAGAGAACATTGCGTCCATGTCACTGACCATTCTGGTCGGCCATTTTCAACCACGCATTTAATAAAATATCTCCATTGCAATTAATGCATGTACACATGTGGATTTCGCATAAATGCGAATTTGGTAAAGGTAGGTAGTTTTCGCATAAATGCGAAATTGGTAAGGGAAGAGTTAAATAAAATCGATCCCGTGGGGATTAAAGGGATACATCTTTCACAACAAAAATGTAAGTGGCAATGAAATGTATGTTTAAACATCAAGCTTTGCAAATGTTTTGTCTCAAAATAAACAAATGTAAATCATTTTTACCCACTTGAAGTTGTGGATCGCGGTAGCGAGACACAACTTCAAGTGGGTGAAAAATTAAATCCCATAACGTAGCTGCTTAACATGCTTAAGGGTTGATTTTTTACGCCATGAGAAGATATCTGCGTCTATTCAGAGATAGTCCCCTTTCCTGTAATACCAAAGCCACGCGTGAAAGTCAATAACAAAATTAGACTCCTGTTTTATCACATCTTCTCACACATCGTTGATTCGTGAGCGAAAAAATTCAGACATTGTCTTAGTTGTGATTATACACAGCGAATATATGAACATAAAAACAAAGGAAAATAAAATTAATGTATAAGGAAACTAGTTGTGGTTCTAGCAGATCGGAATCCATCATAGTGACACGCAGACATGAATACTGTAAATCCAAGAGGCAGTAACAGTTTACTTCGATTTAGTATAGTCACTGCCTTTTGGCTTTTCACGGAAGAACAGATAAACCTTCATAGCTTGATTACGACACCAACACCGATATGCAACCTCCATTTGTCCTATGAGACATAAGTGGAGTCGGCAATCCTTAACTTCAGACAGGAATGTTCAGTCATCTCATTTAGAGATTACCATAGGGATATACGAGATGCTGCCTTGACGAGAAGAAACCCAGCATACGGCCAGAGGTGATGGTTGTCACAATTTATTGTCATGACAACGTGATACACGAGCCGCTGTCATGACCAGCATTCTGGTAATCAGAGGCATATCCCAGCAGACACAAGGCGTTTAATCAATGTTGGTTTAACGTTGTCCAACGTTGACCAACGGAATACCAACATTGATTCAACGTCCTAAAGTGTCTGCTTGGAATCATTGTCACTGCCGCTGACAGAAATGTCAAATAGCGCGTAATTGTGATACATATTTGTTAAGTCTATAATGAACAATTAATTTTAATCATCAGTGATTATGTTAATTAGTAGCAAGGATACTACAAAATCCTTGATATTAAATATCAAGGATTTTGTAGTATCCTTGCCAATATTAAAATAGCAATGCATACAGAACGCTGCATGTTATTCTAAAAGTACAGACATATACACAGGCTATATAACGAATGCATGACTCTCAATTTAGCAGATTTTTGTTGTTACAAATCAGATTCGTCTTCGTCGTTACACTAGCTATCATTCTTGGCCGGGTCTATTTGCCCCGTCACGGGGCACACAAGGCAAGAAAAGTGTGTTGGATAACCCGTGACGGGGCAAATAACAGTTAAATGCTCTTCCATGTCCCGTGACGGGGCGTGGAACCGCTGATTTTGTGCCTTCGATACACCGTGGCGGCCGAAATAAGAGAAAATTAGAGTTATACAGCCCGCTGCGGTGTATGCAAGATAATTAAAGTGTCCTTGGGCACCCCGTGAATGATGTAACGAGGTTTCTTATTGGTTGTCAAAAGAAGCATTACATTGGGTCCACTCGACTAGCACAATAAATATTTTCGCATTTCTAATTTTCGAAAGCAACTACATCGATTAGTGGAATATGTTCCATCTGGCACTCCGAGGCCGACAGGTATGTACATCGATCATGAGATCATCCACAGTTACTCGTCATGCAGCCCCGAGGGGCCAATGCACAGGTCCACATCTTAGTGTAGGGAGCGTTTGATATTCAATTCGAAATAAACATATGCAGTGTGTAGCGAGCCCCGCCTGAGAGAGGATGTTTACCCAGTGTGCAGTGAGCCCCTCATCTCTCCTGAGAGAGGAGGTTCACCTAGTATGCAGTGGGCCCTTCAACCCTTTTGAGAGAGAAGGTTTACCCAGTGTGCAGTGAGCCCCTCATCCCTCCTGAGAAAGGAGGTTTACCCAGTGTGGCCCTTATTTCATCTCTCTTGAGAGCGGAGGTTTACCTAGTGTGCAGTGGGCCCTTCATCCCTCCTGAGAGAGGAGGTTTACCCAGTGTGCAGTGGGCCCTTCATCCCTTTTGAGAGAGGAGGCTCACCCAGTGTGCAGTGGGCCCTTCATCACTCCTGAGAGAGGAGGTTTACCCAGTGTGCAGTGGGCCCTTCATCCCTCTTGAGAGAGGCGGTTTACTCAGTGTGCAGTGGGCCCTTCATTCCTCTTGAGAGAGGCGGTTTGCCCGGTGTGCAGTGGGCCCCTCATCCCTCCTGAGAGAGGAGGTTTACCCAGTATGCAGTGGGCCCTTCATCCCTCTTGAGAGAGAAGGTTTACCCAGTGTGCAATGGGCCCTTCATCCCTCTTGAGAGAGGAGGTTCACCCAGTGTGCAGTGGGCCCATCCTCCCTCTTGGGAGAGGATGTTTATTTCTACTGTGCAGTGGGCCCTTCATTCCTTTTGAGAGAAGAGGTTTGCCCAGTGTGCAGTGGGCCCTTCATCACTCCTGAGAGAGGAGGTTTACCCAGTGTGCAGTGGGCCCCTTCTCCCTCTTGAGAGAGGAGGTTTACCTAGTGTGCAGTGGGCCCTTTATCCCTCTTGAGAGAGGAGGTTAACCGAGTGTGCAGTTCGCCCCTCATCCCTCCTGAGAGATGAGGTTTACCCAGTGTGCAGTGGGCCCATCATCCCTCTTAAGAGATGAGGTTTAGCTAGTGTACAGTGGGCCCCTCATCCCTACTAAGAGATGAGGTTTACCAAGTGTGCAGATGAAGTTTATCGATTTTGCAGTGTGCCTCTTATCTCTGACTCTGCCTGATACTAAGATGAGGTTTACCAAGTGTGTAGTGGGCCCCTCATTCCTCTTAAGAGATGAGGTTTACCCAGTGTGCAGTGAGCCCCTCATCTCTCCTGAGAGAGGAGGTTCACCTAGTATGCAGTGGGCCTTTCAACCCTCTTGAGAGAGGAGGTTTACCCAGTGTGCAGTGGGCCCTTCATCCCTTTTGAGAGAGGAGGTTTACCCAGTTTGCAGTGAGCCCCTCATCCCTCCTGAGAAAGGAGGTTTACCTAGTGTGCAGTGAGCCCCTCATCCCTCCTGAGAGAGGAGGTTTACCCAGAATGCAGTGGGCCCTTCATCCCTCTTGAGAGAGAAGGTTTACCCAGTGTGCAATGGGCCCTTTATCCCTCTTGAGAGAGGAGGTTTACCCAGTGTGCAGTGGGCCCATCCTCCCTCTTGAGAGAGGAGGTTTGCCCAGTGTGCAGTGGGCCCTTCATCACTCCTGAGAGAGGAGGTTTACCCAGTGTGCAGTGGGCCCCTTCTCCCTCTTGAGAGAGGAGGTTTACCTAGTGTGCAGTGGGCCCTTTATCCCTCGTGAGAGGGGAGGTTTACCGAGTGTGCAGTTGGCCCCTCATCCCTCCTGAGAGATGAGGTTTAATCAGTGTGCAGTGGGCCCATCATCCTTCTTAAGAGATGAGGTTTACCTAGTGTACAGTGGGCCCCTCATTCCTACTAAGAGATGAGGTTTACCAAGTGTGCAGATGAGGTTTGTCGATTTTGCAGTGTGCCTCTCATCTCTGACGCTGCCTGATACTAAGATGAGGTTTACCAAGTGTGTAGTGGGCCCCTCATTCCTCTTAAGAGATGAGGTTTACCAAGTGCACAGTGGGCCCCTCATCATTCCTGAGAGATGAGGTTTATCAATTGTGCAGTGAGCCCCTCATCCCTGACTCTGCCTGATAGATGAGATTTACCAAATGTGCAGTGGGCCCCTTATCCCTGACTCTGCCTCAAAGAAAGGTTTACCCAATAACCCATTGTGCAGTGGGTCCCTCATCTCTAGCTTGTCCTGAAAGATGAGGTTTACCCAGTGTGCAACCATCCCCTCATCCCTCCTGAGAGATAAGATTTACCTAGTGTGCAGTGGGCCCCTCATCCCTCCTAGGGGATTAGGTTTACCTAGTGTGCAGTGGACCTCTCATCCCTCCTGAGAGATGAGGTTTATCGATTGTGTAGTGAGCCCCTCATCCCTGCCTCTGTCTGATAGATAAAGTTCACCTAGAGTCCAGTGAGCCCCTTATCCCTCCTGAGAGATGAGGTTTACCCAGTGTGCAGTGAGCCGCTCATCCCTAACACTGCCTGAGAGGTGAGGTTTACCCAGTGTGCAGTGGGCCCCTGATCCCTGACTAGCCCTGAAAGATGAGGTTTACCCAGTGTGCAACCAGCCCCTCATCCATCCTAAGGATGAGGTTTAGCCGGTGTGCAGTGGGCCTCTCATTCCTCCTAATAGTTGAGGTTACCTAGCGTGTAGTGGGCCCCTCATCCCTTCTGAGAGATAAGGTTTTAGTCAGTGTGCAGCGAGCCCTCATCCATCCTGAAGATGAGCCATAACTGGGCCTGAAAGATGAGGTTCACCCAGTGTGTAGCGAGCCTTTCACTCTCTCAGGGTGAAGTTTACAGTATGTAGTGAGGCCTCATCCCCAAGAGATGAGATTATCAGATTTTCCCTATATTAACATTCTGATGTCTAGAATATCACATATCTTATGTATTAGCACTCTCCATTCTAGAGTATCACGTGTATTAACTCTCTGGAGTTTAGAGTATGACATGTCTCATGTGTCAACCCTCTGTGGACTAGACTACCATATTTTCTCTACGGTAACCTTCTGATGCCTAGAGGTTCACATATCTTATTTATTATGCCTCTGTGGACTAGAGTATCACACGTATTAACCCTCTTTGTTCTAGAGTATCACGTTTCTAATGTGTTAACCCTCTGTGGACTACACTATCATGTTTATCTTATTTTAACCTACTGATGCCTAGAGCATCATAAAAGGTATTGATTAACCTTCTATAGGCTACAGTTTGACATGTAATAACCCTCTGAGGCCCAGAGAGTAGATAGTACCACGTTTCTCTAATATTAACCCTATGTGGACTAGATTATTAAATTTCTTCCATATTAACCTTTTGATGTCTAGAGTATCATATTTCTTATTTATCAACCCTCTGTTGACTAGACTATCTCAAGTATTAACCCTCTGTGGTCTCGAGTATTACGTTTCTAATATATTCACCCTACGTGGACTACACTATCATGTTTAGCTTATTTTAACCTACTGATGCCTAGTTCATCACATATGATCTGAGGTCCAGAGGGTCGATAGTATCACGTGTGTCTCGTATATTACTGCGCTGTGGACTAGATTACCATATTTCTTCTATATTAACCTTGTCATACCTAGAGTATCATATGTTTTATTTATTAACCCTTTCCGGACTAGAGGAACACATGTATTAATCCTCTGGGGTCTCTGGTATCACGTGTCTCAACTATTAATCTTCTGTGACTAGACTATTATATTTATCTAATGCTAGCCTTCTGTTGCCTAGAGTATTACATGTCTTCTGTATTAAAGCCGACACAATCAGGCTAAAATCTTAAAAAAATCAATAATTTTATTTTGGCTTCTTAATATACTTCCTTCATATGTGAACATGTCCATAGACTAGAATTACGGACGTCTTTTAAATTTTGGGTTGCTGTGGCAACGTAGCAAGGTTGCGGAAAACCCTGTTTATCAGTTATTTCTGTATTTCTTAATTTAAACATGCATGTCTGAAATTAAATTGCGTATTTATTTCTCGCTTAACTGGTAAATGCGCAACACAAAATTAAAGAAAAACATACGCAATACTAGTCTATGGACATACTCACATATTATGGCCATATTAGGAAGCCGAAATAAAATTAAGGATTTTTTATGATTTCAGCCTGATTGCGTCGCCTTAACTGTCTGGAGGCTGGAGTATCAAGTGTTGTATCATATAATAATCTTCTGGTGGCTTGAGTATGAACTTGCTCCCATATTAACCATGTTAACCATCTGGCGCTACACTGGCATGTGTATGATATATTTTCTTCTGTAGCTAGACCCAGCAAATGCTACAAATTGAAATATTTTTTATACAGATGAATTTTAAATGCAGATATTTACGAAACTTTGGCCTAACGCTATTTACGCTAGAAAAGCTAGGTGGATAAATGGGAGTTAGAGAGAAAATTAGCAAAATACTTTGATAGTAATCAAAGTTTTAAAGATCATTGTTTTATTATTGTGTTATTATTGCACACTGGAAAAACTTTATCTCTTAGGAGGGATGAGAGGCTGGTTGCACACTGTAGGGGCTGTAGGATGGGCTGGCTGCAGATTGGGTGAACTTCATCTCTCAGGCAGAGTCAGGGATGAGGTGCCCACTGCACACTAGGTAAACCTCATCTCTCAGGAGGGATGAGGGGCCAATGCACACTAGGTGAACCTCAACACTCAGGGGGTATGAGGGGCCAACTCCACACTAGGACTTGTAAACCTTATCTCTCGGAAGGGATGAGGGGCCCACTGCACAGAAGGTAAACTTCATCTCTCAGGGGGAGGGGGAGGGGGCTCATTGTACACTGGCTAAACCTAATCCTTAGAAGGGGCTGGTTGCACACTGGTAAACTTCATCTCACAGGGTTGAGGGGCCCACTGCACACTGGGTAAACAACATCTCTGATGCAGTGTCAAGAATGAGGGGCTAGCTGCACACTATGTAGACCTCATATATTAGAAGGGGTGAGGTGCCCATTCCACACTGACTAAACCTCATCCTTACCGTATCCCCGCGCATAAACGTACATGCACTTATAAGTGAAATTCGAATGTCATTTCTTCAAAAATATTCTTGTTCGTTTATAAATGCATGGACTTATATTTGAATACCAAGTGCATTCACTTATATTCGAAAATTACTACGCGTACCACGGTGTAACTCAAGACATATAATTCAGGTGAGAATAATAATAATATGACTATATTGACTTATAGACTATTACTAGTTAATGCCCATAATAATTAAAAAAAAAAAATGTTGATCGTAAATACAAACTACAATATTATTTTTTATTATTTATCAACGGGTAGATATTAGGAGAGAATTGCCCCATAATACAGATATGCGCCAACAGTTCAAGGCGTCAAAGCGATAGGGTATGGGTATGATAGCTGAAAGTGGGGACAAATGAGGTGTGATATAACAGTTCATGTAGTGTCAACACCTATTGCCTGGAGTCACTCCTGCAAGGTAACTTCAAAGTAACTATCCCAATGATTACTAGCGTTAGCTCAGTTTACTTTGGATTGGAATTAATCAAATAATTACGATTTTAACGAATTAGAATAAATTGAAAATTATCTTTATATTCGAATATAAGTGCATGCACTTATTTTCGAAAACCAAGTGCATTTTCGAATATAAGTGCATGCGCGGGGATACGATAATTAGGATGGATGAGGAGCTGGTTGTAAACCACATATTTTAGGCCCAGTTTGGGACGAGGGGCCCACTGCACACTGGGTAAACCTCATCTCTCAGAGATGAGAAGACGGGGCTTGTTACACACTGAATATGTTTATTTCGAATTAACTATTAAATGCTTCTGCACTAAGACGTGGGCCTGTGCATGGGCCTCGAGGGTCCGTATGACGAGTGACTGTGGATGATCTCTCGATCGATGTACATGCCTGTCCACTCTTCTGATAATAACCAGGAATATGATAATTAAGTGGTTTTTTTATGTGGATATTACATAATATTATCAAAACCAACCAAATACTAAGCGAGGTCAAGTATGTGTGTAGGCCTATTAAATAATCTATCCTATCCGATTATTAGTCAGTCTACTCACATGTCAGTTATGATTTAAAGTTGGTGGGTCGTTATACTTCACCGAATCAAAATATTAACCTTGCGATAGACCCACTCCTGTCGAAGTTGACCTTATTGCGCATGCCTGCCTTTGTATTAGGCGCCCCAAATGTTTACTCAGCGAATCACAACGACCCACCTACATTATTCCCTCCATCCGTCTATTCCCAGCGAACACGACCAGTAGGCCTTTCTGCATCTGCAACGCCGACCACCCAATATTAAAGTAGGCGAGTTGTCACTATTTACTGAACAGATGTCGTAGGACCACCCGCATGCGCAGTATGGTTCTAAGGTTGGGGTCGTCAAGGTAAATATTATTGATAAGTGAGCGAAACTTCTCAGCTGGTTTAGTCTATAGCCTACTAGCTTTGACATACTGTCTTATAATTTTGGCCACTATACCGCTATGGTGGGGACGCTCGGAGCTTATATTTTACCGTGATATTTTCCCTAAATTATTCTCAACCCTTTCAGTGCGGTGACCGTCTATAGACGTAAATAACCCCCGCACTGAAAGAATTAGCAAATTGTAATGAACATAGACCCATGACATAGATATTCAAATGAAGCAGAAAGAGCTAACTAAGCTATTTGTGAAGATTACAAATTGGAACAACTCTTTGGTCTCCATGGTTGATACGCAAATATTTCAGCATTGTAAGTGTTAAACCATCTAGACATTAATGAATTCATATTTATTTGGCTAACGTTCTAAGGTATGTGGGCCATCAAAAGAGATTATTTTTAATCAGTTAGTGAAACGTCTGACCTGTTTTCAACTAGGCAATGTTGATGGGTTGAATCAGATTTTAGTCCTAAAGTATATTTTTTAATACCACTCCATGGCGATGACTTTTTCCTGAGGTCACATAGTGAGCGCACGATATTACTGCAATACATGTTTCAAATTACTGTTATCATTATTACATTTAGTTATAAACAAAAAAAAGACATATTTGTGAATTAATTTATACTATTCGCCTTCTGTTTTATGAGTAGGCCCATGGTTCTCCAGTCTGTGACGACTATTAGTTTCTGGGAGTAGTAACAATCTGTTTAATTTGTCCTTGTATTAAAACTGCTTAAGGCAAAGTGAACACTATTATCATCGGTTGTTTAAATTAAGTTATTGTCGCCTTTATCCAAGGTACCATTTATGATTTACCAAAAAGTTTTAAAATAGCATTATGTTTATACTTATTTATAATAATATTTGGGGAACTATAGAATGTATGGTGAATTTGTTTTTTTCCAAAAAGTCAAAAATAAATTGTGAACGCTTAATCTCAAGTACCGCTAGTCCGTATTCCTCATACTTTTGTATGTAGGCACTTACGAAATAAAAAAGGTTTTGGTCATAGCGCGATGATTTGTAGTGATTGTCAATGAAAATACTTGGCAGAGATGCATTCATTTTCGCCTCATAGCGATAACACATCTTATTTTCCTATTAACAAGGGCTCAGGGGCACATATTTTCTGTATTTTCCTTCTGTGTACATATACCAGTATTCGGTGGCGAAAAGTGTAGGGGGTAGGCCTACTATCCTGTTTAATTAATACAAATGGAAGTATTAGAATTTAGTGCTTTGTTTACAATTGTCCCGGAACTATATTATGGTAGTTGGTATAGCTACTAGAGAATTTGATACTGTACAGACAAGAAGTAGGTAATCCTTTTGTGGATAACATTTGTGCTACTCTGCGACCGTGTGAACACATTCAATTATAAAGTTAATATGAGATAATTATAATTACAAATGTTGCAATTGCATTTATTAATTTTTAAACAAGAAGAAAATCATATCACACATAAGATAATGTAGATCTTGTTTATGTTTCTTATACAGATGAAACAAAAATAGCCAGTGACTTTGAGTGTTCATATAGAGTGTCCATATATATTCTTCTAAAACCACTGGTGTCTCGCTGAAAATAAAATAATGAGTGGATCAATGAAACATAATTATTTTTTTACTATGTTCTATTCGTAGTGATTAAATTCGAAATTTGCATTTAATTTACAATATAATAACTACAAGAACTTGAATATTTGTTGGGTAACACATAAATTAGGTAGATAGTCATACCTACAATTATCTCTCATACACTACTGTATCATCTGTACACGGGACAATCGTGTCTCCAGGAGAATGATCTAAAAATTGTATCGCTGTACCTTTATCCTGTACAAAGAAAACAAAAACAAATATCACTATAGCACAATTTAATCATTACGAGAACGAAATTCTGCTACGTAGGTGTACTGTGTAGCAACAACGATTTATGTTCTAGCGCTCATAGCGAGCATTTTGCACCAGATATACTGTAGATTAACTTGATCACACATGTTGAAATAACCCTGCTGTTTTTCTGTGGTTTAAATAAGAAAGGTTGGAATAGTTATTTAACCCAATGGATTTGGTGTGGATTAAATACGAAAATATTTCTATAACCAGCTGTTTTTCCTGTAGGCTAAATAAGGTTTAAATAGTTTAATAGCCCAGGTGATTTTCTGTGGGTTAAATAAGAAGGTTGGGATAGTTATCCAGCCCGGTGTATTTGTTGTGGATTAAATATGAAGATTGGAAAATCGTTCTGAAACCCAGCTGTTTTTCTGTGTGTTAAATAAGAAGGTTTTAATATTATAAAACCCAGGTGCATTGTAGTGGTCTAAATAAGGTTAAACTATGTCTGGATGCTTTATTATGTGTAGGCATAAAGAAGAGTGGAATTGTTGTTTAGCCCGGGTTGTTTTATGTGGGCTAAATAAATATGTCGGTTGAAAAGCTATAAAACCTACTTGTATTGTTTGAGGTAAATAAATTGTCTGTGGTCTGGAAGCTACAGAGGTTGAAATAAGTATATACAATGTAGTCTGGGTTATTAATTGCGGGTTAAATAAGAAGGTTGGAATAGTTATTTAGCCTGGATGCTTTGTTGTGGGTTGAATAAGGACATAGGTTGACATAGTTATTTATTCACGGTGATTTGATGTGGGTTGAAGACGAAGATTGAAATAGTTCTATAACCCACTTGTTTTATATGGGTTATATAAGAAGGTTTGTATTGTTATTTAGCCCGGGATGTTTTCTGTGGGTTAAATATGTCGGTTGAAAAGTTATAGGCCTAAAAACTACTTGCTTTTATTTGGGGTGAATCGAAGGTTCAAATAGTTAAATAGCCCAGTAGGTGATTTTCTGTGGGCTAAATAAGAAGGTTGGGATAGTTATCTAACCCGGTGGATTTGGTGTGGATAAAATATCAAGGTTGAGATAGTCCCATATTACCCAGCTGCTTTTCTGTGGGTTAAATGGGAATGTTGTAAATGTTTATAACCCAGATGCTTTGTTGTGGGCTAAATACGAAGGTTGAAATAGGTATATAGTCTGGGTTATTAATTGCGGGTTAAATAAGAAGGTTGGAATTGTTATTTAGCCCGGGTTGTTTGATGTGGAAATAGTTATTTAGCCTGTATGTGTTGTTGTGTATTAAATAAGTACATAGGTTGACATAGTTATTTATTCACGGTGATTTGATGTGGGTTGAAGACGAAGATTGAAATAGCTCTATAACCCACTTGTTTTATGTGGGTTATATAAGAAGGTTTGTATTGTTATTTAGCCCGGGATGTTTTCTGTGGGTTAAATAGGTCGGTTGAAAAGTTATAGGCCTAAAAACTACTTGCTTTTATTTGGGGTGAATCGAAGATTCAAATAGTTAAATAGCCCAGTAGGTGATTTTCTGTGGGCTAAATAAGAAGGTTGGGATAGTTATCTAGCCCGGTGAATTTGGTGTGGATCAAATATCAAGGTTGAGATAGTCCCATATTACCCAGCTGCTTTTCTGTTGGTTAAATGGGAATGTTGTAAATGTTTATAACCCAGATGCTTTGTTGTGGGCTAAATACGAAGGTTGAAATAGGTATATAGTCCGGGTTATTAATTGCGGGTTAAATAAGAAGGTTGGAATTGTTATTTAGCCCGGGTTGTTTGATGTGGAAATAGTTATTTAGCCAGTATGTTTTGTTGTGTATTAAATAAGTACATAGGTTGACATAGTTATTTATTCACGGTGATTTGATGTGGGTTGAAGACGAAGATTGAAATAGTTCTATAACCCACTTGTTTTATATGGGTTATATAAGAAGGTTTGTATTGTTATTTAGCCCGGGATGTTTTCTGTGGGTTAAATATGTCGGTTGAAAAGTTATAGGCCTAAAAACTACTTGCTTTTATTTGGGGTGAATCAAAGGTTCAAATATTTAAATAGCCCAGTAGGTGATTTTCTGTGGGCTAAATAAGAAGGTTGGGATAGTTATCTAACCCGGTGGATTTGGTGTGGATAAAATATCAAGGTTGAGATAGTCCCATATTACCCAGCTGCTTTTCTGTGGGTTAAATGGGAATGTTGTAAATGTTTATAACCCAGATGCTTTGTTGTGGGCTAAATACGAAGGTTGAAATAGGTATATAGTCTGGGTTATTAACTGCGGGTTAAATAAGAAGGTTGGAATTGTTATTTAGCCCGGGTTGTTTGATGTGGAAATAGTTATTTAGCTTGTATGTTTTGTTGTGTATTAAATAAGTACATAGGTTGAAATAGTTATTTATTCACGGTGATTTGATGTGGGTTGAAGACGAAGATTGAAATAGCTTTATAACCCACTTGTTTTATGTGGGTTATATAAGAAGGTTTGCATTGTTACTTAGCCCGGGATATTTCTGTGGGTTAAACATGTCGGTTGAAAAGATATAAAACCTACTACCTTTTATTTGGGTTAAATAGAAGGTTCAAATAGTTAAATAGCCCAGTAGGTGATTTTCTGTGGGCTAAATAAGAAGGTTGGGATAGTTATCTAACCCGGTAGATTTGGCGTGGATAAAATATCAAGGTTGAGATAGTTCCATATTAGCAGCTGCTTTTCGGTGGGTTAAATGGGAATGTTGTAAACGTTTATAACATTGTGAGAAATGTTTTTATCTGGTTATCATGGGAACAAAAATTTCAGGATAGCAAATAATTATTGAAAATAGGGTGTACATGTGAACTGGTACTCTTAATGTTACCATAAATAAACATTTGTGTAAATATAATGTGACGAAATCGGTGACGTTCATCACAGAAACGCCCCATTTATACAATTGTTATCCCCATTTAGCGAGAAATAGAAATATATCAAATAAAAAAAATAATTTGAACATGTTTAAAACTAAAAAAAATCAAATTTAAACAGTTTTAATATGTAGAGTAACACAAATAGAACATATTATTTTTTTCAATCTGGGTACCTTTAAATATGTCGGTTGAAAAATTATAGGCCTAAAACCTACTTGCTTTATTTGGGGTGAATAGAAGGTTCAAATAGTTAAATAGCCCGGTAGGTGATTTTCTGTGGGCTAAATAAGAAGGTTGGGATAGTTATCTAACCCGGTGGATTTTTTGTGGATGAAATATGAAGGTTGAGATAGTTGTATATCACCCAGCTGCTTTTCTGCGGGTTAAATGGGAATGTTGTAAATGTTTATAACCCAGATGCTTTGTTGTGGGCTAAATACGAAGGTTGAAATAGGCATTTAATTCGGGTTATTGATTGCGGGTTAAATAAGAAGGTTGAAATTGTTATTTGGCCCTGGTTGTTTGGTGTGGAAATAGTTATTTAGCCTGTATGTTTTTTTGTTGTGTATTAAGTAAGTACATAGGTTGACATAGTTATTTATCCCCGGTGATTTGAGGTGGGTTGAAGACGAAGATTGAAATAGTTCTATAACCCACTTGTTTTATGTGGGTTATATAAGAAGCCTTAAGGTTTGTATTGTTACTTAGCCCGGGATGTTTCTGTGGGTTAAATATGTCGGTTGAAAAGAAATAAAACCTACTACCTTTTATTTGGGTTAAATAGAAGGTTCAAATAGTTAAATAGCCCAGTATGTGATTTTCTGTGGGCTAAATAAGAAGGTTGGGATAATTATCTAGCCCGGTAGATTTTTTGTGGATGAAATATGAAGGTTGATATAGTTGTATAACACCCAGCTGCTTTTCTGTGGGTTAAATAAGAAGGCTGTAAATGTTTATAACCCAGATGCTTTGTTGTGGGCTAAATAGGAAGGTTGAAATAGGTATATAGTCTGGATTCTTAATTGCGGGTTAAATAAGAAGGTTGGAATCGTTATTTAGCCCGGGTTGTTTGATGTGGAAATAGTTATTTAGCCCGGATGCTTTGTTGTGGGTTAAATAAGTAGGCCACATATTATTCCGGGTGATTTTATGTGGGTTGAAGACGAAGAATGAAATAGCTTTATGACCCACTTGTTTTTATGTGGGTTATATCAGAAAGTTTTTACTGTTAATTAGCCTAGGATTTGAAAAAAACGGGGGGGGGGGGGCTTGGTGCCGGCCCTCAAGTTTTTTGTTGTTATGCTAAGGCCAATTTAGGTCGCTTTTTAAAATAATGTGTCGAAAAAAACGAGGCCGTCCCCCCTTCCCCGCCTGGACCTGCGGCCGACATTCCCCGTCATTAAATTGACTATAGATATACCCAATGCTGGTTTAATGTTGGCCCAGTGTCGTAGACGGTGGACCAACAATAAAGTAACCTTGGGTAAATGTCTGAGATACTAAGCAATGTAAAATGCACAGCGGGCGTCGTAATCAAACCTGTTGCGACTACTGTTTTTATGGAAATTTAGCATAAATCAAATGCGGCCACGGACGATAATACGTGTAGTTGCCAATTCACATATATTTGGTAGTAATCTAGCTTTCATATCTTTTGTAAATGTTGTAAGCGATAATAGTTGTCAGGAGTCAGGGATATATTTACATTTGTACAAGTTTATTTTTACGCGGCATAACTTACCTGTTCATTTTGATAAGGTCTTGGTGTAGGCTATTCAGTTCCGTGAATGAGCGCCAAAAACAAACATTGACATCAGGGCATTGAAAGAACGATTTTGATTGGTTGTCATTGTCGGGTTAAATAAGGATCTTAGTCTGCTTGCACACCCCGTGACGGGGTAAATAGACACTTCCATCATCTTACATGATTTTTTTCCAGGATAACAAACCACTGTTTTAACTTGTATACGCATACTATGTTACTTAACATTAAATACGATATCAATCCCCGTATTTTATTATTTATTGATTTAAATGTTTCGAAAAAAGTAGTGTCTCTATATTATATAAAAATGATTCAATTTCTGACCTAAGATGAATCATAATAACCTCAAAAAGGCGTAGGAAATGGAATAGAAATCTTAATAATGCATATACCCCTTTCAGCGCGGTGATCGTCTTCAGACGTCAGAATCTGACGTCTGTGGACGTCTAATTCTGACGTCTAAAGTCAATCCCCGCACTAAAAGAATAAAACATATTATAATGGGCGTAGACCCACAACAAAGGCATTCAAATGAAGCGTAAACAGGTAACTAATACATTTATGATGATTTAGAAGTGAATATAAGTTGTGTCTCGCTGACGCGATCCACAACTTCAAGTGAGTGAAAATTATTCAGATTTGGCCAAATTGAGGCCAACTGTTTTGAAATATTGCTAATTGACGTCACATTTTTTCTTTAACATGTTAAAAGGGTGGTATTTAATGTGCTAACAAAAAAATGAAAACCCGAATATATGCGGCACCGGCGGTTAAAAGGGTTAACCAAAGGTTGGTAACAACAGCTGCTGGTTGCTCCCTTTGCCCTCGGCCCGTTTGTGTTTCACTTGCTCCACGTGACTTCCTTTGTTGTGTAGTTTTGGCCTCTCAGACTGGACACCTGCTGGTTGTTTATGATACTTTATTTTTCAAGACGCCTGCCCAATGTGAGCTGCGTAGAAATGTTTCGTGATAATTTCGTGATAAACGGTCGGTCGGTCGGTCGGTCGGTCGGTCGGTCGGTCGGTCGGTCGGTCGGTCGGTCGGTCGGTCGGTCGGTCGGTCGGTCGGTCGGTCGGTCGGTCGGTCGGTCGGTCGGTCGGTCGGTCGGTCGGTCGGTCGGTCGGTCGGTCGGTCGGTCGGTCGGTCGGTCGGTCGGTCGGTCGGTCGGTCGGTCGGTCGGTCGGTCGGTCGGTCGGTCGGTCGGTCGGTCGGTCGGTCGGTCGGTCGGTCGGTCGGTCGGTCGGTCGGTCGGTCGGTCGGTCGGTCGGTCGTCTCCAGGTGTTCGTTCCAGTGCGAGTGTCCATAGGGAAGAACCATACGAGTCAGAGAAGTATTACCTTCTCCTTTTCATATTCCAATGTATTCCATGTTAATCAACTCTGAGATAGCATATTCAATTGTATACAGTACGTACAAATGTATAGGAATATTTTATTTTTATTTACGTCGCATGGGTTTTACCAATTAGTGTTAGTTGGTTGGTTGGTTGGTTGGTTGGTTGGTTGGTTGGTTGGTTGGTTGGTTGGTTGGTTGGTTGGTTGGTTGGTTTTGTGGTCAGGGTGAGAGTTAGGGTCCATGGTTTGGGACGGGTAAGGGTTCCAGTAACTGGTTCCCCATAAAACCCGGTATCAACCTGTCAACCGTACTCTCATCATACCCCCTTCAAGGGCATGCCTTTGCATGTTCCCAACCTAGTGCACTGACCGAGGAGAAGTATAGCCTGGTTGATAAAAAGGAAAACAATCATACTAATTGATATAAATTATACCTCATCTAATCCATTTACTAATGTAGTCAGATCCTGACTTGAGTCGAATCCGGTAACCGTTGGGTTGCCCAGTGTGGCTTTCCCCAATCTACTTCTCACCAAGAGATCACGTAGATTGTGTCCCCTTTTGAATGCTGTTACACACCGTTTATACAGGATGTTTGGATGTTTCGCTTTAAATTTATCGAAGGAAGTCTTCACTAATTTAGCTGCCTCCTCCGCAGTTGCAGAGTAGGTAATAACAAAGGGGGTGACGCCACTATCCTCAGGGGAAGGTACCGTATTTAAGCCGAATGGAGAATACGTTTTCAGGGCTAATTGCCACTTCCTTTCCGCTTCAAGTCGCCCAATCTTATTTAGAGTTATGTCTCCTGTATTCTTCAATACTTCAGGATACAACACTCTCAGATGGGTCGCCCTGCACCTCCCGGAATTGAAGTGTGTGGCAACTGCCGTGTCCTTCTTAAGCCGTACATCCGAACGATGTATGTTTATCCTTTTCCTGAAGGAGAGCCCAGTTTTACCAATTAGTGTTAGTTGGTTGGTTGGTTGGTTGGTTGGTTGGTTGGTTGGTTGGTTGGTTGGTTGGTTGGTTGGTTGGTTGGTTGGCTGGTTGGTTGGTTGGTTGGTTGGTTGGTTGGTTGGGTGGTTGGTCAGTTGGTTGGCTGTTTGGTTAATTAGCTGGTCGCTTGGTTGGTTTCTGCTTACATGGCTGACATATTTATATTTTAAAGGTCATAATTATCCGCTTTGACATTAAGTTAGAATAATTATCTGAGACTTTTATACTTGTAATATAATAAGCCTAGATATTAGGCTGATTATAATAGCATATCGCAAAATTAAGAATATCTATGTAGAGATCAACGGGTACAAAAGCTAATAATATTAATCTTCGTGCAGCCTCAGGACATGTTTTAATTCTATGTATGTTTGACACAGAGACCTACGATGTGTCATCGTTTTATCTTATAAAAAACTTAGACTGTGCACGATCTCCGTGACCACGAGGTACATGTATTTAGCGACAAATGCGGCGCAAGGAATAATTGTGTTCATTTGTCAACCTGACCTTTTCACGTATCACATCCACACTTTCAGCCGTCACAAGACGCTGGTTTATTGCTGGGTCAATGTATTAGAACGTCTTTAGACGTCAGAATCTGACGTCTGAAGACGGTCCCCGCACAGAAATAAAATAATTATAATGGCCGTAGACCCATAGCATAGATATTCAAATGAATCAGAAAAGGCTAACCGAGTCATTTATGATTAATTCAAATTGAAAACAACCCTCTTGTATCCATGGTTTAGACAGGCCTGAATTTACCATAGTCATCTTCATCCACTACAAGACGCGAATTGCTGCCGCAATTCTCGACTTGTAGTGGATGAAGATGATTGATGTGGGCGAAAAATTAAAGAAAATTGCCATGTATCATGTGTATTGGTAAAATAATTCCATGGAAATTTACCTTCTAAAACCGCCAGTTGTAGGAAAATTAAGTCTGTTTTCAAGGTTTTTAAATGATGCTTTAATGCATCGTGAGGGCTCAAAGGTTTAAAGGGTTTAAGTTGTGTCTCGTTGACGCGATTTCAAGGGAGGTGAAAATTATTCAGATTTGACAAAATGGAGGTCAATGAATTTGCAATTCTGTCGACTAATCTCACGTGTTTAAAAGCCGGTATTTAACACAGGGAAATATACAGATTGATTGCATTCAGAGATCACCACGGGAACACCACTGACGCTGTGAAGCCCTGTGGTGGTCGTTGTCATGGCTGCATGGTTGTCATGACAACGTGATACACAAACTAGTGCCACGAGGAGCGTTCTCATATTTAATGTGATTATTACCGCCGCTGTGAGAAATATCAGGGTGCAAATAGAGTGTAATCCCAGAAAACACGAGACGTTGAACCAATGTTGGCGTAATGTTGGACCAACGTCGCAGACGGTGGTCCAACATTACACCAACATTGGCTCAAAGTCTCGTGTTTGCTGGGATTGTGACACAGTCAGATTCAACTACAATTATTGTGGTATTGAATATTAAAGGAGTAATCCACTGTGTACGACAAGCGGGGCACATCTATACCCAGAAAGCACCACGCTGATTACAGATATAGAGGCAACTGAGAACCAACAAAAACCGGAAACATACGCAGAGTGGTCCATTGCTTTAATCAATTTAAGTCAATTAAGCAATGCGAGTGTCAAATGCAAGTGATTGACACATACACTGTTACATGACTATGCGCATGACAAAAAATGTCTGATGCACGGATACATTTTCACCGACTTGAAGTTGTGTCTCGCGCTTTGGCTGTTATTGACCAAGGCCAGATAATGTCACACGTCAGCTTACGCAACGTTGAAGATGGTGCAACTGGTTTAGTTCAGCAGCCCGTGGAGCCCAAGTGTCTTCTGATCTCACCAGCCTCAATATGTTTTCCTGGCCCAGTTTAACCAATATGATTATGTTTGCTTTATTCATACATTCGTTCATGCATTCATGTATTCATTCATTCATCATTCATTCATGTAGGCCTATTCATTCATTCATTCATTCATTCATTCATTCATTCATTCATTCATTCATTCATTCATTTATTCATTCATTTATTCATTCATTCATTCATTCATTCATTCATTCATTCATTCATTCATTCATTCTTTCATTCATTTATTCATTCATTCATTCATTCATTCATTCATTCATATATTCATTCATTCATTCATTCATTCGTTCATCACTTATTCATTCATCATTCATTCATTCATCATTCATTTATTTATTTATTTATTCATCATTCACGTATTTATTCATCATTCATTCATTCATTTTACTAGTTGGATACCAGAGTGGCATAACATTTACGTCTTGCTCACATTACGATTATCCACACACACCAGTTCGGTGTACTTGGTTGTTGCCTTCTCTCTACTTTGTCACCCGTGGTTTCCTTTGTTCTATTGTTTCCGCCACCTATACATTGGACACCTACTGGTTGTTTATGGTGCTTTTTTCCGGTAGGCCCGCATAATGTGAGCTGCCTTGTAATCTTTCCTCGGACACGCTGAGTTACTATTACCGAAAAAATTTGTTTGATTGGCTTTATTTAGGTTTCTTTACGATAACACAGTTCGATGTAAATTAGCTGGTAGGTTGTTGGCTGGCTGACTGGGTTGTTTGACTAGATAGATTACTGGTTAGCTGACTGGTTGGATAGCTCTTTTAAAGCATATTACATTACACTTACATAGCTATAATGTGTTGCATAATACGGAATTATTTGAGCTTTAATAGTAAACTACACACAGTGTACATCCATTCTCGTTTTGTTTTCTTTTTCGATTTAAAATCATCATAAATACATGTCTTAGTTATAGCTCTTCCCTTTTCATTTCAATACCAATGCTATGGATCTACAGCCCTTATCAATAGTTCACCCTTTCAGTGCGGGGTTGGACTTGAGACGTCGCTGGTCAAAATCTAACGTGAAAGGGTTAACCCTTTAACCGCCGGTGCCGCATATATTCTAGTTATCATTTTTTATTAGCACATTAAGTATCGCCTTTTAAACATGTTAAAGATAAAATGTGACATCAATCAGCAATATTTGAAAACAGTTGATCTCCATTTTGTCAAATCTGAATAATTTTCACTCACTTGAACCTGTGGATCGCGTCAGCGAGACACAACTTCAAGTGGGTGAAATTTCAGATTTAATAATTTGGCGGTTAAAGGGTTAAGGAATCACAGGGTCTTTGTCAACAAATATCCAGTAAATAGAGATATATCTGCCATATGATGGGTGAATGCTGGCCACCGTCTCTGACGCTGTCCCAATGTTAACCATCGGCACTTTTTTATGTCGAACGTTTACTGTATAGTTGAGAAACCGTGACAGAAATCCTCACCAGTGATACTGAAATTAAACTTATGTGCGTGAACATAACTTAACCTACCCTCACAACGCCTAAATATTGTTATATTAATAATGTAGACCAAAGTCTTTTTCAATTGAAAATCATTATAGATGTCTTAGTTAACTCTTTCCGCTTCATTTGAATACCAATGTTATGGGTCTGCGGCCATTATAAATATTTTACTCTTTTCAGTGCGGGGATCGTCTTATTATGTTGATCATATTGACATAATTTGTTTTGTATTAAAAATTATTTACCGTGATCGAGACGTACGCCAGACAGTTTTTTTCGCCGTGAAAATTATGTCGTGTGGTGGCACCTTCCAATTCTAAAATATTTTACTCAATTTTTATCACACTTTTCAAGTAACAATAATGTTTGGACTATGTTTTGTGCGCTTTTTTTTGGTGACCATTTTAAATATTGCTGGGTTATTTTTATTATGAGAGATTGATTGGAATTTTACATTTATTGATTCTGACTTCTTTGTTGGTTTAATGCTGTATCACTGTCTGTGATTCTGGCCAAACATTAAAACAACATTGTTTTGACGTTTCGTGTTTGATGCAATTACAAGTTTTAGTTCAATGTTAAAACGTAGCATTATTTATAGGTTCTACTGTTTATATCAAACAATGTTGGTTCAATTCTCAGCAACCATCAGCGACGCTGACCCCACCTTGGAACATTATTGGATATGGGCCTCTGTATTTTAATTGATTAAATCTAGAGGGTGCTCAAAGGGTGCAAGCCGGTCGTGTCGCCTCTGACAATGGAATGGGCCCCTATGTTGACTGGCCAAGATTCATTCATGGGCTTCTGCCGACAATTACATCAATGTACCAACATTGATCCACATAGTGATCCAGCAAATCCTGAAAAAAATCCCGAAGAACATGACGTATGACTTAGAAAAGTCATAGCACACCTCCGCAAAACATAAGGATCATTGTGCCAAGGTTTGAAATCGATTGAATTAAAACTCAGGGAGTAATAGCCCTCGACATAGAATAATAAAAGTGTCGAGATCCATACAAAACTTAATATATTTGGACCAAAAGGTCCAAACATAATAACAGCTACAAGATTGGAAAATATTCTGAAACTTTACTTAAAATATCTAAAAAAATATCCTGCTTAAAATAAAACAATTAATAATTTCAAATGTTCTTACTGTTTCAATTGGTGGTGTCTTTGAGCATTATTAACCCTTTGTATGCTAGTGACGCATATGCGCAGACAAATATCTTGCATGAGCAGATTATTATTCTAATCTCACACTCGATTTTTTTTCTGAGAGTATTGCATTCAGCGAGTTGTTTTGTCATCTCAGTTCAGTTCTGGCTACGACGTAGCCAGAGGTGAACTGATAAGATGTCAAAATAACTATTGGTAGTAAGGAGGGCACTATCCGTACACTAGACCATAAATAGTGTAATATCAATAGTTCTTTTTACATCTTCTCAGCTCAGTTCTGGCTACGACGTAGCCAGAACTGAGCTGATCTGATGGCAAAACAACTATTGTGCGATATCAATTCAAGGAGAGAGAACGAAAATCGGTAGATCCGAATGTACGAGACGCGCAGCGCCAAGTTTATTCGGATCTACAAGTCTATCGTGATTGGGTTCTTTGTTCGACTTAAAATACGCAAATTAGGTACTTAGTACAAAATCTCAATTTTATAGTCAGCATGGTTAAAGCAACACAATCAGGCTAAAATCATTAAAAAATCAGAATTATTATTTCGGCTTCCTAATATGGCCATGAGATGTGAACACGTCCATAGTCTAGAATTACGCAATTTTTTTAATTTTGTGTTGCGCATTTACCAGTTTAGCGAGAAATACGAGAATAACTGATAAGTGGGGCTTTCGCTGCTACGTTGCCACGCCACAGCAACTCAATATTTAAAATACCTCCCATGGACATGTCCACATCTTATGGCTATATAAGAAAACCAAAATAAAAATCATGCTTTTTTATGATTTTAGCCTGATTGTGTCGCTTTAACCATGGAACATTCAGCATGCAGTGTCATGGTAAAACCTTTATTATTATGCACAACTTGGCCAGTATCGAAAAATAGCAGTGTATTCGTAGATTCGAATATACCGTTTGAACAATAGACTGATGTTGATAAACATTTTAAGGACAAATAGCGACTGTATGTACATGATGTATGGCTGGGTGTAATAATTCTTTTGTTTTTTCTATTTCTAGCTGTAGCTATTAACTGACTTTACTCTCAGTTGGAGAGTGTGTGTGATCTTGTTCTTAAGTAGACGAAACTGCGGTCTATTCCGGCGTGCCCATCAGGGAATCCCGGCCGAATGACCTGTACCAAAATGGGTCTACCCCGCGGTCGACGAACACAACAAGTTCTTTCCAGCAGGGAAGATTTGCAAATATTTGTGCTCAAATTAAACAAATATGAGTAATTTTCAGCCACTTGAAGTTGTGGGTCGCGGTAGCGAGACACAACTTCAAGTGGCTGAAAATTTAAATAGATTAATTTAGCAGGATGATCTTATATTATCCTGATGACAATTCAAGGCTCTGCATAACATAGAGACCTCCATTTTAGATTTTAAATAGAACCATGTTTAATACGATCACTAGATTTGACCTTTTTTTTCGGTAGGCGGCGCAAGGTACACAGCTTGTTGTGTAAATAAAATGGCAATCACTGTAACCGGGTCGGCCGCGAAGTGAGTTATAGCCAGCTAGGTCATGCAATCGAGCGAGCGAGCAAGCAAGCATGCAAGCAAGCAAGCCAGCAAGCAAGCAAGCAAGCAAGCAAGCAAGCAAGCAAGCAAGCAAGCAAGCAAGCAAGCAAGCAAGCAAGCAAGCGAGCGAGCGAGCGCGCAAGCAAGCAAGCAAACAAGCAAGCAAGCAAGCAAACAAGCAAGCAAACAAGCAAGCAAGCAACAAGCAAGTTATCAAGTAAGCAAGCAAACAAGCAAGCAAGCAAGCAAGCAAGCTAGCAAGCTAGCAAGTTAGCCAGCAAGCAAGCAAGCAAGCAAGCAATCAATCAATGAGTGAAACTAATTTTGTCAATTTAGTAGGATTATGCTCATATCAATACTTTTATAGTCAATATTTCATGGTCGAGTCATTTAAATCCTCAAATATTTCCGATATAACCGAGATGTCTACCTAACCGTAGATGATATAATACAATCTGAGATTATGCGCACTCCCCACGATTCATCTCAATAAAGTTCATTCGCAGTGCAATATAATGTGATCACGTCCATTAGTGTTGTTATTGTAATACTGATTTGCAAAGCCAAAATACAGTATCTGCTTATTTGCAAAGTGAGAAGATACTGCATTTTATCATTATGCGTGGCAGAATATGCTGTAAAGTAAGCAGATACTGACTTTTGCCTTTGCACGGCAGAGCATTAGACAAAGCACACTGGTTTATTGGCATTATTGACTAAAAAAACTTCATGTTTTCAAACATCACTTTTTCCAGCAAACGAGAAGCGTCAGGTCTACACACGACAACATTTGCATGACGTTGGCTCAATGTCCAGCTAACGTATAAAAGTGTGAAAATTTCATTTGCACAATTTGAAACAAAATATTTTTGTTTACCACAATACATTAAATAACATAAAGTATTTTATTGACTTAATCATGATTTTGCATTTAGTAGGATTATGCTCATATCAATACTTTTATAGTCAATATTTCATGGTCGAGTCATTTAAATCCTCAAATATTTCCGATATAACCGAGATGTCTACCTAACCGTAGATGATATAATACAATCTGAGATTAGTCGTGTGATTTTGAAAATACACCAAGTTTTCATACTTGGCTATTTTTCACCACATTTTGATAGGGGTTTTCAAGTTTTCATAAATTGTCGATGATATAAACATGATAAAATGATAAATGTCTGTGGTACCCGTCTATATCCGTCAACACAACTGCATTTAGAATCATTATTTCCTTCAAATACGTTATTATATACACACATGATTATACACAAGCTGTCTCCCTGGAAAGTCGGGGCGTGCAGGTTTATCCCCTGTGCTGGCTTTCAGGTTTCAAAGAAACAAATGTTTCTTCCCCGCTCACTCGTAACGATTCAACAGGCTTATTTTGGGAAGCCTCCGTGAGGTGGTCTGAAGCACCATTCGTTCACAGCAGAATTTAAGAGTTTTTTATTGAAATGTGTTGGCAGGATTCATTCAATCATCTGTCCCTGTTTGGCATTCAATATGGCACTGAAACCTTTTTGAACACATTGTTTTTTGTGTATGCCATCGAAATGCTACCTGGTAATAAAAATAGTCAGCCTCTGGGGCCGTATTCTCGTACAAGTTATGATATATCGTCGGCCTCGGATTGGTCAAGATGACCATCTCGACCAATCCGAGGCCTACGATATATCATAACTTGTACGAGAATACGGTCACAGGCTGACCACTCACAATAAATACGACCTTTTACTTTTGTCAGAGTCAGGGCGGATCTAAAGGCTGTACAGCAACCACCAGGAAGCACGGGCGTCATAAGATCCGGCGGCATTATCAATATTTCCACCTGTCCCACTAATTGTTGATCCCTGTCACGGGATCGTAAGTCAATTCTCACCTGGAACATATGGATCCACATAGGCTACGCTGATCCGGAAAGCCAAAATGCAGCGATTTTTGGCCTTGCTCGGCAGTACCGTTCTACAAAACTAGTAGGCAGTATCTTCTTACTTGTAAA
Source organism: Flabesymbios commensalis (assembly GCA_964017125.1). Taxonomy (NCBI): domain Eukaryota; kingdom Metazoa; phylum Annelida; class Polychaeta; order Terebellida; family Flabelligeridae; genus Flabesymbios; species Flabesymbios commensalis. The sequence goes on from OZ024908.1 coordinate 59,770,631, forward strand.
GTAAGCAGATACACCGCAGCACTGACATCGCAGCCACCAGCATTTGCTCTGCCATGTTATAGAAGCCATACAGCGTCAGATAATGTAGATAGTGTGCTAATTGAGTCGCCCATTGCGTGATATCACGGCATCAACCCTCTTTGATGACACCCAGTGTATACATCTAATTGAAACGTGTTAACAGGATGTCGTGCATGAATCCGCTGTCACTGGTTGGCATTTAAGTGTCGCTGAAGCCTTTTCATGCACCACCAGGTGACCTACAAACAATGTCTTAGTGGGCCAGCTTTTCTCTGCAAAGCCAAAAGGCAGGCTTTGCAGGGCAGACCGCTGTGCTCTGTTAAAGTTAGGGCGGCTTTTCGAATGATGTAAATCCATGCTATACTGCCCTGTAACGACAAAAGGCAGTAGCTGTTTGTAAAGTAAGCAGCTACTGCCTTTTGTTGTTGGAACATACTTGTTTTGATGTTTTTCCTTGTGCGATGCCCTTTACCCTCACGTGCGTCAGTTCACTCAGATGAGTGTATATGAGTATCTGATTAACAGGACAGTGATGACAATGTGTACGAAAAATTCATAGTATAGCGCCTAAAATATGACTGCATGACTGACTGCAAGCTTCCCAGGCAGTTGAAATTGTGCATACATGAACGGGTCTGGTCACCAAGTGCTATAAGTGCTCACCATTACTATTAACACTTTATATTCGTGTTTTTCATTATTTATTGCCTCATTAAATAACAGCTTTTGGACATGTTAAAGATAAAACATGACATCAATCAAATCGTTGACCTCCATGTTGTCAATGACGCGATCCACGACTTCAAGTGATTTAAAATTCTGATTTAATACTTCGGGGTTAAAGGGTTAAGGGCGCCGTCAGTTGGTCAGTGGTAGAGCTGGTAGAGACACTTTGCATGCTCGAGACACATTTTAAATGCATATATCTGTGACTTGCAAGAATCGAGATAAGTAATGTGTGTGTTTACGCTGAACAATTAATCTCAGTATTGATAGAATATTGATCATATATCATATTCAACTTAAATATCATATTTATATGCTTCGCTATTTTGTGATACAAACGCGTACTATTCTGAACATCACGTGCCCAGCTAACACGAGATGTTGACCCATGTTGGTTTGATCCTTTAACCGCCGAATTATTCAATCTGAATTTTCACCCACTTGAAGTTGTGTCTCGCTGACGCGATCCACAACTTCAAGTGGGTGAAAATTATTCAGATTTGACAAAATGGAGGTCAGCTGTTTTCAAATATTGCTGATTGATGTCACATTTTATCTTTAACATGTTTAAATGTGGTACTTAATGTGCTAATAAAAAATGAAAACCCGAATATATGCGGCACCGGCGGTTAAAGGGTTAATGCTGGGACAGCCAATGTTGGGTCAACGTCTCTTGTTTGCTGGGTATAAGTACAAGACACAACTAATGTCATATATAAATGCCAAGCATTAATTAGGGGACGGGAATTCATAACGAATTAGTTCCAAGTGACCTAAACAAAAATGATTAATGATCATTTTTGTGATTTTTAATCAGCAATGACCTTTTACTACAAATATAATACATCGGCAAACTAATAAATTACAATATTGCAACGTAATCTGCAAATGTTTTATATGCCTTGCAAAGCCAAATGGACATAATTAGCCGATTACTTGAAAAGTCAGCATGCAGCAGCATGAATACCAGATATGTGGCTATACCACCTGCCATGGGAATTACAGGGGTTTACGGCCCTATGCTCACACGTTTCTGTGTTCAGAAAGTACCCTACATTCAGAGGGTACTATATTCAGAAGGTCTTATATTCAGAAGGTGCTTTGTTCAGAAACGGTTATGTTCAAAAAGTCATATGTTGTGGCAGATCGAACAAATTTCCTTCCAAAATATTCTCATCGCCATTCCGTTATTTTTTTAATAACTGGACAAGAACTTTAAAAAATCCCGCCTCCCGCAACATAGATATCACAACAGATGATAGCATGTTTATTGGACCTTCTGAACATAGGACCTTCGGAGCTGAGGACCTAGGAGTCTAGGACCCACTGAACATTGGGCCGTCGCCTCCCGGGGAGGGGGTCCTATTCGAAAACGGGATCAGGGAGTCCATGCCGCGCCAGTTCTCCACATCCCATCACGAACCACTCAATTACATGGATTACTGCGCCGCCAGAGTCCCCAAGCACTGTATGTCATAATGGGAATGTTAACCCCACAGGTTCTACATGCTCTACTTCAACCCTTAACCCTTTAACCGCAGGTGTCATGTTAAAGATAAAATATGACATCAATCAGCAATATTTGAAAACAGTTGACATCCATTTTGTCAAATCTGAATAATTTTCATTCACTTGAAGTTGTGGATCGCGTCAGCCAGACACAATTTCAAGTGGATGAAAATTCAGATCGAATAATTTGGCGGTTAAAGGGTTAAAACGCTGAAGTATTTTTATAAACACCGAGAGACCAAAGGATTATTTTTTTTCAATTTGAAAACATCATAAATGACATAGCTACATTTGAATACCTATGTTATGGATCTAGACCCCCATTATATAGACACTCTTTCAGTGCGGTGGTCTACAGACGTCAGATTCTGACGTATAAAGTCGATCCCCACTCTGAAAGAGTTAGCTACATGCATTTACATAGACACAGGCGTTCACAATAAACAGGTAAATAGATCTGTCAGTTGCAATTCCGTTGCCACATAACATAATCCTGAATGTTAAGATAACCAAAATCATTTTTTATCCAGCAAATGATGATTTATCATAGTCACTATGTTTTCAGCAAATTGCTTATATCTAATCATAATTTATACGTGTTTTGTCATGCCAGAAAGAAAATTGTAGAAAAAGCATTAGTGAACATTACAGTAATCTGTAGATTGTCTATATTTAGGTGCTGCATTAGTGCTTGACATTTCCTCCCTTTGGATATGAAAGGGTGTATCTGTCACTTTGGGAAGTTGCAGATACACCCTTTCATATCCAAGGGGACGAAGTTGAAGCTGGCATTGTTGACGCAATGACCAGCTGGCTGCAAATGAGTGGGAAAATAACCTACGTTTAAAAACTACAAAATAGTTTACAGTGCTCTGCTTACGTCTGCATTATTATCTGCTCCTTTAATGTTGTTGCTTCAATGATTACTATGACTGTTTCTTCCCCAAGTATAATTGTAAAATATATTTAGTAACTGCACTTAATTATGCTCATAATAAAGCTGACATTTGTCTGGCTAACCGTTTAAATGTGTTCATGCATGTGGATGTGTCACTCTATAAAGAGGGCAGCACTTGCATTGGAAGCTGATCGTGGCTGGTTAAACCAAGGAATCTCAACTTTTCCTCGGTTAAACCAAGGAAAAGGTGGTTAAACTAACATCTGTCTGATTTCCCTGAATGCATCATTAAAAATACTCGCATTGCTATGTTTTGGATAGCAGGAACTCTCCGAAAATGAGCTTTATAAAGTGCAAAAAGAACAACCCTCTCATCTGGTAGGACCAGGCTTGTTTTATTTACGTGTTTGTCCCTTATAGCATCAGTCACGTCTCTATGCCAGGATCTAGAGCTTTATCTTGGCTTGTGTAGTACAGTTTTTTGATGGGACACTTGATTAATTATCTGTCATTTAAATCATTGTAGTGACCGCTACAACTCTTGCTGAACTTACCGGGAAAAGTTGTTATATGCAGATGATCTATTTTCTGATTATTTTGTACCTATTACAGTGACCATTTCTGTCTAAAACGTTTTTTTGTGAGACAGTGAGGGAATAATTTATTTCCAACCTTGTCCTAAGCATGTTTAGATCAAGATAAATATCACTGAATATCACTATTTTTGTAGATGCCTAGTTATTCCTGATAATTCAATATTTTTTATAAATATAAATATTGTCATTTGAAGCTGAAAATTGCGTTAGCAATTCCAAACATAGAAGCAAACAATTCAGCAGAGTTAATCATTTCGTCACCTCGGAGCTAAAGGATCCTATCTGACACTCGTTAGAGTGGCAGATAGGATCCTTTAGCTCCGAGGCGACGATTTACACTCGTATGTATTGCAACAATAAAGATCTTGCTTGGCAATAACTGCTTGCAGAACTGCAGTGACCTCGAAATATATATAAATGTTCAAATGAATGAATGAGATGTTCTCTTATCACTAAATGGTTGTAGATAAGAGGGGCCCCCTTGTGTAAAGACCCCAGTTCCACCCATCATTCAGATAACTCATATCTCCTGTGACATACACAGAGGTCGTTCTGGTAGTTGAGGCAGCAAGCTCACCCACCATCAGTTCCATTACGTCCGTCAGACTGGCCCATTGTCTGATTAGCCCATAGTCTGATTAGCCCACACCCAGCAGGCACGAGACGTTGAACCAATGTTGTTTTATTGTTGGGCCAACGTCGAAGACGGTGGGTCAACATTAAACCAACATTGGTTCAACGTCTCGTGTCTGCTGGGTAGTCTGACTGCCCTGTAGTCTGACTGTGGATCTGGCCCAATATAGTGCTCGATGAAGATGGTCGTTTTAAACCTTTCAGCGAGGGAAACGACTTTAGACGTCAGATTCTGACGTCTAAATCGACCCCCGCACTGAAAGAATTAAACAATTTTTGATGGTCGCAGAGCCATAACATAGGTATTTAAATGAAGCAGAAAGAGCTAACTAAGACTATATAAGGACTTCAAATGAAAAAAACGTTATTCTCCATGGTTTATACAAAATTATTTCATCGCTTTAACCGCCAAATTATTCATTTTGAATTTTTAACCACTTGAAGTTGTGTCTCGCTGATGCGATCCACAACTTCAAGTGAGTGGAAAAAAATCAGATTTGACAATATGGAGGCTTTTTCAACTTTTCTTCAAATCTTACTGTTTTATTGTCACATTTTATCTTTAACATGTTTAAAATGTGGTACGTAATGTGGTAATAAAAAAATGAAAAATCTGATTTATTCGGGACCGGTGATTGAAGGGTTAGGCATCTTCATCATTACTGACAACTTATAGATTTTCACTGGCCTCTTGATACAGGGCTGTTAGCAAAGGACCAAGGGGAACATCCAGCGTCCTGCAGATAACTTAAGCGACGTGGATAGAAATCAGCCACCCTCTCTCATGCAATGTCCGCACTTCTACACTTTCATTTATTCAATATAAGACATGGGTGGAAAAATCGCCTGGTATTTCATATTCTGACATCATTTTGTTAATGATAAAAAGCGGCTGAGAAAATATTTTTCATTTGAAACCTTAGACAGTTGCTACAGTGAAGCATGAGTCTGATTGCTACATGTCTATGGGCAATCCATGACTCAGATCCAGGTCAGCTGGATGTTATTGTGTATGTTCTTTGATGCCCGAGTCGGAATCATTCTGGTTGATAGTGATCAAGATAAAAGAATGATCAATGTTATCACCCTCATCAGAAATGAGAGTGTCTGGCGCAATCATACGATCAATCTGAAAACAACTATGTCTTTGTTATACTTATTCTAAAAAGCAATGGTGATTTTAACATTTTCATTAAGCGTAGGCCCTATAATATGTCTACCATATTATATTATAAAGGCCTGTATAATTTTTTACTCATAGAGCACACAGTATTTTCGGTTTCTATTCCTTGTGTGAAGAATGTGTCAAAAAAACGTTGGATGCTTGCAAGGAATATTCTGATGCTTGTGAAAATATGGAAATCTCACCTCTGGCAGACAAAGGCCTTTGTCTGCCTCGGCATAGATCGGAGTGGATAAACCGAGAAAATAGGAGGCGTCAACCCAATGTAGGATTGATGCTAGGCCGCCTCTGGGACGGCGGCCCATCATCAATACTACATTGGTTGGACACGTCATGTGGGGGTGGCAGTGTTATAAAACACCAGCTCTATCTGCTCTGGTAGTCATCTTTGTCACGCGGGTTCTGCCAATCTCGCCCGTAATCTGAAAGCTGCAAACCAATAACTATAAATCCAATGAAATACAGACCTCCCCTGTGCCACTAATAAGCTAATGGGCCAGAGATACGCCGTACACAGAAAAAAAGTTGAATAATAGGCCTATTTTGGTTATAATGCTCATTGAATTTTGTTAGTATTTTCTTTTTGTTGAGTTTCCGGTTTATGCATACATGATATATGAATCAAATAAGCCAAAAACTACAAAACCGACCGGTTTCCAAAACAACAAACAAACCAAACAGCCAGTAAGCTGTATTAACTCCCTCTCTATTTTGCAAACATCGATGTCAACCTGAATGTTAACCAACCAACCAACCGACCCATTGGACATCCAACCGACCGACCGACCGACCGACCGACCGACCGACCGACCGACCGACCGACCGACCGACCGACCGACCGACCGACCGACCGACCGACCGACCGACCGACCGACCGACCGACCGACCGACCGACCGACCGACCGACCGACCGACCGACCGACCGACCGACCGACCGACCGACCGACCGACCGACCGACCGACCGACCGACCGACCGACCGACCGACCGACCGACCGACCGACCGACCGACCGACCGACCGACCGACCGACCGACCGACCGACCGAACGACCGACCGAACGACCGACCGACCGACCGACCAACTAACCGACCAGCCAACCAACCCATTTTTAGACCACCGTTTGTGATACGGACCAAAAATTGCACCAGTTTTGGCCCTACTAAACGTCTCAAAACTTTTACTTGATCTATGACCCAGCAAACACGAGACGTTAGCCCAATGTTGGGCTGATATTGGGCCATCGTCTACGACATCAGCCCAACATTGGGCCAACGCCTCATGTTCGCGGGGGAGCCATATGTCGTCCCGGTTTTGTCCGCATGTCTTCACTGGTGGTAAAACATTAAGCCACAACCCCGTATCGCTAATTAATGTGTCATTAGGCGAGCTCTAATCACTCATTGAAAAGCAATCGCATTTCTAAACTACAATTCAAAGTAGTTTTGAAATTAGATATGCTAATGAGTCGCGTGTTTTGTAACTGTTGTTGACTGCCTCTATTCCATCGATATCAATCACAGTTATAAACTCATTTACATCATTCCTTTAATCGGCATGTGTTTCGTTGTTATTATATGCTCCTTACATAATATGCATATCTTAAATATAGTTTCAAAGACTCACAATGGAACATATTTATTTCAAAGGGGAACTTTTCCAATATTAGTGAAAAAAAATATTTAAAGACTTATCCGTTGACTTAAATAGTGAAGACTGGTATTAGCAACCCTTCGCCTTCACGAAACTCTCGCAGTTTTAATCACCTACATGGAAATACATTTCATATTTTGCTACCGCTATTTTTAACTCGCAATATGTGAAAA